>CM076579.1:194380588-194615285 GCA_034641835.2 Pinus albicaulis
TCAGTAAAAGGAAGGTCAAGCTCCCATTTTCAGGCATTTACACTAAATGATCAAAGGACTAAAAACAAAGGGTTAAGCTCCAAGATGGAAATACAAACTAATTATAAGGTTGCTACTATGTTACTAAATATATCAAATTTTAAGAATATCATAAAAGGCTAAGTCAGTATGTCATGGCACTTGCAAATCAGAAGTGGCCTAAAGAGGAGGTAACATATATGATTGTGAAGACTATGGTCATTAGGGGAATTTGGAGGTCTAAAATGGGCCTTCTATGAAAAATGTACAACAAAAATAAACTTTGTAAGAACCAATAGGTTTCAAGATGATGATGTCAACCATGGGGGATGATTCACCATTTTTTAAGTAAAAGGGTAAAATATTAAAAAATAATAAAATAATAAAGCTACTTTTTGAACTCGTATTTTTAACTTATATCCCAAAGTGTTTACTTAGATTTCGAGCAGGAGTACTCATTGGATGTAAAATTTAATTCCTCATCCAAGGAGTACCCATGTTACATACTTTCGATGGACTCTGCTACAAAAAAAAATGGGAAATACATAGAAAAATGTGATTACAATCACATTTTTTATGTATTTCTCATTTTTCATGTAGCAGGACCCATCTAAAGTATGAAATATGGGTACTCCTTGGATGAGGAATTAAACTTTGCATCCAACGAGTACTCCCACTTGAAATTTGAGTAAAAACTTTGGGAGATAAGTTGAAAATATGATTTGAAAAAGTAGTTTTTTATTTTTTCCCTCTAAAATTTGATGATGTGGTGAAAATGTGAAGTTGGGAAACACTTTTTGCCCTTTTTTGATGTTGAAAATTGTAATTTTCTATGTTTTTCAAATTCAACTGCACTAAAATCATATTTTTATTGCAATTTATTCTTTGACATAAAAACAAGAATTGTAGAGAATTGTCTTACCTCCATACCCATATTTTTTTTTTTTAAATATTGACATATCGAGGGGTAAATTTCCTGTTTACTAACTGCATATACTTGAAATTTTCAGGCAAACATAAATAGTCACTTTATGATCCTTCACTTGTTTTAGGGAAGGTTATTCATTTTCTGGAAAAAAACCATAGCATCATAATCTGCATATATTGCACTAGTGCACAAACTATTTTTTGGTAATGTTCGAATTAAATCACTATTTTTTATTATATTTTGAAATGAACAAAGACAAAAAAACAGTGATGTTTCAGTACATTTTATGATCCTTTGATTTTCTTTTCAATGTGATCTTCAATAAGCAAATTGAGAGTACCCTTTTGAAGTAGTCAGGGAGAGGAAATGCAATATGATTTTTGTGAATTTTTTGGTGTCCTCATTTGAAAGTTATTGAATTTTCATTCAGTGCAATTTTTCGAACAATGAAATTCCACAGTGACACAGTTTAGTAAAAAATTAATAAAAAAATGAATTTTTTAATGAAACTCCATAAATCTCACATCATCAAAAACTAGATTTAGAGATGAATCTAATGGTACTTGGTCCGACATATAACATCTTGTTTTTGTAGGTGTTCTGTCCCTCCAAAGTTGCAGGTTTCTTAAAACTGCAGAATTTTCTGAGTTTTTTGTTGACCAGAAACTCTCGGGCGAGATAATGTCTCGGATGAGAAATTTCTAAGACTCTCGACCGAGAAATTCAGAACTCTCGACTGAGAGTTTAACCCAACTAAAGTTACATTTAACTGTGCGGGAAAACTATCGGCTGAAAGTTTCAAAAACTCTCGGCCGAGAGTTTGTGCTAGAGAGTTTGCCAAATAAAACTCTCGGCCGAGAGTTGTCTAACCTCTCAGCCGAGAATTTCTAAAACTCTCGACCGAGAGTTTAGACAACTCTCAGTCGAGAGTTGAAAACTATTGACCGAAAGATTGGTCGGTTTTTGATGGAAACATTTGATAAAACTTTTATATATAACATTCAATATAACTCTCGGTCGAGAGTTTAGACAACTCTCGATCGAGAGTTTTCTAAACTCTCGGCCGAGAGTTTTATTGAATCTTATATATAAAATTTTTATGAAATGTTTCAATCAAAAACCGACGCAATCTTTCGGTCGACATTTTTCTCGCGCGAAAGAATAATTTCACACACAACTCCTAACCAAAGAAAATTGCGAAGGTCTGAATTCTTTTTCTATAAAGGTGAGAATAGAGAGAATTTGACCTAAACTAGTTCCAACCTAAATTTGTTTTGATAATTTTAGTGCCTAAAACAATAGTCGAAGCTATTTTGACCGTTGAAATTTCTTTTCCCTATTGAGTCTTTCATATTTTTTTCTCGGCAGTCCAGTTTCTTTATATGAATGCAATGATGTGTAGTAGTGAACTATATAATCTACCTATTAAATTGTTTTATCTTTTTTGAACTCATTGGATATATTTATCTTGTATGCCGCTCCAGTTACTTTTTATATTTGTTCTCGATAGTGGTGTTGCGGCAGTGATGTATAGAAGTAACTCTAAAAACTCCATATTAAAATGTTCTATCTTAAAAAAACTGATTGGATATATTTCTCATTTGTGTGTCGAGTGGAGTTTGTTTTTTAATAATTTTTATATGTATTCCTGATAGTGGACTTGCGTCAATGAATGCAATGATGTATAACAACAAGATATGAAGAGAAAACATGGCTAACTCAACTTAAATATAGAGACAATATGTATTTATGTGATATAGATGGAGTTCTTTAACCATATAAATAACAATGTCAAATGCAACTAAGTTTATGCTTTTACATGAATAAAGACACTAGGCATTATGGAGACTAGAGTTAATCTGAGGCATGCGAGAATGCATACTTCTAGATATTTGTGCTCTTGATAGAATGTGCCTTACCCAACTGAATTTAGACTTGTGTCAAAATGTGTCAAAATTAAAAAACTAGTTCAAGCTCCATATTTGTTCATGAGAGAGCTCAATGTTTTCATTCATGTGCCTAGGCTATTGGATACAATATTACAACAAAGTACCTCAAATATGTTAAATTTTACATTCAAATATATTCAAACAAAAGGTATTCAAAGTGCAAAAATAGGAAATCAATCGTTCTATCATGAGTATGCCACTACAAAGGTAAAGATATTCAAAGTGCAAGAGCATGTGGTCAACCATTCCATCATGAGTATATCACTATAAATACATTGACAAGGACATGTTACTTCACTGCCCATTTTATTCTATTATAGATTTTAGTGCTGAGATACCTTGAATTTTTTTTTTTAAGAAATTTGATAAAACTATGCTATAAACTTACTATTTACCAATCAACAAATCCAATTTTAATAATGATCATAATAAATAAATATATTATATTTTAAAAAATCATTAATTTAAAATTAATACTCATATGATCATGGTCTAAGTCTAAATTCTCTCAAAAGGGTTTATTTTTCCATCACCACCACATTACGTAGTTTCTTGTGACTTGGGGCGAGAACCATGGTCATAACAACTCTTATTGAATCTCAGGTGTCATGGATTCCACTAGTTATCTTCTTGAGTTGTTGTGGCTCATTGGTTGATGGTCCAATGGGACTATTCCCTAGGAACTTAACACTCAACACCTTGTGCCCTGTCATCGTAACCATACCCTTCACATGGAAGATATTGAAGTTCATAGTTCAGGCGAGTCTCCACATTGATGTGCAAGAGTCCAAGGTTAATGTCTCGAGACTACATTTCCAAGAGGATAAATCCCTAGTTGTCTATTACTAAGACCTCCATGGTTGGGGGCTATGGTCCAATGGTATTTAAAAAACTCTTATCAGTTCTCAGATGTCATAGGTCATTTCAACATAAAACTCCAAACGAAAATGTCAAAATTCAAGTCCCACGACAACAATTTTGAAATAATTCTACTTACACATCACCTACCATAGGTTTTGACATTTCGTTTACTACTACCACTAAGAACTTGTCACATGCCCACCTACTCATCTGATTTCCATGCATCACTAGCTATTTATTTGGCCTATCAAAAGTGCTAAAATCACCTGTAATGTGTGAGCCCTCAAGCTACAATGTGAGCTTCTTCGGCCATGTCATCACGACTTCGACCTCTTACCCATGTCACTGCCACATGACATCCATGTAAACAATGTTTTTGGATTTCCACATGTGTTAGGATTGTTGTTTTTTGGAGGGTTTTTGTTTCAATGCTTTATTGGGCTTTGGCCAATGTCCTGATGACCCAATCATCCAATGGAATCTGAGGCTATAGGTGCTAGCCTATGGGATTTTTCAGCCAGGGGAAATGACCAAAGGTTGATCTATCTTACCAACCTTCTTCTAATTAGCTCTCCCTCTTGAGCCTGGCTTTTAGGGGTGACTGTCAATCTGGTGAGGGTGCTCCAATCTATTTTCTATGTACAAAATTTTTTTTGGCAAAAAAAAAATTCAAGTTTTTTGGGTGGGAAATATTTTTTGAAAGTTTTTTTGGGTGCAAATTTTTTTTTTGAAATGTTTTTGGGTGCATGCATGAAATATTTTTGCATAATGTCTCTATGAAGACATGGAGTATTTTTGCAATCTTGCAATCTATGAAAGCATGAAGTACATAGTCTGAACTCTTTATGTTTTGTTAGGTATTTGGTCCGAATAGAATTGAATTTTAGGTTTCCAATTTTGTGAACATGGGAAACCGAAGGAATTGCATATCAAGGTACGATCGAAAAAGAAAAGATTTAAAGGATAAAAATGATAGATTACAAAAAAAAATGTGAGAGGAAAGGGAAAGATTAAGGCATGAAAGAAATGTGGAGGTAGAGCATCGTGAAATAGATGTAGAGGTACATGAAAATGACGAGGAAATGAGAAATGTTGAGGCACTTGTGAAAGATAATATAATTGATATCGATGTCACTGGTGAGTCAATTTAGTTTCTTCAATTTGAATTTTGTATTTTTTTTTAAAAACGTTGTAGTTCAAAATAGTTTTAAAATTAAAAATATATATAGAGGTCAATTTCAAATTAGAAGTTTTAATATTGTTTTTTATGCAGGGACAACATCAAAACCATAAGAAGATACTACCAAAAATGTCCAAGAGAATATTGATATTGATGTCACTAGTGAGTCAATAGTTTCTTCAATTTGAATAAATTGTATTTTTTTTTTAAACATTGTAGTTCAAAATATTTTTAAAATTAAAAATATGTATACAGATCAATTTCAAATTAGAAGTTTTAATATTTTTTTTTATGTAGGGACAACATCAAAACCACTAGAAGATACTACCACAAATTTCCAAGAGAATATTGATATCGATGTCACTGGTGAGTCAATAGTTTCTTCAATTTGAATAAATTGTATTTTTTTTTTAAACATTGTAGTTAAAAATAGTTTTAAAATTAAAAATATGTATATGTCAATTTCAAATTAGAATTTTTAATATTGTTTTTTATGTAGGGACAACATCAGAACCACAAGAAGATACTACCACACATCCAATTTCACTGCAATTAATTGGAAGTTCCAAGAACGTTGTATACAACTACAAGTTTCTAGAAAATATGGATGCAACTAAAATTGAAGAATTGGGACCACCATTGGCTAAAAGGACAGTTCGAGATAAAGTAAAATCTGTATTGAAACATAATTTTGAAGGTTAATCTATCATATCACAAGCTCAACTATTACGTGGACTTATAAAGCACAAATCTCTCAAAAATGTTGTGGAATTATTGGGCATTAAAAGTGAAAAAGAGGTTTTAGCAAATGAAATGGTAACAAAAAATGTGATGTCAGCGCTTGGCATACTAGCCAAAGGGCGATCTAATGTTGTAAAGAATGCTCGTAGAGAAATTTTAACAGGTGCAGTTGCGAAAGGAACTTCATCAAGTCGGTTGATGTCAATAACTTCAAAATTGATTAAAACATCAAGAAAAAGTTTATGGAGGCATTCAAAATTTAGAACTCAAATAGATGAGAATGATGAACTTGCATGTTGGTCTAATATCTGCAGGCATCCATACCATGATAGACTTCCTGATGGTGTGAGGGATAGGGTAAAAGAGTTTTGGGATTCAAACTCTCGTGTGTCGCCAAATGAAAAGGATCAACTGCGATGCCATATATCTAAGGGAGTTTATGAATCTCATTCCAAACATATAACATAGGTCAGTCAAGTATAATTATTCGAGAGCTTTATGGAGAGTAATACTGATGTGAAGATTTCCCTTAGCACATTTGTGAAGCTTAAACCATGGTATGTCAGACCTATCACTGTTCGAGACACATGTTTTTTTCGATACCATGTAGAATTCGAATTATTGTATGAGACATTTCTAAATTTTGGCATAAAATATTGGTCAAATGACCCTCCTCCTTCAAGTGTCGTGAATTTTTATCAAATATATTATGTCCATGAGATAATAATGAATTATTTTATAAAAAGGAATGTGTTGGTGGAAGAAAATGCGACAAATGTTCTCATTTGGCACTCTATGATGAAAAGTATCCCATTGATCCTAATGATCCCAGACTGTCAAATCTCAGTCTGAATTGGAAGAGATATGAATATGTTACTTACACTCCTGTTGCATATTCAAGCACAACATCAAAAAAGATCACTTTACTTGATGACGAGATTCCAGTGACATCTTTTATGGAGAAGTTCAGGGTGAAAATATACAAATATATTAAGCATTGTCATATAGCACAATGGCAGGATTTATAGTTCAAGCAATCACATGAGGTGCTCCCAAAAGGAACAATATTATCAGTGGTTGATTTCACTGAGAATTACACGTTTAGTCCACAAAATGAGATACAAAGTGAGTATTATCATTCAGACCAAGTATCGATATTTTTGCATATTTTGTATAGACACGCAGAGCTTGTTGTCGATGGTTTTGATAGCGATGAAAATAATCATGAGGTGATTAAGGAGTACCATTTCTACATCAGTGATGATTGAACACATGACACGTGTTTTGTTCAACATTGTTTTAATGTTATTTATAATGAATTGTTGAAACGAAGAGTCACTTTTAAAGAACATTGGGTATGGTCAGATGGTTGTGCTAGTCAATTTAAATCAGCAAGATCGTTCTATTGGTTGTCTCGTCTTCATAGGAAAATCAACATTCGACATACATGGAATTTCTTTGAGACAGGGCATGGAAAAGGAGAGCATGATGGTGTTGGGGCATGCATAAAACGTGCACTTAGGAGGTATCAATTGAATCACTCAGCTTCTCGACTTGCAAATTCTTTAGATGTTGTTAATTGGTGCAAGGACAATTTAAGTCATGTATCGAACCCAAGGATGGCTGATGTGCACAGGTAAGCATACACATTTAACTAAAAATATATTATACATGTGTAGATATATATATGTGTGTATACATATATGTGCATGTATTTTGTTATCAAAAAAATATTTAATATTTTTCAAAATTTGACTCATACATATGTGTGTGTTTTTCTCAAGAAGGTACTTTTGGAATATTGCAATGGGTGATGTTGATAGATCATTGCTATATAATTCCAGTGTAATCCCTAAAACAAGAATTTTACACTCAATTATGAGTAAGGACATGACAAATATACATTGCATTGAGAAACGAAAGTGCTCTTGGTTTTGTTATGCATGTATTGATCAGACAGAGACCATTGATGAATGTGAAAACCAAATTAAGAAATTTTTTCAACCATGGAAACTCGAACAATTGACACCATTGCCCCCATTTGGAAACGTGAGTGACAAGGAAATGGACAATGAAGTGGCTGTGATTGACAATGATTATGATCGTGTCTCTGATATGGTTAGAGAAGGTGATGTCTTTGCTGTCATTGCACTAGAAAATAATCAAGAAAAAGTTCATTATTATTTATTACGATGCACTATGTCTAAATCCATGTTGTTGCAAGAGTATAATGATCCATCAAATTATACATACCCAATTGGTTCAATGGTGTTAATGGGACATTTCTTTGAAGAAGTAAATAAATGTAAAGATCATATTATTTTTCAAGATTACCAGCCAGAGGTTATTTATGCCCAATATAGTCACTTGGTCATAGCAACTCGACTACAGTTGAAGCAAGTGAAGAGTAGAAAAAAACAACGACAATGGAGGTTATCGATAGATGATCATGATGCCATTTTGGAATATTTTCCACTAGCACATTTCGTATGAGTGGAACACATTGTTCAAGATGAACAATGAACTTTGATTCTAGGGTTAGAACATATAATTGCTACAATGCATTGGAATTTATATAGTCTAAGACTATATTCTGGATTGCTTGAACAAATAAATTGACATCTGGATGCTTAGATGTGTGTTGGTACGAATAATATATTATGATATACTGGATTAGGGTGCTTTGCCAGATAATTAATATCTGGTGGTTTAATGTGTCCATCATGTTTACTCCTAGATGATCTTAACTTGCCCTTATCTGCAGCCCCTAAAGGGGTTTTTCTTCTAGCCGCAATTGTATTTGGGCATTTTTCTTATTGTTATAGTCTTGTATTAGCTTACTTGTAGGGTTTAACACTTGATTTTGATACTAATATTTGTTTTGTAGGCCTATGGTAAGTTTGGTCGGGGTTTCAAGTGTTTTCTTGTCTCATGGTATCATTGATTTATGCTATGTTGAGCAAACAATTGTTTTTGTAGGGTTTATCACTGATTGACGGAATTTTCAAGGGCTCAAGTCCTCTCTAGTCTACCAACCAGCCCTAGAGCCCCCAACTTCAGTCAATAGAGGTCTGATATATTATTTTGTCAAGCTAATATTTTCGTTGCAGGTATTTGAGGAAGCTTTAGTGCATAAGGGAAATTAATTTGTTCGTCCACAATGCCCTTATGCCTAGGGGTTTGCTCTCTAATCCTATCCTTTTCCTCATTGTTTTAAATCAGATTTGAAGGCATCTCATAACAGTGGTAAAATCTCTGAATACACATCCTAAAACTCATTAACAAATGCTCATAATCATCACACATTTAATCTCAAGTAATAAGAAAGATTTATGTCATTGAATTTATGGTGTTCTATGTGATTTTGGAGAACTGTCATATTGTTTGTAAGGTCTGATATACACTTTTATAATTCTGATATAAGTCATAACAGTGGTAAGAAGGACATAATAGAAAACTCTAAATTGATAAGAACTCATCTTGCGGCTTTGGTGCGGCTTTTGGTGCATCATCTCTCTTACTTTAAGTTATTGGCAAAGTAATTTTGTGGTTGGGCTAATCATTGTGGAAATATATTGAAATAAAGTGATTGTTGTCTTGCTGTTCATTCCTCGCCTCTCCCATGTCTTGCATTGCATCATTGGCATAGTGTTGCTTTTGTCTCTATTTGCATCTGATGGTTGCATATAAGTGCCCCTAAACTAACAAAGTGTTAAAGTGATTTCTTGTATAAGTGGCTCATATTCTAGTTGGTAATTTCATTTGAAGATCAATGTTAGCAATCTCTATAGATGGTAATTGTGATCTCACAATAGGCATTGGTTAAAAAGGTGAATTTAATTGCATATATTTGATGTAAGAAGCTTGAATGTTTGCTAATGATCTAAATTTCTTCTACCCTGTACTCTAAAGGAAATTAAAAGTAAAAAGGGCAGGATATGGTAGTAATTCAAGTAGAGTGCATAGAGCATCCATGATCTGATCTTCCAATACATGATTAATTGACTATCATTGCATTGTTTTGATACAAAACCCTTGTGACAATAACCTTTTGTATGAAAATAATCCTAAAGTCTTCATGATAGTCCTCCTGTGGGCCTAACTGAAGTATACATGTGGTGAGTAAGTTATGAAGATCATACAGTTTCGCTAAGCATAAAGATCTTCTAGATTTTGCTGGCATGATATTATAGTCATTGACATTGTCTTGAATGAGTGGTTTGCAGAACAAGACCAACATCCTGAAGGGATCCTAAAAGGCGTAAAAAATTCTAAACCTTGTGATATACTGTGGTATAAAAGGCCTTTTTTTGAGCATCCACAGCCTCTAGAAAGCCTATCCCTCCTATCTGCAGCCCCTAGAGGGGTTTTTCTTCTAGCCGCAATTGTATTTGGGCATTTTTCTTATTGTTATAGTCTTGTATTAGCTTACTTGTAGGGTTTAACACTTGATTTTGATACTAATATTTGTTTTGCAGGCCTATGGTAAGTTTGGTCGGGGTTTCAAGTGTTTTCTTGTCTCATGGTATCATTGATTTATGCTATGTTGAGCTAATAATTGTTTTTGTAGGCTTTATCACTGATTGATGGAGTTTTCAAGGGCTCAAGTCCTCTCTAGTCTACCAACCAGCCATAGAGCCCCCAACTTCAGTCAATAAAGGTCTGATATATCATTTTTTCAACTAATATTTGCGTTGCAGGTATTTGAGGAAGCTTTATTGCATAAGGGAAACTCATTTTTTCATCCACAATGCCCTTAGGCCTAGGGGTTTTCTCTCTAATCCTATCCTTTTCCTCACTTTTTGAAATCATATCTGAAGGCATCTCATAACAGTGGTAAAATCTCTGAATACACATCCTAAAACTCACTAACAAATTCTCATAATCATCACACATTTAATCTCAAGTAATAAGAAAGATTTATGTCATTGCATTTATGGTGTTCTATGTGATTTTGGAGGACTGTCATATTGTTTATAAGGTCTGATATATGCTTTTATAATTCTGATATAAGTCATAACAGTGGTATGAAGGACATAATAGAAACCTCTAAATTGATAAGAACTCATCTTGCGGCTTTGGTGCATCATCTCTCTTACTTTAAGTTATTGGCAAAGTAATTTTGTGGTTGGGCTAATCATTGTGGAAATATATTGAAATAAAGTGATTGTTGTCTTGCTGTTCATTCCTCGCCTCTCCCATGTCTTGCATTGCATCATTGGCATAGTCTTGCTTTTGTCTCTATTTGCATATTATGGTTGCATATAAGTGCCCCTAAACTAACAACAAAGTGTTAAAGTGATTTCTTGTATAAGTGGCTCATATTCTAGTTGGTAATTTCATTTGAAGATCAATGTTAGCAATCTCTATAGATGGTAATTGTGATCTCACAACAGGCACTGGTTAAAACGGTGAATCTAATTGCATATATTTGATGTAAGAAGCTTGAATTTTTGCTAATGATCTAAATTTCTTCTGCTCTGTACTCTAAAGGAAAAAGGCCTTTGTTTGAGCAGCCACAGCCTATTGGAGGCCTATCCCTCCTATCTGCAGCCCCTAGAGGGGTTTTTCTTCTAGCCGCAATTGTATTTGAGCATTTTTCTTATTGTTATAATCTTGTATTAGCTTACTTGTAGGGTTTAAAACTTGATTTTGATACTAATATTTGTTTTGCAGGCCTATAGTAAGTTTGGTCGTGGTTTCAAGTGTTTTCTTGTCTCATGGTTGTTGGGTCTCAATCTAGTCTCCTAAACTGAACTCATTTAATTGTCAACCAGGATTTGTAAATTGCTGAAGTGAAGTGTACCATATGTACCTAGGTGCTTGTTTCCTAATGCGTTGTGTGTAGTGTTTTGTGATGTTTTTGGTCTTTTGGAGTTTTATGTTCACGATGAAAATGCCTAGAAAACTAATAGAAAGGGGTTGGTGGTCAAAACAGAGTTAAGCCTAATGTGTGGAATGGTAAATGCAATTGGAATCACTGAAGCAGAATCTGAACTATGACTAAATAAAATCAAAAGCTTGATAATGACTTCTTAGGCAAATAACACAAACTAAACTTGAAAAATGATCACTAAATATGCAAATCCTCTAACTAAACAGTTAAACACTAATCTTACCATGATGCAACATTTTGTTCTAAGCTCATCTATTCTATGACTAATTCCTAGTTCTATTCTGCAATTTAATTAAATATCACAGAACCTTTACTCAAAGAGTTATTGGTTTCTTTTTCAAATTAGTTCTTTTGAGGAAGAGCTCTGTTTATAAAATGATGAGGAGATTGCAGAGAGATTTCAGACCTTATAGTGATGTTATCTTCTGTTCCTATGGTTATGGATCATTTGTAGTTTTTAGAACAAGAAGATGTTTGTGAATAATGAAGGCTGTCTTGTTAATCCTAACAACTAGAGTAATCTATTGTGCAATGGATGACAATTTGAATATGAGATGCAAGTGCAATGAGTTAATCTAAGAATGAACCTAAGATGCCACTAAACTAGATCAATGTTGAATTATAAGTCATCATCAAACTTGAAACAAAGTAACTGAACATGAATTAAATGCAATGAAACTCTGGAGCATTCTAACTATGCTAACATGCTTTATTCTATGAAGTTACACAATCTATTTGTTCATCATTAGTGATATTTTGGAAGAGTTCCTTCTTTTGGAAGGGGTAGAACAATTTTGACTGTGTAATTAAATGCAATTGTAAGCAAATGGACTGAAAGCAAATGAAAAACTAAGTTATCATACCCATACCCTACTCGTTATTATGATGTCTTGGGCAAGCGTTTAAGAGCAAGAACAGAGATGATACTTAGTAAAAACACACAACTAAATCATTCATTATCACAATCATGTCTTGAACTTCTTAAGGATGTCTTGGAAGAGTTTCTTCTTGTGGAAGAGTGATTAGAACAAGTGTAACTATGATAGTGAATAGCAAAAACTACAACTAATTCCTACAGTACTATAGCTATTCATCATTCATCATTATAATCTGTTGGAAGAGTGTCTTCTTGTGAAAGAGCTGGAATGAATATAACTACATTAGCTAGTTAAAACAACTACAAATTCAACTCCTATTTCTACAATACTATAGTCATTCAACATTCATCATTATGGTCTTTTGGAAGAGTATCTTCTGGTGGAAGAGTTAGAATGAGTATGACTACATTAGCTAACAAAAACAACTATTAATTCAAATGCAAAGTTTAAAGGCAGCTAGAAAAACTTATCTAATTTACGCAAAATAAATCCGTGCAAGAGGCAGGGGCCCTCTACCACTTGACGGCTTTCAACTCCAAATTAAATCACGCCTTCAAAATAACTTTGCCTGCTCCATTAATGATGCAATAGTTTGAACATAACACTTTGCGTTTTCAGGAATGTATCACAGAGTTTAAACAAAATCTAGCAGCAAATCTAACATCAAATCTCTCTAACATAGCTCTCGGTCTCCCCAAGAGTTTATAAAGAAAATGAACGTAACAATAATTACAAAAATTTAGGAATAATGTCTTTCCTTATCCGAATCACGTTAGGACTCTTTGAGGTGGCTACGTGAAGGAGAAAAGACATCTGGACTGAGACAGTCCTAATAGAAGTCTTCCTTCATAAATGTGTTCCCACGTGCATAACCGTACCCAGAATCCATTTCTTCCTCCATGATGAGCAACGAACCATGTAGACATGACATGGATCATGCCCATATGCGGTTTTTCTCAAGAGGCCACCTGGAACATACTCAAACATGAAGGCAGCTTCAGAATCGCCGGTTAGCTACGGAATGTCTGCATTCTGCAGCTAGTTCCGGTCAAAATGCTTAACAATGGCAAAAATCACAAAATTCAACAAGTCAGTCATGTAAATCATTCTAGAAGTAATTTTAACTATATTTATTGATCAATTGGGTCTAAGATAGAAATGGACAAGGGAAAATGAGGTAAAAATGAGGTGAAGGAAAGCACAAATTTGAGGCTCAACAATGGTATCATTGATTTATGCTATTTTGAGCAAACAATTGTTTTTGGAGGGTTTATCACTGATTGACGGAGTTTTCAAGGGCTCAAGTCCTCTCTAGTCTACCAACCAGCCCTAGAGCCCCCAACTTCAGTCAATAGAGGTCTAATATATCATTTTGTCAAGCTAATATTTGCATTCCAGGTATTTGAGGAAGCTTTAGTGCATAAGGGAAATTAATTTGTTCATCCAGAATGCCCTTATGCCTAGGGGTTTGCTCTCTAATCCTATCCTTTTCCTCACTGTTTTAAATCAGATCTGAAGGCATCTCATAATAGTGGTAAAATCTCTAAATACACATCCTAAAACTCATTAAAAAATGCTCATAATCATCACACATTTAATCTCAAGTAATAAGAAATATTTATGTCATCGAATTTATGGTGTTCTATGTGACTTTTGAGGACTGTCATATTTTTTATAAGGTCTGATATACGCTTTTATAATTCTGATATAAGTCATAACAGTGGTAAGAAGGACATAATAGGAACCTCTAAATTGATAAGAACTCATCTTGCGGCTTTGGTGCAACTTTGGTGCGTCATCTCTCTTACTTTAAGTTATTGGCAAAGTAATTTTGTGGTTGGGCTAATCATTGTGGAAATATATTGAAATAAAGTGATTGTTGTCTTGCTTTTCATTCCTCGCCTCTCCCATTTCTTGCATTCCATCATTGGCATAGTCTTGCTTTTGTCTCTATTTGCATTTGATGGTTGCATATAGGTGCCCCTAAAATAACAAAAAAGTGTTAAAGTGATTTCTTGTATAAGTGGCTCATATTCTAGTTGCTAATTTCATTTGAAGATCAATGTTAGCAATCTCTATAGATGGTAATTGTGATCTCACAATAGGCATTGGTTAAAACGGTGAATCTAATTGCATATATTTGAGGTAAGAAGCTTGAATGTTTGCTAATGATCTAAAGTTCTTCTGCCCTATACTCTAAAGGAAAAAGGCCTTTGTTTGAGTAGCCACAGCCTCCAGGAGGCCTATCCCTCCTATCTACAACCCCTAGAGGGGTTTTTCTTCTAGCCGTAATTGTATTTGGGCATTTTTCTTATTATTATAATCTTGTATTAGCTTACTTGTAGGGTTTAACACTTGATTTTGATACTAATATTTGTTTTGCAGGCCTGTGGTAATTTTGGTCGTGGTTTCAAGTGTTTTCTTGTCTCATGGTATCATTGGTTTATGTTATTTTGAGAAAAAAATTGTTTTTGGAGGGTTTATCACTGATTGACGGAGTTTTCAAGGGCTCAAGTCCTCTCTAGTCTACCAACCAGCCCTAGAGCCCCCAAATTCAGTCAATAGAGGTCTGATATATCATTTTTTCAAGCTAATATTTGCGTTGCAGGTATTTGAGGAAGCTTTAGTGCATAAGGGAAATTAATTTGTTCATCCACAATGCCCTTATGCCTAGGGGTTTGCTCTCTAATCCTATCCTTTTCCTCATTGTTTTAAATCAGATCTGAAGGCATCTCATAACAGTGGTAAAATCTCTGAATACACATCCTAAAACTCATTAACAAAAGCTCATAATCATCACACATTTAATCTCAAGTAATAAGAAAGATTTATGTCATTGAATTTATGGTGTTCTATGTGATTTTGGAGGACTGTCATATTGTTTATAAGTTCTGATATACGCTTTTATAATTCTGATATAAGTCATAACAGTGGTAAGAAGGACATAATAGAAACCTCTAAATTGATAAGAACTCATATTGCGGATTTGGTGCATCATCTCTCTTACTTTAAGTTATTGGCAAAGTAATTTTGTGGTTGGGATAATCATTGTGTAAATATATTGAAATAAAGTGATTGTTGTCTTGCAGTTCATTCCTCGCCTCTCCCATGTCTTGCATTGCATCATTGGCATAGTCTTGATTTTTTCTCTATTTACATCTGATGGTTGCATATAAGTGCCCCTAAACTAACAACAAAGTGTTAAAGTGATTTCTTGTATAAGTGGCTCATATTCTAGTTGGTAATTTCATTTGAAGATCAATGTTAGCAATCTCTATAGATGGTAATTGTGATCTCACAATACGCATTGGTTAAAATGGTGAATCTAATTGCATATATTTGATGTAAGAAGCTTGAATGTTTGCTAATGATCTAAATTTCTTCTGCCCTGTACTCTAAAGGAAAAAGACCTTTGTTTGAGCAGCCACAGCCTCTAGGAGGCCTATCCCTCCTATCTGCAGCCCCTAGAGGGGTTTTTCTTCTAGCCGCAATTGTATTTGGGCATTTTTCTTATTGTTATAGTCTTTTATTAGCTTACTTGTAGGGTTTAACACTTGATTTTGATACTATTATTTGTTTTGTAGGCTTATGGTAAGTTTGGTTGGGGTTTCAAGTGTTTTCTTGTCTCATGGTATCATTTATTTATGCTATGTTGAGCAAACAATTGTTTTTGTAGGGTTTATCACTAATTGACGGAGTTTTCAAGGGCTCAAGTCCTCTCTAGTCTACCAACTAGCTCTAGAGGCCCCAACTTCAGTCAATAGAGGTCTGATATATCATTTTGTCAAGCTAATATTTGCGTTGCAGGTATTTGAGGAAGCTTTAGTGCATAAGGGAAATTAATTTGTTCCTCCACAATGCCCTTATGCCTAGGGGTTTGCTCTCTAATCCTATCCTTTTCCTCACTGTTTTAAATCAGATCTGAAGGCATCTCATAACAGTGGTAAAATCTCTGAATACACATCCTAAAACTCTTAAAAAAATTCTCATAATCATCACACATTTAATCTCAAGTAATAAGAAAGATTCATGTCATTGAATTTATGGTGTTCTATGTGATTTTGGAGGACTGTCATATTGTTTATAAGGTCTGATATACGCTTTTATAATTCTGATATAAGTCATAAAAGTGGTAAGAAGGGCATAATAGAAACCTCTAAATTGATAAGAACTCATCTTGCGGCTTTGGTGCGGCTTTGGTGCATCATCTCTCTTACTTTAAAGGATAAATCACACTTGAAGAAGTTCAAATTATCAAACACCTCACTCTGTTTTTGTAGACCAAAGAAGACCGTCACAAAGGACTAAGAGTCTCAAGAAGAAGATGTAATGGCTTGAGAAATAACTCAAGAAGGCCAAAGCTCTAAAAAATTATGCTAAAGGCTAAATTTCCTTGCAAATGGCCCTTACAAAATTATATAGTCAATATAGAATCCATACTACAATTTTGATGTGTAATCCTTTTATGATTTAATCAAAGTCTCATAAGACCATCAGATCATTTCTTTTCTAAAATAAGTCTTGATTACAAACTTACAATATGTTTGCATTAACATGATCCTAAGGTCAAGAAGCCTCTATATGTAAAATGAAATGAGTTATATCGCTGAAACCAAAGAAGGATAAATTGTTGAAGGTTCTCTTTGGAAGATTTTGATGGAAAGAAGAAATCTCCCAGTAAAAGGAAAACTTGTTAAAATTTTGATTTGTAGAATCCAAGTCCCTTTGATTTCTTAAGAAAAAAAGTTGATGTCACTTAGAAATAAGTGGCACAAAATTAGTTAAACTAGCAAGCCATCCTTTGTGCATAATGTCCATAAAGGCCTAGGGGTTTTCTCTCTAATCCTATCCTTTTCCTCACTTTTTTAAATCAGATCTGAAGGCATCTCATAACAGTGGTAAAATCTCTGAGTACACATCCTAAAACTCACTAACAAATGCTCATAATCATCACACATTTAATCTCAAGTAATAAGAAAGATTTATGTCATTGCATTTATGGTGTTCTCTGTGATTTTGGAGGACTGTCATATTGTTTATAAGGTCTGATATACGTTTTTATAATTCTGATATAAGTCATAACAGTGGTAAGAAGGACATAATAGAAACCTCTAAATTGATAATAACTCATCTTGCGGCTTTGGTGCGGCTTTGGTGCATC
Source organism: Pinus albicaulis (assembly GCA_034641835.2). Taxonomy (NCBI): domain Eukaryota; kingdom Viridiplantae; phylum Streptophyta; class Pinopsida; order Pinales; family Pinaceae; genus Pinus; species Pinus albicaulis. The sequence continues at coordinate 194,398,201 of CM076579.1, forward strand.
ATCTCTCTTACTTTAAAGCATAAATCACACTTGAAGAAGGTCAAATTATCAAACACCTCACTCTGTTTTTGTAGACCAAAGAAGACCATCACAAAGGACTAAGAGTCTCAAGAAGAGGATGTAATGGCTTGAGAAATAACTCAAGAAGGCCAAAGGTCTAAAGACTAATGCTAAAGGCTAAATTTCCTTGCAAATGGCCCTTACAAAATTATATAGTCAATATAGAATCCATACTACATTTTTGATGTGTAATCCTTTTATGATTTAATAAAAGTCTCATAAGACCATCAGATCATTTCTTGTTTAAAATAAGTCTTGAGTACAAACTTAAAATATGTTTGCATTAACATTATCCTAAGGTCGAGAAGCCTCTATATGTAAAATGAAACGAGTTATATCGCTGAAACAAAAGAAGGATAAATTGTTGAAGGTTCTCTTTGGAAGATTTTGATGGAAAGAAGAAATCTCCCAGTAAAAGGAAAACTTGTTAAAATTTTGATTTGAAGAATCCAAGTCCCTTTGATTTCTTAAGAAAAAAAGTTTATGTCACTTAGAAAGAAGTGGCAAAAAATTAGTTAAGCTAGCAATCCATCCTTTGTGCATAAAGTCCATAAAGGCCTAGGGGTTTGCTCTCTAATCCTATCCTTTTCCTCACTGTTTTAAATCAGATCTGAAGGCATCTCATAACAGTGGTAAAATATCTGAATACACATCCTAAAACTCACTAAAAAATTCTCATAATCATCACACATTTAATCTCAAGTAATAAGAAAGATTTATGTCATTGCATTTATCGTGTTCTATGTGATTTTGGAGGACTGTCATATTGTTTATAAGGTCTGATATACGCTTTTATAATTCTGATATAAGTCATAACAGTGGTAATAAGGACATAATAGAAACCTCTAAATTGATAAGAACACATCTTGTGGCTTTGGTGCGGCTTTGGTGCATCATCTCTCTTACTTTAACGGATAAATCACACTTGAAGAAGGTCAAATTATCAAACACCTCACTCTGTTTTTGTAAACCAAAGAATACCCTCACAAAGGACTAAGAGTCTCAAGAAGAAGATGTAATGGCTTGAGAAATAACTCAAGAAGGCCAAAGGTCTAAGGACTAATGCTAAAGGCTAAATTTCCTTGCAAATGGCCCTTACAAAATTATATAGTCAATATAGAATCCATACTACATTTTTTATGTGTAATCCTTTTATGATTTAATCAAAGTCTCATAATACCATCAGATCATTTCTTGTTTAAAATAAGTCTTGAGTACAAACTTACAATATCTTTGCATTAAAATGATCCTAAGTTCGAGAAGCCTCTATATGTAAAATGAAACGAGTTATATCGCTGAAACAAAAGAAGGATAAATTGTTGAAGGTTCTCTTTGGAAGATTTTGATGGAAAGAAGAAATCTCCCAGTAAAAGGAAAGCTTGTTAAAATGTTGATTTGAAGAATCCAAGTCCCTTTGATTTCTTAAGAAAACAAGTTGATGTCACTTAGAAAGAAGTGGCACAAAAGTAGTTAAGCTAGCAAGCCATCCTTTGTGCATAAAGTCCATTCGAAACCTTGAGTTAGGAATTGTACTTAAAATAAGTATTTACACCGATATCTCAGTATAAAATGTTTGATGAACCTCATAGTTTTGTTATGGATGATACAATTGAAGTGTTGAAGACACACAATGATTATTTTTTTATGGAATGTAGATCTCAAGAAGTCTAATGAAATTAATAATAGGTATGTATCATCACTCACAATGATTTTTGTCTAAAGTATTCATTGATTTCAATGATATCTTATCATTATAGAATACCTTTGTCAGTAAATACCAAACATAGGCCTAGTCCAAAAAATTTGTGTCAAAGACTTGTATTATTGATTTCTTTGAAGCCATTTTTGTCTAGTATGCCTTAAAGAATGAAATTCATTAAAGGATTGTGTTTGGAAATGTTTCCTTACAAATTGTATTTGGATAATTAAAAATATGTTAAGGAAAATCATTGATTTGTAGCATATAAACCATATTGATGTATTCAAGTATGAAATGAATAATTTGTCTGAGTGAAAAAAGTAATGACCAAAGGGCAGGATATGGTATTAATTCAAGAAGAGTGCATAGAGAATCCACGATCTGATATTTTCATTGCAGGTATTTGAGGAAGCTTTAGTGCATAAGGGAAACTCATTTTTTCATCCACAATGCCCTTAGGCCTAGGGGTTTTCTCTCTAATCCTATCCTTTTCCTCACTGTTTTAAATCAGATCTGAAGGAATCTCATAACAGCGGTAAAATCTCTAAATACACATCCTAAAACTCGCTAACAAATGCTCATAATCATCACACATTTAATCTCAAGAAATAAGAAAGATTTATGTAATTGCATTTATGGTGTTCTATGTGATTTTGGAGGACTGTCATATTGTTTATAAGGTCTGATATATGCTTTTATAATTCTGATATAAGTCATAACAGTGGTAAGAAGGACATAATAGAAACCTCTAAATTGATAAGAACTCATCTTGCGGCTTTGGTGCATCATCTCTCTTACTTTAAGTTATTGGCAAAGTAATTTTGTGGTTGGTGGATAACACTAATATATTTATCTAATCTCCCACATGTAATAACCCTTTCAGCTATGCATCAAATTGTGACCTAGCTCTCTCATCTCCATTTTCCATGCACTTGCACTACTTGGATCTATTGTCTCCTCGACCCTCCAGCCACCTCGAGTTTTCATAAACAAGCAGTCTACTTGTTGACACATACTTGAGAATTACTCATATAAAATCAACCTCAAACCCTATGGTTCATATCAAGATCTACTCTCAATCTCAAATTACCTATTAGCCTTCCTCAATTGCCCAAGTTTTCTTGATACCTTTCAAAACAAGCTAGTGAACTAGCTCTCACATCTCCACTTTTCACGCACTTGCACTACTTGGATCTATTGTCTCCTGGACCCTCCAGCCACCTCGAGTCTTCCTCAACAAGAAATCTCTCCTTTTGGCGTGTTTAGACACTCTAGGGTGTCTTCGACTATGTTCATAAGCACATCTTGGTCTCCGAAAAGAAAATTCAAGGAAGGTTCCAACAAAACATTGGATGGGGAATGTACCGTCTCATTGAAGGGACAAAGGATTTTCATACTTGCATTGATTAATTAACTCTACAATGTATGTTTGATTGTTTGGTGTGTTTCCACTATTTCATATTATAGAACATAAATGATGAACTATGTTTTTCAAGGGATCCTCGGTAAGTTTGCAAGCATATTGACATAGGATCCTAAGCCTTCTATGCTTGCTTGGTATTTTTCTTGGATCTCAATGCAAGCAACTTCCCTTTCTCACTTTTTCTCTTGCTTTGTCAATCTCACATATAGCTTAATGGCTTTGCCTGCATAGGGAATCGATAAACCATATAGGTTATTCTTCCAGTTTGCTTGCACATCAAAGTGAAAAGGGGAAAAATCCTAATGCTTCTTGATTGTAATGTGCATTTGGATTGAAAAGGGGTTATCTCAATTGCATTTTCCTACATTTAAAGTTCTCTTTCTTTCCTTGCAAGTAAATCATCTGACCAAAGGACTCAAAAAATAAACCCTAGTTTATTTTCTTTCCTTTATTAATGTGTTGTTATACATCTACTTGTTGACACATAAGAGAACTAATCATATAAAATCAACCTCAAACCCTATGGTTCATATCAAGATCTACTCTCAATCTCAAATAACCTATTAGCCTTCCTCCATTGCCCAAGTTTTCTTGATACCTTTCAAAACAAGCTAGTGACTCCATCTCCCTTCCAAGCCATGGGAAATTGGGCTTTCCTTATTGTGGTAGCATGGTACCTCCCTCTATCCACCATGCTACATCAAAAATTCATGGGGGTAAGCATGTTCATATTTTCCTTCAAACATTATTATGAAAATCAACCTCCATCTGGGCATTGTGTCATTTGATAGGGCATACATTCTTGTGATTTTCTCTTTTGGCTACACGGGTTAGGGCACATGTTTTTCTCATGCACACATTTTGTCTTAAACACAATGATATGCAACATGTGATTTTCTACAATGATTACATCCCGTTCCTATATTTTTTAGCTCTATATTCTGCATGGACGTCTATGTGCTACTTTAGCTCTCATGCACTGTGAATCCTCTCTTTTTTTATTGTGTCTGTCCAATCTCTACTAAGGGATTCTATAGAATTTACCTTTTTCTCATGTATAGGTTCAACATTTTAGCTCTCATTGCAGCACAACACTCTCTGCATGACACACACACCTGTGCCTGTATTTTTGAGATCCATATTCTGCATTGATATCTATATCTTACTTTGGCTCTCATGCACTGTGTATAGGTTTACATAATCGTGGTTCAATTTTCCTTTCACAATACCTCGTTCGACTATTTTTATTATTCTTGAGTAATTTATTATCATATTTTGACTCTAATTATTATTTTAAAGACCATAATGATGTAAGTTGAAAGGTGGTGCTCTCATTCAGGTTCATTTGATGAAATAATTCCTTCCATTTGTCTATTGCAATCAGAATGTCTGTTGGTGCTGCATTGACATCCCTCTCAGTTTGGCTTATTGATATACAAAGATTGGTTCTTGATGAAGAAGATATTCCTCAGCTTGCCAGCATAGTCACTGTGTATGGTTTGCTTAGCTAATTTATTTAATTAAGCTATGGTTTGGAGCTCACTTTCTTTCTTTCTAGTAAAATTCTGTCTTTTCTTTTTATTTTCGTTAGGATGCCTGCCATATTTTAACTAAATTATATTTTCCTACATCCTATGTATATTCATTTCAGACAAGGTGAATCTGCACAGAAAAAAATATGCAAGAGGGTTTCCCATTTCAAAGGCAATGTATTCATTTCTCAAGGACCTAGAAGCACCCGTTAGCTATGCTGCATGGAAAAAGGGCCACATTATATGTCATCAGATTCAGTTAAAACGATGGCGTTCAAAGTCCTTTTTGGATGAAGCTATTGCACTTGTAAATTCCTTGCTTCCAATTCCCAGTGCGATGATAGGGAGCACATATGTAGAGGGAAAAGAGGTTGGCAATGAAGAAATTAAATCCAAAGCGAAGGAAATCACAAGAGCAGAGTTCACATCAGTTTAAAAGTTTTCTTTGAAAATTGCATTTTGAAATTGCTTTGAATACTAAAGGTCCTAAATATGAATCGCGATCCCAATTCTGAAGCTAAGTGATGCCTGTAGTTGATTACAATATTGGTTCCTGTCATACGGATATTCGTGTTTGAGGGACCATAGAGGACGCTGGCCTAAAAATATCAAGGTTGGTGTGTAGATGCAGTGACATTTTATTGCAGTTGTTTTTTTCCATTTCTTAGGATTCGTCAGGTAACATTGTCACTGTATATTAGGATATTTCCAGGCAGAAGCATGGTAAGAGTATATAAAATTTAATGTTGGTAATAATAAAGGTTGGTTGTGTTTCCAGAGCATGAATTCCACAACTTTTCATGTTTGTGATTGATAGGTATCCGATATACATGGTAAAGCAAGTATAAATAAAATTTATAAATATTTGAGGAGGAAATGGTTATTTTGATTAACAATACTGCTCCAACACCACAATGCAGGGGATCTCCTTATTTGGTGCTATCAAAGAAACCCTTGGAATGTATTTTTTCAGATCTGGCATTATTCGAACCCAAATTTCTCATAGTCTATGTTTTAACGTCCTTGACTTACTTTTCAATGAGGCCACTTGTATCTTCGAGCGTAATAAACTTGTGAAGAATGGCTTAGTTCTGGACCCACCATATATATTGACAAATATGGCTGGACCCTTTTCTGTGAAGGATTTCAAGTATGGAGAACTCCAGCACGAAACTGTTTCTTCTCCAATATTAACTTCTTCAGAGGAGTTTTGTTTTGCTTTGTAATACTAAAATGGCAAGTTATGAGGATGGAAAGGCATAAAATCCTCACGTATGTACCCTTTTTGGTGTTTTAATGCACATTCCGGGGTCTTAATTGATACAGGAAGAGTGTAACTAATGGGAATAGATGACAAATTGGAATTTGTGATATTGTATCTAGTCCTTAAGGCTCAGCAAGATCTGAAAAGACAGTACTATGTATATTCTGATTTCAACCTTTGAAATATCAAATTAAAATATTTTGATGGAGAAAAAAATGTCTCATTATTTTCCATATCATAACACATGTACCCAAAATAAATTTAACTGGGAATTACTATTTGGAAAATACAAAAGGACTCATGTTGCAATTCCTTGCCCTTCAGCGGAAGCTAAGGTAAGGGGCCAAAACTGATTGAAGGTAGTTTCTAGACATAGATAACCATAAAGCTTAGCATCGCACCATTTTAATTTTTGTACGAGCAAGAAAATGGGGACTTCTCACTTGAATATCATCCAGGCTATCCTTGAAAATTATAATGAGGCCGATCAAATGATAAATGAAGTTCACCATAGCTGAAGGAATGTTGAGGATCTGCCAAAACAAATTCATGAATGTCACAATCTAAAACATTCCTTAACCATGCGAAAATAAGAACTCTACATCATTGGTTGAATAATTTCTTATCCCTGCATAAATATTCCTCAGAAAAGCGTAAACAGAGGCTACTCCAGGAAGAAGTCTCTGGATTCTAGAACATGACAATGACATGGAACAGAACTATAACACCCTGGGCTCCACTGTTCTCTTAGCCTTTCAAAGCCATTGACAGAGAAATGAGGGATTCGAAGGCCACCTTGCAAACCTAGCCCTCAAACTGCAACCCTATAAACAACACCCATTTGTTAGTGACAAGGTGACAGTCACTGCGAGTGACAACACCCAGTGTGTAACTTTTGGAGATTATATATCCCAAAGAATTAAGAGTGCAATTATATCATGTAAATAATATATTAAAATTTTTGATAATATTTGGAGGTTGATTTCCAAAGAATAATCTATGGATCCATAACTATAATCCTTCTACTCTATCTAGTCAATATAATGTTGCTTGAAGTGTCAATGTCATGATGGTGACCAAAAAACTGTCAATTCTTAGCTTCTTTACTGGTTCAGATTTGAATTTAAAATAAATGTGAAACTAGATCTAAGAGAGTCCTCTCTTTTAGCCAAATCGATTTCAATATCTTGAAAGTTTTGCTAGAATAGAACACTACAGTTATGTATCACTGAATTTATTCCCCAATAAGTTTGCAAGTGCAACAATATCAAAGAAAAAATACAAGATGAGACTAGACAGTTGTTTTGGAAAGGATAACAGTGTAATAGTCGTGGAAAAAATCATTTACATCTTCATCATGCTAGTACTACTATGGCAATGTAGAGTGTGGGAGTTTAGTCTCTCACAAGAAAATTAGAAGAAAGAAATACATACAAGATAAGACCATAGATGCGTTGGGAATTTAAAGCAATTAAAGATGAAAGTTTATTTTGCTTTTGCAAGAATATCTCTCAACCAAGACTAGAACAATAAAATTCCTATGGACTCTGTCAACAGCCAAAAAAAAAATATATTATTAATATAAAATCTATCTCAATTAATCTTTGATTCTTTACAATAAAACAAAATGATGGGGATATTTAAGAATTCTTTTGAAACAATGGCCATGTAAAATTTTACAACTAAAATGTTACATCTTATGGGAAACACCCACTTTTAAAATGTTCTACTTAGGAGAACGTTTGATTCAATCTTGTGTGCTAGATGTCAATTGAATTAACATTTTTCAACTGCTTGAACTATATTGTAACCACAACTGTTGTTAAAAAAATGAGAAACTTTGTTTAATTACAGTGAATGTGGCATAAATTTGTGAATGTGCAAACACATTCACTATAATTGTGTCCTGTACCAGAACTCTATTATTAAAATCAAACAAGCAAAGAACTTCCCATCTGTACCACAGTACATTGATCACAAATTTGACATGAGTAAGATAACCTATAACAACTACATGTTCTACTCGATTTGGTGTGGGATTTTGCTCTACGAGCCTCAAAGTCTCATCTCATCAGCTAGTTCTCATCTTGAATATAATTTAATGTCGAGGACTAAGGAAATTGGACTTTTCTCCATCTTGAATTTGGCTACTACTATTCTAGGCTTCTGTACATTTCTAGTTGCTTCCATTCCTTATTGTTGCCATGATGCCTTATTTTATGACCTGTTGGTCCATTTGTAAATCATGTAGGATCAACAACAATACTGCTATGGCTGAAGTCTTTTCTTGAATTGACCGCAAGGTGGATTTTGGTTCCATTTTGTCAAATATGATTTGCAATCACGAGTGGATGGAACTAATTGATGATGGAATTGATGATGATTGATTAAAGTGTTTGAAATGCACATGGTGGGTAACACCTTTCTAGTATATGAAGGACAATGTAAGCCTTAGACAATCCCATCTCCAAAGCTAGAGACATAAAATGAACACCTAGTTAGGTATAGGAAGATACCCCTTATACTAGTGTCACCTTTATAAGAGTGACCATCTGGAAAAAAATTATTTGACATATTGAAAGTCATGATCTTCTTTTTTGCATAGGTTAGCTTCTAGACCAAGGCTGTAACAGAATATCCTCAAAATGTGAAGATTCTGGCTCATGTTGCTTCAATAAATTGAGACTGATGTCTGTTTGAACTTTGCACCAATATAAATATTTGGTTATGTTGTGGGAAACACAAGTACATGGTTAGTACCATCACCAAAAACACAGTGAAATGTGGAAACACATATGATATGGCTTGGAAACATGTTCCCTAATTTGGAAAGTTGTTTCTTATTTTGGAAATGTGAGATGAAATGCCATGTTATGATAGTGTTTTTCAATACGCTTATCATGCACTTCAGAATTTTCTTTGGATTTTATTAGGTGGACCCAACTTGGGTAATGCAAATGCTAATTCAAGGTGAAATTAGATGAGCAGTGGAGGCATATTAAAGAATACTCACCACCATCAGATAAGCAAGCTATAGGAGTTTTATGACATACAAATAAGTTGTAGTGATAGATGGGTATAGGAGGGAAAAGTTTGCCTAGAGAACTTGTCCACTTTCAAAGTGAGCTTTTTCCCTTGTGTACCCATCTGTCACTGGCTTATTTGTCTATCATAAGCCTCCTATTTTTATTGTGCATTCTCGGGCCAATCAACCCCGTTTTATTTCCTTCTTCTAGCCAACTTAGGACATGTGTTAAGAGTCTCTTTCATCCACATATCAGCTCTTGCTTTAGATTTTCCGTGAACATCCATGCATTAGCACCACTACAAGAAAGCACATTTCCTTCAAATATTGGCACAAATTTGTAAAAGAATTATACTCGATTTCAACACAGTAAAAAATGTATAATAAACAAGAAAAAAAACATATATTTTAGTCACCTTATTTGCGATAATCAACACTTGTCATAAATTAAAATGGATAATAATAAATATTAATATGAGGTTCATCACTGTACACAGATTTTTCAATCTGAATAAAAGAAATCCATATTGTACTGCCGAAACTCGATTTCCAAAATATATCAAATATTTTCAGTCTTGGTTTCTGCCAATTTTCTAGCAGTACAGATTATAGAGATAGCAAGGCTACGAACTATTTATTAGGCTTATAGCCAATTTTAAATCTCAGTAATTACAGAAATAGCAAGGCTACGAACAGATTCCTCTTATTTGATATCATTAGGCTTATAGCCAATTTTAAATCTCACTAATTTGTTCACTAAAACTTCATTTGTACAAATTTGGGAACCTTCAATAAATCTTTCCAGCTGTATCATATTGTTAGCTTCCAAGCCTGGTCACATTTAACTTTGTTTTCAATTTCTTAAGCTGCTCAAACAATCTTAAAGCTTCCTCTCTTTCTTTGCATAAAGATTGTCATTGTTCAATCTCAGCTTCAAACTCAGTTTTCCTTGCTTCTAGTGTGGCCTTGTGATCATCAATGAGCTTTTGGATCTCCTCCTGTAATAACTGCAAGATTATTATGGAATCCCATCAAAAATTAAAAAAATAAAACAGTATCTGAAATCAGAAGATAATTACAATAAAGAGCATGATACTAAAGTAAGAATAAGGAACTGGAGCTGCTGGATCCTGGACAAAGTGCTTGCGTTGATTATAGTAAGCAAGGTAAATTATTCTCCTATTAATCTTATTTCACATCAGAATACAATAAATGCATGATGGTACAATGCTTAAAATAAATGTTCCAATTTAATAAATCATCCACAGATCATTTTTAGAAGAAACTCACATTCTCCATACTGACAAGTTTTTCTTGTAAGGCATACAACTCTTATTCTTTCTCCTTAATAACAGTTTCTCCTTTAGCAACATCCTGCACAGGGTAGGAACAAGTCACCATTGACATAGTGAGTTGTGTCAAATTCAACATGCAAATTTAAATAAGAGTTGTGTCAAATTTAGCATGCATCGGTCAAGTTAATGTTGAATAGTCATGTACCTCACGTTTAAACCATTTTCTTTGATGAGGTGAGTTTGACTTTAAGTACAATCCCAACTTTTCAAACTCTCCTTTATATATATATATATATATATATATATATATATATATAGTGTTGTAATTGTAATCTTGTGATCAAAATCAAGGGTTTCTGATGCTTGTCATTAAATATTGAATACTTGCTGCATCCTTGAGTTATGCTAATGAAAGGTCCAATGGTCAACCTGACTTCTTGTAGTGATTCTTGTCACAAGGGAGGTTTGGTCTTCAGATACCTACAAAATTTCTTCCTTTAATGATGCTCACCACTTGCTATTCAAAGTAAAAAATTGATTCTTCTAGAAACTGAACAAGGATCGATAAGCATGATGCTAAGAAGATCAAATTGTGACTGTATATATGAATGCTGACACTATTGAAGGAACGTGATTGTGAAGAAAATCAATATGACCCAAAATGATCAAGATCATTGATATTTTAGATGGAGGATATTGCGGCTACTCCACTGCAACATCATTCTCGAATAGGATTCCTGACACCATATATAGGGGAATATTATTGTTTTGTATACAATGCAAAACTGAATGAATATAGACAATAGGAATAGAGCAAAGAAGCCATATCTGAACTGATGGATGCACTTCCATATATTCATGTACTGTACCATAATTCATATACAAATGATGAAATTGAGGTCAAGCTTATACTATTGTAATAGAAATACCATATTGCAGCTGTTGCACAGTGAAATCCATACACACATTTGAGAGTATATAGGAATGGGTTATACCCATTATTGCCAATATGGGAAACTCTACCAATGTAGAGTAATATGAGAAACACATATATGACTGAAGCAAGACAAAATGTCATAATGCAAAAAATCATACTAAAGCATATGCCATATGACATTATAGGAAAATCATACCAAGACCATAGCTATTTAATGAACATCCAATTATTTCAGAGGTGCAGTATCAAGAGTGAAGATCTAAGAGACTTCCTTGAAAAGTAAGCTTTTTTAACCCTGCTTCAAATCACTATGAGTTTATGACCAAATATATTTTCCCTTATTTTGTTCAACTAGAAATTCAAAGCATGGCTGGAAGGGCTTTAAGGCTCCTCCTCAAGCCTCCTACAATTCACGTGTTTGTGACATCAAGGTCTTCATATATAACAAAATATGTACTTGATCTTAACTGCACTATACCTTAGGATGACTTCAGCCTAAGCTAGGCCTCAAAACGGACTTTTATGAGTTGCTGTAGAAGCAATCCCTTCTCTGTGGCCTAGATCAGAATGATAATATCCTTCTAGGATAATCTCACACATGTGGCTTATACCTACAAGAAATATGCCCCTAAAACAGAGAGAAACTCCTTCCTCTATTTATTATGAAAATAAGTATATTATATGGATGATATATAAAAAATTAAAATAGGATGTCTTAGGTATCAATGGGAATGGGATGGAAATCCTTGGCACTCAAAGAATACATTAAAATATCAGAAGTTCTAGTGAATGTGGTAGTCGTTAATTTTTATTAATAGGACAAAAAATTCATGGACATTATTCAAATGAATTCAATAGCACACAAGAATACATATTGGAAAATCTTCACATGAATCCCTATGGTTCATATGTAAACTATAAAGATTGGATAACCTTGAATTCAGAGCAAGACACTCCTTAATACTAAATAGGTTGGTAATAAATTTCCAAATCATCTAAAAGTAAATACCTTACTCAATCTTGATGATAAACCAATGCGGGAAATATAAAAATAGCTATTATTTGAAATCATTCACTGCCTTGCATTGTATTCAAATATAATCAAAGAAAAAATGTTGACTATAAACCTTGAACATTGATCTTGATAACTAAATAAAGTTATCCATAACTTCATAGACAATTGGGAAAAAGTTCTTGATTGAATCAGAAAAGATACAAAAACTAGGATACAAATTCTACAAAAAAGGCAGGTGAATCTCCTTATACACTCTCAGATATTTTTTGAATACCATAGCAATGAAGAAAGGGTAAGAGGTTACCATGGTTTAATGTAGAGTCTCTGACCCAGAGACTATAGGATCTCCTTGAGGCTCAGTCTGCATCATGTCAATATCCTCTGTACCTTGAAAAGTAGAAACCAAAGTTAACAGTCAAGTTTACGAAAAGAAATATAATAAACACTATAAATATGCTTAACGAAAAGTATCAATACCTGTCTCACGACTGGAACCTCAAAAGGAATAATCTCTTCAGGCAGCCCTTCATGTGTAGCGCTAACCTAAAAATTCCATAATGTTAAGACTCGTACCAATAAATTTGTGACATAAATTCAATTTCAATTTGACATACAAAAATATAGATATATAGTAATGAGTAATGGTTGTGGCACCTGTACATGATCGTTTCCACGATCTACATAATGAGCACGAGGAGAAAGATAATGTTGTTCTAGAAATGTTGTAAACTACATAAGTTAAATAAATATATTGGTGTCAGTTTTTTGAGACTAAATGTATATATACACCAAAAAAACATGTTAGATCAAAACCTGTTTGTACATACCTCGCCCATGGTGTGCATTTGTATTGTCCTGGATTGCTCATACAGGTCTCTACATGAGGTTGCATACTCAATAAGCTCATCTTGCTCCATATCCCTCAACACATCATTTGGGACACTCACAAATGGACGCTCTCTTGCACTAGATGAAGGTTGGCTCGTCCCTAAGCTGACTTCCACCCCTCCTAAAGCAGCTGCAATATTTTCTTGTATCTTATCCCTAATTTTTGATGCAGCACTAGAGATAAGGGCTAACTCCTCTGGAACTGTAACTACCCTAGGTGTTCGAGCTGCTAAACGAGGTGCTGGAAGCCTAAACCCAACATCTCGCATAGCATCAGGTTGTTCATATGTATGACCTTTTCCAGCTCCATAGAATTTGGACTCAGTATATGTATAGTTAGGGTCCATGTGCTCTCAGAATTGAGAAAACAACATTCTAACAAAATATTGCAGCACCTCATCATTATTTGGGAACTTCCCTTATGCATACAGGAACTTCTGATAAATATGGGGTGCAATAATAGGATCATTGAATCTTGCAATCTTCAGACGTTTTTTGTCTTCAGGTCGCAAGTCAAATAGTGACAAGGCCATTTCTTTAGTGACCTTAATTTTGACTTCATTGTAGGAGTGGATACCAATCACTGATGCTCTCCTCCTACGCATCATGTCAAAAAAAACTTGGGTTGATGGTCCAACCCCATGATAACTCTCTATCAAACTCTCCAAATTGTGCAAAACAATTTGGAGACAATTTCGACTAGGGGCAGAGAGATTGCAACTTTGCAATTCATTGTGCAATCTCATGGAATGCTCCCTCATCCCATCAACAGTAAGTAAGGAGATAGTATCTTCCCAAGGCATCTGCTCAGGAATATCACCAGGATGGGTGTAAAGGGGATCATAGCTCGGATTTCTAGCAAACTCATGAACCCTACGACCTCTACCCCTAGGAGGGCGACCACGACCACCACCACCTGTAACATGTTAAATTATTGCACATATTAAAAATTAAATAATTTATAAGGAAAATTTGTATTTAAAAAACTTGTTTGGTAATTTGAAAATACCTGTTGGAAAAACTATCTCTTCCTCTTCATTCATACTATGGTCCCCTGACAAGGAATGAACATGTCTATGACCCACTGTACAAAAAATTAAATTGTTAGAATTTGGGCACATGAGTACCACAATAAGTTTGAAATTAAACATACATTAAAAAATAAATTTTCATTTAGATTTTACCTGGAGAAGTATCCAATTGTGAGGTGAATCCCACAGGCTGAGACATTTTTCTCCTTTGCCCCTCACCAGAAATAAGGCCAACCCCAACTCCAACATTTTCACCTATGGAGCATAATAATTTCACATTAAACACGTCATTTGGAAAAAAAATTCACTTGTTCAACATTGAATATAACGTAAAATTGAACATTTTAACTAGGAATTGATCTAATGTGTACCTATGTCGTGTATAAGACCCTCGTTCATACCATGGTCCCCTAGCGAGTAATGAATGTGTCTATGACCCACTATACAAAACATTAAATTTTTAGAATTTGGGTACATGAGTACCACAATAAGTTTGAAATTAAACATACAACAAACAAGAAATTTTCATTTAGATTTTAGCTAGAGAAGTATCCAATTGTGGGATGAATCCCACAGGCTGAGACATTGTTCTCCTTTGCCCCTCAACAACAACAGGGTGAATGGGAACATGTCCTTGGGGCACCTTTTGTTCAATTCCCTGACTGGGTGAACGAGTCGGACGAGTGCGTCCACCTATGCAGGACAAAACAAATTCACATTAATCAATTTTTCACAACGAACAATAAATATAACCTACTTGAAAACATGACATAACTAAACAACAAATGTACCTGAAAATCCTCCTTTCCTGGAGGCGTCTCTGTAGGGCTCCCATGATGCCATGGAGGGGTCTCTGTAGGGCTCGCCTGCCCCTCATAAACAAATTAAAAAACAAATTATCAATCGACAGTTGAATGTCATCAACCAATGGATAACAAGTACTATATAGGTACTATGTGTGAATGCATAGGCATGTTGAAAAGTATAGCTAGATCGGTCTTCATGTTGACTATGTAATTATATTCTTATGTAAAGAAGAAGTCAAATTAATATTATCTAAAGACTAGGAACCAAGCTTTCCTAGGACTGGTACAGAAGAGTGCAAAAGAGAAGGCTTTATCATCATTGCAACCAAGATCCAATCCTTACCCTTGAAGAAGATCATTCAAAGAGAAATCAACAACACATCTTTTCTCCACCATTGAAGAAATCAAGATGAAGACTTTATCTTCACTTATCAATTAAATATTTCCATTCTATAATCAAATTTTGTTTAAATGACTTTGTTTTGGCAGGGAGATCTATAAGCTGGTTGAGTTACCAAGATTCCTTGCATGAGGAGAATAGTCACAGTCTTTGAAGAAAGTAAGGTTAAATGTCACTTGGACCAGATTTATACAAAATTGAGGCATCAAAGAATGAAGGGATATCTTCATAAGATCTTAACTGTGAGATATGCAAACGACAATAAGGTGGACAACGTAACAAGGAGAGAGATTCTATAGAAATGTAGCCATAATTTTCAAGGCTTCTCCTCTAACTCTATAATTGTTATGGAACACTTTAGACATGTTTCTCCCATTCATGAAAAGCATCCCACAACTTCACTTTCAATTCCACAAACAAGAGAGTATTGTGGGTTTTATTCCACCTTCCTCCACCACTACTAGTTACACTCAGCACACCATTGAAACCATTTGAATAAGTACAAGGAATATGCTTATGAGTACATGGAACCACATGGCACCATTTTATTGAACTTCATGAGGGTTTCAAGCAGATGACTCATACTTCAAGCACCAAGCTTTAGATTTATAGCTGATTTATTTTTCCAAACCTTATATTCATCATTGCAGTGTGATTATCATTCAATTTTGTGACTTATCTTTTGACACATGACATTAGCTTAGATTCTACTTTTGAGTACAATACCTTTCCTAATGATTAAAGTGATAGATTTCATGCAATAAGGTCTCCAAGGTAACAGGAAAAACAACTAGCAAATCTCTCTCAGAATTCCCAATGTATCACAAAGATATACCATGACTGGGGCTTCACTACTTCAACTCAAAATTTCTAACAAAGACAAAAGAAAATAAAACCGACTTGTTCAATCTCCTGAGATTACTTGGTATCCGAGCTAGATTATGGTGAAAGAGCAGCCTTGAAGTCAAAATCATTTGGCCTAGTTCAAGAACACTTTTCATATGAAGGGTGAAATCATCTATTGTTACAGTCGCTTACAGTGACAACACCCAGTGTGTAACTTTTGGAGATTATATATCCCAAAGCATTAAGAGTGCAATTATATCATGTAAATAATATATTAAAAAGTTTGATAATATTTGGAGGTTGATTGCCAAATAATAATGTATGGATCCATAACTATAATCCTTCTACTCTATCTAGTCAATATAATGTTGCTTGAAGTGTCAATGTCATGATGGTGACCAAAAAAATGTCAATTCTTATCTTCTTTACTGGTTCAGATTTGAATTTAAAATAAATGTGAAACTAGATCTAAAAGAGTCCTCTCTTTTAGCCAAATCGATTTCAATATCTTGAATTTTTTTCTAAAATAGAACACTACAGTTATGTATCACTGAATTTATTCCCCAATAAGTTTGCAAGTGCAACAATATGAAAGAAAAAAAACAAGATGAGACTAGACAGTTGTTTTGGAAAGGATAACAGTGTAATAGTCGTGGAAAAAATCATTTACATCTTCATCATGCTAGTACTAATATGGCAATGTAGAGTGTGGGAGTTTAGTCTTTCACAAGAAAATTAGAAGCAAGAAATACATACAAGATAAGACCATAGATGCTTAGGGAAATTAAAGCAATCAAAGATGAAAGTTTATTTTTCTTTTGCAAGAATATCTCTCAACCAAGACTAGAACAATAAAATTCCTTTGGACTTTGTCAACAGCCAGAAAACAAAGATATTATTAATATAAAATCTATCTCAATTAATCTTTGATTCTTTACACTAAAAAAAAATGATGGGGATATTTAAGAATGCTTTTGAAACAATGGCCATGTAAAATTTTACAACTAAAATGTTACATCAGATGGGAAACACCCACTTTTAAAATTTTCTACTTAGGAGAATGTTTGATTCAATCTTGTGTGCTAGATGTCAATTGAATTAACATTTTTCAACTGCTTGAACTATATTGTAACCACAACTGTTGTTAAAAAAATGAGAAACTTTGTGTAATTACAGTGAATGTGGCATAAATTTGTGAATGTGCAAACACATTCACTATAATTGTGTCCTGCACCAGAACTCTATTTATAAAATCAAACAAGCAAAGAAATTCCCACCTGTACCACACTATATTGATCACAAATTTTACATGAGTAAGATAACCTATAACAACTACATGTTCTACTCGATTTGGTGTGGGATTTTTCTCTACGAGCCTCAAAGTATCATCTCATCATCTAGTGCTCATCTTGAATATAATTTAATGCCGAGGACTAAGGAAATTGGAATTTTCTCCATCTTGAATTTGGCTACTACTATTCCAAGCTTATGTACATTTCTAGTTGCTTCCTTTCAAACTGTTAGTGAGAGTAGAGACTCATTATTTTTAAGGGGATGGAAAATTACAACAACACCCTCTTAGATACACCCCACATAATATCTAACATGTATATATGAAATTTGAAGAATACCATGCACTAGAGACAAGGATTGGACACAACACACATACCCTTAATTTTCATGTTAAAATGTAGGAGTAAGAAACATACCACACCCCATAAAGCAAGATAGGATAACAAAATGATATATTTGGAGTGTTGAGGAAGGTATAACCATGACCAATTAGAAGACGAGCCCTCTAACAGGATATTTAATTGATCCCATAAATATCTTTGTGTTTTTTCCTGCTAGGTCCTCTAATATTCCATGTGAGGATTTTCATTGAGAAGGTTTTGAAATTGGGGAAAAATGGTTGGGAGCTCCATAGCTTAACAAGAGTTCACTAGCTCCTCTCCCGCATCTTGTATTGATTCTCGTTGAGATTTATGTCCTTTTCATTTCACTTCTCTATCCAAGTCCTTAAGTAAAATGATCCACAATCCCAAAAATTGCAACAGGCAAATGCACAGTTCAAGGCAGACAAAGGCTTACCTAGATCTCGGCGAAAAAGAAAATAGCTCTTCAAAACGACAGCTAAAGTCCAAGAATTCGACAGCTACAGTCCAAGAATTTGCGAAAACGACAGCTACAGTGCAAGAATTCGACAGCTACAGTGAATGAATTCGCGAAAACGACAGTGCAGAATGCCGGGCGAATGAAGAATTTTGGATTTTTGTTATAAAAATAAAACTCTCGGATGAGATTTTAAAAAATTTTTGTACGAGAATTAAGAAAACTCTCGGACGAGAGTTTAAAAACTTTCGGACGAGAGTTAAAAAACTACAATTTATATATCAATGCACTTAATTATGAAGTGTATAGGTGTACCCAATATTTATAGAAGAACCAATCCTCTCAAGAGCGTACCCAATATTTAGTTGCATGTCTTTAGGTTTTCTCTAGGAGGGAATCCTTCCTCCTCATTTCATGCGACAAAGTTGTCTACCCCTTCTATTAGGTAAATTGTCCTTTAAACAATCATTTCAATAATTTTTCCATGTATTTTTCATCTCCTTGTGTCACACCCTTTTAAAATTCCTTTAATGTTTCGTTTTCGTCTCTACATGCAACTTCACAGGAACTTGGTTCTTGTTCACCAAAAATACTCCATACCTATGAATTCCCTTGGTTTTATTATCCCTTCATTATTAATACACATGTTATTTACATAGATTAGGAGTATGTATAGTATATGACTTAAACATGAGGGTTATAGTTCTTTCTCATTATCATGTTAACCCATCTCATTGGAATTTGGGAAATGCAAGTCTTCATGGTTGGTTATTCTTAATGCTTTTAGTACATTTTAATTTTCCCTCTGTGATCGATACACCATTTGCATTCCAACTAATCATTCATTCCTCCTCTATAGACACCATGACCAAGACCCTCTTCTCGATATTTACTTTCACTACTCTCACCACACATGGGTCAATGATTTGATCACATAAATGAGGTACCCATAAGCTTGTTCGAAAATTTCTCCATTCTTTTTATATTTAATAATTGAAAAAAAAAAAAAAAAAAAATTACAAAGGAAACACTAAGATTTGTATCATCTCATGCAATGCAATCTTCTTCAAAACATGATGCTTCTTACCCTTGGTTAACTATTCACATCAACAGTGCTTCTGTTTCTTTGTTTGTGATCAACATCTAAAGCACCTAATACTTTATTAAATTTAATTACAAAACTAACTAAAAGCATTAAATATTTAAACTTTTTATCTTAATCGTATATATACTTAAATACTTTTGTTGATTTAAAACATTTAAAATTACACATACCAACATTGCTATATAACCCATATATATAGTAAACAATTAGATCAGTAAAAATTATAATTTTATAATTACATTTAAAATAATATTATAAAATACATAGGAAAAAATGTTAATATATTTGATATATTATTTATCTTACATTTACTTGTATATTTATTAAAATTTTCTTAATAATTATGTTTATTCTATTAACAATATAAAAATTGACATAAAATTAGTATAATTTTAATCTTGAAATTAATCTTTATGAAAATATTAAATCACTATATAAATGTTTATTTAGTATTTTATATTAATATTATATTTTTAAACTGTTATTTAATACATTAAAAATTAATCTACCAGGGATTCCCGAGTGACTTCCAAGCTATCCAGCCTAGCCGAATTCTTTGCTGATGCGAGAGTTTCGGCCTAGTACACATCCTTGTGAGTTGCCTCCTACATGCTGAGCACCTTGACCAACACAGTTTTCATTTGTTACGCCATGCGTTGGGTTCGTAGAAATTGGATAGGCCTGGTGGTCGGAGTGCCAGGGTCCGTTAACCAGTCCACTTCTTCACATATATCCCTGTATTCCACTCTTTTGCTAGCTTTCTCCACTTTGACTTGTAGCATGTCGATTTTTTTTTTCCCTTACAGGAGGCAGAGGAATTGAAGCCTTTGTCTACCTCCTTCAGTTCACAGGTAACCTTGGAGCTTCAGAGGATACGCTTCACCATTTTGCAATTTCGCCCTCTCTCACCTAGCTTACTAATACCAAGACTCAGCCCTAGTTCTTTAGGTGCGTGATCCAGGATGGTCCGCACTAAAACAAAGGTATCTCCTCTGCTCCCCAACACTGTATTTATAATCTGATTTTCGGTACTTGGGATCTTGATATGAAACGACCTCCCTTTCTCTTCCTTTCGTCTGATAGGATGTTCAGCGGAAATGTGAGGGATATTTCTCCGATCCTTTCGGTCCGTCTCGCACTGGTTGCCATGCTTTTTCTTTATTAGGTTTTGCCACATCTGCAATTTATCGGATCTGGTGTACTATCCTTTATCAGTATTATAAATCTCCCACACTCTACCACATAAACCAAAGGAGATTGGGCTTCAAAACCACTACCGTGAATTACCATATCTAGTGGGCCTCATCTATCATTAATGATCAATTTTGTTGGATAAGTTGATACTCCAGACTCTACAACTTTGGTAATTGTTGCCAGGCATCTTCCCGGAAGAAATTCGTTCTGCCATTTCAGATTTCCTAGAAACAGTGGTCTTGGATGATATTTCTATTAGCCCTAGCTAGGTTCCAAATAGGGGATCCGGTGATCACCCCTGACATTTTGAAAAAGTCCAGGGGGCACCAATCGTCTACATACTTGGCCCTCCAGAGCGCCTCCCAAGGTGTTTTGGGTTCCTTAAGCCCTCTCCACCAGAGCATAGCTCCACAAGCTGTATTAACAGTATCTAGTTCTTGAAGCCCCAGACCTCCCAGGATCTTAGGTTTGCATATATTCTTCCAAGCCACTAGGGCCCACTTCTTTCTGTTAGCTTTACAAGACCACAGGAAAGTCCTTTGAATATCTCTGATTTTTTGGAGGACTCCCTATATCAATCATGGGTGATTTTTTCTTTTGAGGGGTAGATTGACTAGATGAAGGGGAGAAATAGTGATTGGAGGGTGAGGAGGACATATGAGATAGGCCATGAGATGAAGAGGCAGTAGTAAAATCTGGATGAGAAATGAAAGTCTTCTAAGAAACTCCTTTCTTTTCAAGCTGGTGAAGGATGATGATTTTGAAGAGAGAATGACGAAAAATAATAGCTTCTTGCTGATCAGGAGGTCTCTTTTGGACAAAGGAGGACATCTTGTCTATGCTTTTACAAAGGAAGAAAGGGAGATTTAGCAACTTATTCTGAGTGAAATGCATCAGAAGTCTGACATGATAGGAATAAACTCGAGAATATCTCCCCTCACATGTGAAATAGTTCATGATGGTTTTCATAAGGGGTGCATAATTTTTTAATAGATGAGAAAAGGGGAAGATAGCCTTACATTCATTTTGGTAAGCTAGTTTCAAGAAGGGCTTGTAGTGGTCTAGGTCCAAATAGGCTTGTTTGAACCATTTCTCACCAACATAGGGAATCTTGGTGGCCTTTGACACTGACCTAGGAGTGAGAAAAAAATCAAGGCCTGCTATGTGAACATGTTCTCCTTGCAGCCTCAGGGAAAACAACTATGTCAAGGGAGGGTGATTGGTGACTTCTTGGATCTTTTGGAAAAAATCAAGGCACCCTAACTCATGAAAGTTGGAAAGGACTGAAGGCGAATAATTTAACTCTTTAACAGTGATAGGTTAAAATTTGTTGTGATACCCTCCTTTGTTAGCTTTTCTTGGAGGCATGTTTTGCTCAGATTTCCTTCACTTGTCTTATCAAAAGAAGTCTTTGATTAAACTAGGTCTTTCTTCAAACAATGTTTTTTCCTTGTTACTGAGCAAAGAGGCCTTCAAAAAAACCTATGCTTTCTCTTTATAAGACTGTGTTACCTTCCATGTACTTATTTAAAACAAGATTTAAACTACCACAAGGTATTCTTCTTCAAACAGTGCTTTTCCCTTTCATGTCGCAAGTAGGACATTTACAAAACAAACCTACCATTATAAATATATATTTTCACTATAGGTGAACTAGAAAATTGCCTTTCCCAATCATAATTATGATATTCTCACTGAAAATTTCCCCATATGCCCCTATATTCCCCATAATCACCTATTATTCATGCAAAGAAGACCCATTAACTGTCTTAGAGGTTTTTTTGTCGATTAAATTTCTTACCACCTTTTGCGAGCAGGAAAATCTAAATTGACATGACTTATACCCTTATTGTCAGTTTGATCTATGCCACATGTTTATTCACCTATCCCCTTCATCGGTTAATGTCAGATAAGGGCACCCCCAACACTGCGCGCTGCCCAGTTTTCCTTATCATGTGGACAATAATCCACTTCGCCTAAAACTTAAGATAGAACAATTACCTTTAACCTAACTCCTTTCTATTTTAAACCTCCTGCAATTAATTTGAGTCTACCTTATTTATATACAACTAGAAGACTAACCCCCTCTATTATTTATCCATGGTGCATAGGATCTTGGTTGTCCCTATATATTTTCATCATACGTTCATTCATGAACACTTCACACGGTGTGCCATCCATATTACCCAACTATATCACACAAGCATCAATCACATGCTGAATAATATAAGGTCTCATTTATTGCCTTTGGAATTTACCTGAATTCTTCAAGAATTTTTTATCATATAGGAACACTAAGTCTCCCTCCTGAAATCTCTTATGCTTGATCATTCAGTCATATATACCATGACTTATATCGAGTGTTTTTTAACTTATGATAGAACTCACTAACTCTCGATATTCTTCTAGCTATAATAATTCTTGTAATCACTTCTCCATCTCTTTAGATTCTTTCATTTAGGTAGCTAGTGCAATGCGAAGGCTTGGCATTAGAAACTCCATTGACATGATAGCCTCCACCCATATACCAATTGGGAAGGCATATGTATAGACAAATGTTTACATGTAGTTTGATAGGCCCATAAAAATACAAGGATCTTTAGGTCCCAATCATCATGTTGCACATTACATACCTTTGTGAGAGAAATTTATAATATTTTATTGAGATCCTCAACCATCCCATTGGTATGGGGATGATATGGGGTACTCTTCTGATGATAAATCTAAAACTCTTGCTTCAATGTTATTATGGTATTGTTTAGAAAATGTGTTCCTTTATTTTTCATTAGAATTTTGGGGAACCCAAACCAGTTTACCACCTAGTGAAACAAACCATGTAAATATATCCACGCTGGAGTCTTCCAGTCTTCCACTGACACAACTTCATCCCACCTAGTTAAATAATTTGTAGCGCTAATAATGTATCATTCACTAGTCCTTCCTATTGGAGGATCAATTGGTCCAATAAATTCAATCTCCCACTTGTATAACAGTTGTATAGTGAGTTGGGGGTTCCTTGAGACAATCTTCCTATCCTATGAAATATGTCATAGGTTCTGAAATACTCTTTAGAATTCATATGTATAGTAGGCCACCATAGTCTAACATATAAAATATTTTTCATTGTATCCCAACCTATGTACGTGGAAATCCTTGCTCCAGTTCGAGAACACTATAATAGTTGTCAATACCGTCTTGTCTTTCAAGGTATCCAAATCTTGATAGCACTCCTCGGGCCACTGAAATTCCACACCCTTCTTCAATAACTGCTCCATGGGTCATGTGTTTAACTTCAACTTTTGGGATTTGAATATTTCGGGGATCCTCATCGTCCTCTCCCTTTCTTAGCGATGTTGTAGCATTCTAGGAAATCGTGCACGCATTGTAGGTGTTTATGTTCAACACAAAAATGTTCATCCCTAACCATGGTTAGATCATCAACAACAAATATTTTCCATCCCAAAACCTTTAGAGCTTCCTCCAGTGCTATATCATCTAAGTCAAAGCTAAATGTTTCCCTAAATGTTTTCACCACTTCATCCCAATATCATGTTCCTTTGCACACTTCCAGCTCAATATACGAGTTAGGAAGAATGACATCCAAGGTGTGGGTAAACCGATGTACCCATTGTTGTTGTGGTACTCTTCCTCTCATCCATTCTGCGATGCATCCTACACTAAAATTGATTCATAAGCAAGGAAACTAGACAAGGAAATCATTCACACATATGATAGAGTTATTTTTGGACTAGTGTCCCTGGAAAAACAAAATGCGAGAAAACCGGTGCTGCGGATCTAAGGGTTTTATTATTATGCAGTAGAAATGTATGAATACATCTCTGAATACCCTCAAGGGTTATTCAATTATAGAAAGAAATAATTCCATAAGAAACTATGAGAAATACCTCACTCAATAACTAAGTCTCTGACTGATCTGGATGAGGGAAAAAATGCCCTGTTCAGGATCTGCACAACCTCTACAGAGATCCAATGCTGGAACTTCCATCCACTACATCAACCCCTTTCAAGCTCAGCATTAGCCCTCCTCCAAGTCGTTTTTCCTGTATGGATGCTGAGGAACAACCTCCCAGTGCCACTTTCCAGATCCCGGCCTCCAAAATTGATCCATGAGAAAATTTCAAAAACTCTTCCGTCTTCCTCTGCACTGCTTATATGTGAGCTTACGCAGTCACTGCGTTAGCCCCTATCCTTCAACGATGGCTAGGCTAGATCATGTCTACCTCTCTCTAACTGCTGCTCTGGACTGAGAAAATATTTCTCTTTGGATGATATCTCTACCCCTCACTACTCAAATCTCTAGTTGGAAGTTCTCAACAAACCACACCCCACAAATTTCGATCTTAAATCAATTCAGTGCCTTCGTGTATTTTTCAAATGACGCTCAATCCTTCCTTTATAGTCTTCTCGTTGAAAAATAAACGATCCATATTAGTTGTCTAATCGATGGCTAAGATTAAAACATGACTTGATCTTCATTCTCTAGAAGATTCACACTCTTTTTTATTGATACCCTTTAATTATTTAATTTCCTTAAGTTTATACTTAGTGTCCCCATTAAAATAATTAATTATTTTAATAAAACATGAACCGAGTGGAATTTCCACAAACATTTTATGGGTTATTTGGAATACAAGTGTCTAAGCCTCCACACCAAATTTGATACTTAGAGCACTTTCTGATGCTACAAAACTCAACAATATCCAACTGGGATTTCACCTACGCCATACCATTGTTCTCCCCCTCACCCACTAGTGAGGATTCTAACTTCAACACCCACTCCAAAGTCTTTGAATCTATACCAATCCTTTCTTGCATCAAGGGTATCCTGATGTGTGGTAGTAGTCCTGCAATATACCATTACTTGTGTTTCACATCCACAATTGTGAATGTCATCCTATCCTTTAATAACTTGAACCATTTATAGAAGTCCCATATGGATTCTCTTGGACTCTACTTGATATCCTTGATTTTTATAATTCATTAAGACTCTAACTTGGGCCTCTAAAATTCCTTGATTAACACCTATCTAATCTCCACCATGGTCCTATTTTTTCTAGATAAAGTCATAGTTCTAAGCTTCATGTACAAATTTAGTGCATGATTCCTAAATGTCGCTTCCATTTGTGCAATCTTGATGGCCTCATCGTAGACCTTTTCAACTCTCCATATTTCCGCATGCACAAAAAAATGTTGTTTTGGGTCCTCGGTCCCACACCGTGAAACATGGGAATCCTCAAGTATATTCCCACCATGGTAGTCTACGCAGTACTCCCCTATGAAGTACTTCCTCTTGCACTTATTATAATACTATAAAATTGTGCACCTAACTGTGCACCACTCTATGTTTGAATACCTTGCATCATTCATCCTGTAACTGGGCCAATTCCACTACTTACCTTAGTCAAATTTGAACCTACTACATTACTCCTTGTCCTATGATAACCTCTCGTTTCCCCTCCCTCTAGGCTCCTTCTTTTAGTAGGTATTGATGCCAGCCAACCGCCTCCCACATCACGACGTCGATATGTCATTCCACTACTCAAAGTGCCATCCTCATAAATATCTTGCTCCATCCCTTCCTTTTTCCTCTTTACGTGTAGTTTTGAGCCCACTATAAGCCTCCATCGTCAACTATTTTACTCTTTCCATTTCCTGCTTCTTAGAACATCTCTTGTGTGTCCCCCACTTCCCCATCAACACAAGCAACTTATCTTCTCCTTGTATCAAACACTAGAGGCAACACACCATGGCCATACAACATCATATTTATTAACAACAGGATTGAACTTATAAACTTTCCTCTTGTTACCTTCAATAATTTTTTCTCCATTGTAGTATAGGACAACTTCGCTTCCACTCCAAACTCCATAATATATCCTTCGGAGAACACTTTAAAACAAAAATTCAAGAGGAGGAGTTTTATTTCTTACTACTTGAACTTGATATACATCCTTCGCCATCTAGTTCCTTGGCCCTTCATGTTCATACATCAGGTTTCTTTTCTTCAGCTTCTGAACCCACTCTGTCAAGATATTAAGAAAATCTCCAAATAATATTTCATGTAATTTGGTAAACACGTAGTTCTATATCCATTTCTCTGAGTTATGGTTCTTGTCTCCGATATCATTTGCAGAGAACTTGCACAACTTCTATTTAAACCACCATGTGATTTCCTCGCTTGTTGGGTTCTACGGTTTCCACATTCCTAGAAGAAAATCATGTCATGCAACCATCGTTATTCCAGAAAAGGAACCTTTTGTTGGCACACAAGATTCTAAAAAACTCAATATTTTCTACACAATGGCCAATAAAGACCCACTTAGCATCGACCCTTTCAGAAACACCCATGAAGTGAGTGAAGTTTCACCCGAGATGCTAATGGGTGAGTGCTGGAACCAGGTTTCCACAATATGATAGGATTGTATTATGGCTTGCGACACATTGATTTTTACTAGCACATGCTACAACACTTAGCAATTACTAAGAATTGCGTATGGTGTTAACCTTGTTTACCCAAACCATCGTGCAATACCACAACAAATTATGCGAGGTGTAAGACCCCCAACATTGACTCAGTATTTTGAAGGAAGAGTCGACATTAGAATCTGATAATTATTCTATTTACACATGACCTAAACCAACACTTCGACCCTTTATCATTCATTCATCCCTTTACGCTCACTCAAAAAGGTTCATCATAGGCAACAATATTGGTCTGTACCAAACCAGATCATCACCATAAACCATTGTTCCAAAACTTATTGATAATATAAAAATTTGGATAATTAAACAGAGTTATAAACCATCAACATAATGTAAACCATTACATGTGATACCATAAATTAACGCACAAAAGATTCACATGAATATGCAACAAGAGACTAAAATAATTCTCTCAAACACTAGCTTATATTCATATTCATAGAAGACGCATGGTATCCAAGACTACATAAACTCATTCAACATGCTCGTCATCCTTTCATGGCAGTACCACACAACAACAGTAACCAAAAGACAACCATTAATATCAATATTATACCATCATAGAACAAAACCATTACAACAAGGATGTTAAGAAGTAAGTTAATATTTAACTACATGACCATAGAGTGAAACTAAATGACACTTGTTCATTTGAGACTTTAAGACTCCTTCTGTGCTCGACATGGAAAATTTTAGGGGCTAATATTCGCAGGTGGGCTAATTCTCCATGATTTTTCCAAAAAAAAGATTCGCTAATTTCCATTTTTTATAAACTGATTCACCCTAATTTTACAATATAAAATTATTTTATGTTAAAAATCGCCAACATTATATAGAGAGTATATATAAAATCATTATAAATTTCAATAATTTTACGAATACATCAATACACATTTTATAGTTTGCATATTTTGTACTAGTCTCTACCTCATCTCCTCCTACTTCAAAATATCTCCAAATGTTGTCTTTCGACAATCTCCCTGATTAGTTCCACCTTCTGCAAAATCGTAGTCGTCAATATTCCTTGTAGGCTTCCTCCTTCCTTAGTCTCCATTGTCACCCTTTTACGTGATGCCCATCTTTGTATTGCCCTGTCTATTGTGCCAGCCCCATTTTGTACTTTATTTATTGTACCAACCCCATGCTGCACTTTGTCTATTGGAGAACCCTATGTTGTGCTGCATATCATCCTTTCCATGCCCCTCATTCCTGTTGTGTAGTCCTGCAATGCCAAAAAAATTCAAAAAATTTATGGGCTCAAATAGATCCCCTATTTTCACATGCACTACAACAATTCTATACCTCTCTTTAGAGCCTTTTTCCAAATCAGGTTTGCAGGGGTCGAGGCACCTACATCAGGGAAGAATTTTTCGCACTATGGTCTTTGCTACACATAGAAAAATTAAAACAATATAACCATATAGAGGTAATGGGTGAATCCAAGGTCACTATAGACTAGCAAAATAACAATATTTAGATCAAAAATTAATAATATTTCCCCCTCCTATAGGATATTCATGCAAGTTTAGAGAGCTTCTAGGAAGTGGTTTTAAACCACGTTTATAGAGAATTAAGTCAACTTGCAGATGATCTTTCCAAAGTGATGTTTTATATGATCCCATGAACTTTTTGCTTCAACAAATTCAAGAATGGATCCTAATCAAATGAGAGGAATATCCAATTTTGAACTAGTTAATCCTCTTTGATAGTAAGAAACATTTTTTGCATAAAATCTTTTTGACAGAAAATCGATCAATACAAAATTCATAGGAAAATGGTAAGTTGTGAAGCTCAACAAAATGATTGGGCAGTATGGCCACAATGAATGCACAACCTTTAGTTAATCACATGTATTGATCAAATAAATTATATATATATATATATATTATAAACATGTTTTAATATTTAAAATTTATTTTTTATTCAAATATATATTTTTTATATAATAACATAACAACTTTAAATATATTTTTCCCTTTAAAAAATAAAATATTACATCATATAAACCTTAAGCGCATATTTAATATATGCTATAGAAAGAAACTTATATAATCTTGGCCTATCATAATATACATATGCACGAAATTATATAACCATCATTTATAGAAAGAAACTTATATAATCATCGCCTATTATAATATACATATGAAAAAAATTATATAACCATCATTTATTATTATTAGGTAATAATTATGTTGCATAAATTTTTTATAAAAAGTTTAAAATTAATTTTATATAATTTTTTTAAGGTAAATATTGTATTTTTTTCCAAACTAATATTTACATAGATAAGCTAATGATTCTAGGCAAGTATTTCACTAGGGAGGCTAGAACATATCAAAACTGCACTGTTCACTGGGAGGCTAGTGATATCCCATTTTACATAATGAGTAGAGAGTGCATACAAAAAATGTCCAAACTTTCCAAGGGATATAATTGTTTGATTCAAAAATAAAATGACCATGAATATAGCTAATAATTCCAAGGGACAATGCCCTTCGTCAAAATTCCTTGAGGTCTAAGGCCTGAGGTGATGTCATCCCTTGTCATGCCCTTTGTTCCATGCACAATCAACTTATCATATTAATGAACCAAAAATAGTGAACAGTTGATCTGGTGGGAAACGTATGCCTTGATATTCTGCGAAAATGCCATTGGAACCCCATTTTAACTCTAAACTCTCTCATTTCCGAGCTGGTCAATATTTTCACCCATCCGCATCAACTCCTGAATTGGGAGATGCAGGTTTGCAGGTAAGTCCGGCTGATGGAACTTGCAACACTTTCTACATCGCTGCAGCCCTGCATATATACACCAGACAGGTATGGAAAACAATGTTTCTGAGAATGGAGAATGAGACTTGGATGATAAGATAATGTAAGGCTATATTGTGGGGGAATGAAGTCATATGGTCCGGCCCTTCTTTTCCTGTTTCCTTTTGACTGTGCTCGTCATTATATAGTATAGGTTTCTTTCTGGTCATGTTATTCCTTTTCTCCTTACATTCTTCTAACATATTCCTCATTTCCTTCTGCTATTGGTTTCTGAAAAGTCATAGTAGTCCTACATTTCAGTTTCCAGCCACCGTTTCATTAGTTTTCAGATGGTGGATTAAACCTCGTCATTATATTTTTTGACCTGTTTTGGTCGTCATTCCGTGCATACTATCACCAATGTCTACATATAGGGTTCATTCTACCTAGATTTATCTTACTCTCTAATACTTCCACCTGGGTCTATGTCTTTCTCGGACGAGGTGGAGATTGGCATTATCATTATCCTATCCATCTTTGCATATATGATTTTGTCAGCTCTTTTATATCAGTGTTTTTCAAATGGTCGAAAACACAGATAAATCCAACTCATCAACTGAATGCTCTATTGCTTCATCGACTGATTCTGATTATCAGTCTTCATCTGGTGCCCGCAAATGGTATTGTCTATGGCGTAAGTGGGTAGACTCTTTTATTATTTCCAGGCCATGCAAAAATTTTAGTTTTAGAATTGGTGATAGGTGGTGGATATTCCCTGGTTGTCTTTGTTGTCGTTGCTGTCACATTTAGATCTTGTTTTTGTTCCTATGGGCCTGGTTTTTTCGGCTGCATCTATAGATTCATAAGTTTTCCATCTGCCGGAATTTTATCAATTAATTCTTATCGAAATATTAGTATCTCTAGCTAGTGAGTTGGTGCAATATGATTGATTTGACAAGAGGATGGCAGTCATTCAAGTGGCTGATTTATTTACACTGAGATTGATGTTCCATCGTTTCAGATGTTAGAGGGTCTAATTATTATATATTCCTGGGGGTGGTTGTCCGTAATTCTATTTTCAACGTATCCAGGTTACATTTGGGATTCTATTTCTGGTAATGACGGTGTTTGACATCTATCTAGGCTACATCTCAGAGGCTGGATACAATATTATATTCCCCCTCTTCTGATGTCATAAGGGCAATGTTCTATTTTTTCCTTTTTTGCCTTTCTGGGTAGATGTACTGACCATATTCTCATCGAGATCTTTCAAATGCTAAAGTGTGCGATCTGATTTTTCGTCAATGTTCTCTCATTCTCACCTATACTATGAAAGGTTGCCTTAATATCTTTCATACATTTGTAGATTGTTTCTCGATTCTACATATTGATCTTGCACTACTTGGCGGTGCTCGGGGGTGTGGAATACTGTCTTCGGTTGTGTCCTGAAAATGCCATGATGGATCATGCGAACATGACACATGGGTCCTTCCTGGGCCTTGAGTCGGACACCTCGGCACATGAGGCTTTCATCCAGGCTACAATGGACGCCGAAAAACAATTTTCTCATGAAAGTGAGATTGACAGTCTAGTCCTCAAACAGGTTTCTCAATTCATTCAGCCTGCTGAGGGGAATACTCAACAGGTTGCGAAAGGACTCAAAAGCATCCATTTTAAGACTTCTTTGCTTGTGCTTCGATGTCTAAATAATATACTCGGTGGAATGAGTTTTGTGCTCTTAGCCAGACTAACTGGTTCCTATAAGGTTGATGTGCCACCACCCTCATCGCAAGAAGAAAGGGCCAAGTTGTTATTAGATCAGGGAAAGGATCTACAATCCGAACAATCTGCTTGATCCAATCTGTTATATTAGGTTCTCGAAAATGTTTTAAATTGTTTGGTTTTAGAAGTATGCCTAGTCAAAAAAAGATAAATAGATTGCCGAATATTAAGAGCCCCTTTATGATGGTAAAGAACAATTTCATGAGCAGAGTCTACACTGCTAAATTTCTTTGGTTAGAGGAAGGTTCAAAAGGCCGAGAGTCTAGGAATGCAAAACAAATCATATGCAATATGAAATAGGCTAGCAAATGAATGGTTAGCTTGTTGTGGGACTCTGTTTTCATGTGAGTTGTCATTTCTATTTTTTTATCACTATAGTTTGCAGCATGGTTGAGAGGAACCAAATCCATGGGAAATATCCTGGATTACCTAATGCCACATGATTAGTTTAAGCTGTTTTATCAGAATTTTAAGGTCGAAATAAATGAATTTTCATTCCATGATAAACAAGATACAAACATTATGGAACGATTGACATTTCTTCCAATGAAGTAGAATAAATTGATAAATTGTGTGATGGTTATGACTGTTGATCAGATGTTAAAGAAGAGAATTTCTATCATATGCTTTATAAGACCAAGGGTAAATAGTGATTGACCCTCAAACCAAGTATTAGATTCATTTCTTTCCAATTTCTTGTTGCTGTGTTCTTGCTAGTTATGATAGGTGCTGAGTTTATTTAAATTAATTGTGAATCATTGGGCTTGATGACAAGCTAAAAATTTAAATCTCTGTAATTATTTAGTTTTCTTATTATTGAATCTTTCTTACTTCCAAAAACCTTGTTTGTAAACTTATTGGTCCTTTATATTTTAACCAATACCTTTCTCACAAGTAGGAAGCCATTGTGACGGGAAATTATTATAATTGTTTCATGTATCCATTCTCTCTGACGACTGTACTCCACTGTCTTTATATAATAATTCGAAGCAAACTATAAGTGAAACTTTTGTCAACTTACTCACAAGTAGGAAGCCATTGTGAAGGGAAATGATTATAATTGTTTCATGTATCCATTCTCTCTGGTTATTGTACTCCACTATCTTTAGATAATAATTTGAAGCAAATTATAAGTGAAAATTTTGTCAACTTACTGGAGGCTTGTAAAGGTACATTTCATTGGTATTTTAGTGATTGTTTGAAGCATCCCTTTTCTTTGATTACTGTACTGATTGGCTATGGAATATGAGAAAGCTAGAGAAGTAACACAATCTCAAAACTATGGAATATCACTTTTGGTGTCATCGACACTTTCTTGTATGTCTTATGGAAGAAAATTCCACACAAATCACCCTATTACACATGCACAATATTTGGGCATGAATGATTTGATGATAATACTTGTAAGCTCAGTTAATTTGGTGTCATCAATGATCCAATGTTGGGTGGAATGGTTCAAAACTATTTTCCATCCTATTTCTGCAAGTAATCTCTGTATGAAAGAAAAGGGAAAGAACACAATGATGCTCTTTTGGAAAATGCACTACAAGCCTGTCTTTTCCTCCCTTCACCTTTACATCCCAAACTACAAACTCTAGTTTCTGAAATTGAGATTCTTAACTTGATAGTTTGAGTTCTTTCATATCAAGCTTTCTAGCCTGACAGTGGGAAAAATAGCATTAGGTCAACTTACTGATTGCTTTGCAAAAATCACAAAAAAAATAGAAGATTAAATGGGAAGTTTGGTGACTATCTCCATTTCTATTAAATGTTGTTCTTTCGATTCTTAATGAGGGTGAGTGAATGTAGAAGTATTGATTAGACGAAATCAATCAAAAGTTTGTGTGGAGTTGCCATAAAAAATGAATGAACAGTATTTGAATGGCTAGCAAAACTCGTTTGAGGAAAGATTTTAGAAATAGTTATTAACTTTGTCTTTGGATGCTTCGAAGGAGTCGAATTTGTTCTGAACAAACATCTGCTGTAAAAGTAGAAAACATTCAAATACATGTCCTTTTGTTAAAAACGGTTTCTTCAACTAATACTAATATAATTCTAAACTTAATCTTATCTCTTTATCTTGAAGCAAAAAAACAAGGGACCTCCCTGCTCATAAAGCAGAGTACAGACAAAAGGATGAAGTTCAAACCACTATTGTTCCAGCATTGACCGTTTATAAATCACAGGTCAAGCTATATACCAAAAATGGACCATGCATGTTTGTATAATTTCGCACCAATTACTGAAAATATCTATATCTTCACGCACAAAAACACCTCCTTGAGAACCCTGTTCTCGGAGCTCACTCCCTCTTCAGTAGGAGTTATTGATGTTCATGGACACGGGCAGTGATGTGGAGTGGGCATCCTAAAATTACCAGGTTCATTTGAATAGGAGCTACCCATACTGACAGCAATCTCAAATCCTACATGTTTTGTAAAACTCACAAATGTTACACATCCCTTCCTCTCACCATCCTTTCCTGAACTTGTTCTACAAATCCCAGTATTTCAATCTCGTAGCTCCAGCATCGAAACTAGTGGATGAACACCACCCCTGCGTGTACAGGAAGTTCAAACACAAAGAGGGTCTGATTGGGACAGTGGTTTTCTCTGGAATGCGGGGGGTAATGGGCTGATGGTTGAGATGTTTCATTGGGGTTAATATGCTGGACAAAGGGGTACCTTATAATTCTCATTCAAACAGTACATTCCTTCATGGTATATTTAGTTCTTTTTCAGTGTATTGGGCCAGTTTCTGGGGAAGGTGCTGGGATTCGCTGGTGATATCTAGACCTTGTAAAGACGTGGGATTTAAGATGTGTCACCATTGGTGGCATTGTAAAGGTTGCATATGTTGTTGTCTAGATCCCTGATTCTGAAGGGCTGTGACATCCTGTGGATAGTGCTGATTTTTTTCCCTGCTGTTTGTTTTTGCTACAATCTGCCTATCTTGGATGGTATTCCGAGGTTTCTCCCTTTTTCGGCTTGCATTTCTCTCCTTTTTCCGACTCCGGAGTTTTGGACACTGGTGATCGTCAGTGGTGGTTGGAAGACAATTATCATATTGAAGAGATATTAGGGTGTTCCATACACCCTTGATGTGCTTTCTGTAAAACTCTCCTGGGCTGGTGTGTATGAGCATTTATGTTTGATTGCCCGGACGGATTTTGGGATAGGGATGATCATTTCTGGATCGATCTTGGGTTATGGATCTTGACTATTGGGGTTGATGGTTGTTCATTTTAGGATTTTCCATTTATGGAGTGATCCGATGTCCATTATTGCCACCTACTTCAATTAAGTCAGTTGCTCGTTACTCTCCTCTCGGCACTCTGGTGGTATTATGCAATCGCAATTCCAGGAGACGATGGGATGGAGGGAGGACATCCTCTCCTCTGACACATCTTCTCAAGAAGCCTTAATTGAAGCTACGATTCTGGTGGAGAAAAAAAGTGGCAGATGTAAACAGATTGCACTTGCCCTTCCTCGTGGTATTCAAATGCTCCAGTGGAACGAACCGGCTTGGAAGAGGCTAATTCGATATCAGAATCAATACCTCTTCCCACCAAAAACAGATCATATCGGCCTCATAATCATAGGGACAGGCGGCGGCAGAGGGAAAATGGTCGGAAAGTTTTCAAACTAAACCCGATCATCAAAGAGGTGTTTTTAGACAATGATGATATCGTGGACAGGGTTACCAGTCTCCAAAGGTGGGCCCTGGTAGGAAGGTGGATCTATGCTGAATCAAAGGGTCTTGATATGTCTGTATGGGCTCGAAAATTCTGGGTACGTAAGGTTGGATACATGCCTAAGATTAGCATGTTGATGGGGGACTGGTTCACTGTACACTTCTTACATGAACATGATTGCAGAAAGGTGATGGACAGGGTCTGGGTAAATGGCAAAATTTATCTGCAAATTATGCCTTGGTACTCGGGATTTGATCCTCTTATGGATGCTCCCCGTGGCAAGTACTTATGGGCAAAACTACCTGGGCTCCCGCTTGAATATTGGACTGTCAAGGCTCTCACGGCTATTGGAAACTCTATAGGGGTGACCAGATACGTTGATCCTCGTTGTGTAGGCAATGCAGATAAATGTATTGCATGGATCCTGGTGGAGGTGGCTTCATATGGGGAGTTGGCGGGTGACATTGACTTGGTATGGGATCAAAGACATCACAAACAGCACGTCGATTTCTGGGGAATTCCCTTTCGGTGCCTATGTTGCTACAAAACAAGTCACCTGCAGCATTTCTACCCAGATAGATTCTCGAAGGTTAATCAGACACGTAATTACATCATCTCAAAAGGCACAGGGGGCCGACAGTCTATTTCAACTGAGCTGGAACCCTCGGAAAAGTCTGATTCCAATCTGAATTGGATGAGGGATAAAGTTCGTGGAGCACATAATTTGGTATGTCATAAATCTCGGTCTTGCTCTTTTGATTCTCCTATATCTCATAATGGATCCTTTGAATTTCCCACACCTCCTCCTCATAAGTTTCCCCCACTTTCGGAACTCTCTGAGCGATGTCGTTCAGACATCACACAAAAATTCTTTAGGCCATTAAAAGGTTCTTCCATTCATCCAAAGCGCACTCCCCTGTCACATAAGGCCATAGTCTCTCCTAAAAAATCTATTTCCCATATCGCATGCGGCACACGCCCTCCAGATACAATGCCATCCCATGATAGCCCTCTGATTTCTTCGCCTACCATGCTGGCCTTGGAATGGGCCTCTCCAAACATCTGTCATCCTCATAATGATGATATGTCCAATGTATCCCCTAAAAACTCTATTGGGACAGACCTGGAAGAACTAATGAAAAATACAGATCTGGATCTTGCAGCACTGACTGTTTTTTACAGGAATAACATAGTGTCTCCCCCTATTATCTCTCCTAAATCCACAGCAAACATAACAATTTGTAAAACCAAAAAATCAGGATCCAGGCACTTTAGGGGGAGACAAAGGACAAAGGAACTCTTCCAGGGAGAGATTATGAATCTACAGGATATTCCTATCATGCACATAGAGGAGGACTGGGCCCTTAGAGCAAGTTGCCCACAAAGGAATGAGAAATGACATCTATTTTGTCTATCAATATCAGGGGGTTAGGCGACCCCTCCAAAACCTGTCGCCTCAGAGATTTGGTCAAGACACACATACCATCGATCATTTTTCTGCAGGAAACACTATGTATGAGAAAAACTGCAATGGAATCTATAATTGCAATCTGCCCGGGATGGAAAATTGCAGGTGTTGATTCTGTTGGAAGATCCGGTCGTTTGGCTATCGGGTGGGACGAACAGCGTTTTGACTTCTTGGCTTTCAAATTTTTTGGGGGTATTTTCTTTTTTGGTTCTTGCAGGGGGATTGGTGAGGAGGTTTCCATCATTAACCTATATGCTCCTTGCATTCTGAAGGTAGATTTCTGGAACAAGTTGGATAAATGTCGGGTGCTGGATCTTAAACTCCTTATGTTAACCGGGGACTTCAATGTTGCTCTTTCTGTGGATGAGTCATGGGGTAAAAAAGAAAGAATGGACCCTGTGGCTCGAAAAGTGTCTCACATTCTAAACATCCATGCCCTTGTAGACATCAAAGCGACTCCTGTTGTTCCCACATGGACTAATCGAATATGTGGCGAAGATTTCATAGGTAAAGTCTTGGATTGTGCTATGGTCAGAAATGCAGTGATTGAACACATGGGCCATATGCGCCTCACAGTTCAAAAATCCTCTCTATCGGATCACATGGCTATTTTCTTATCGTGGCAGCACGAATCCTGCAAAAAAGGCGCTCCATTTAAGCTCAAAAGGGCTATGGCACAGTGAAAATGGTTACAATATTAGATGAGGTGAAACTGAAAATAATACAACTCTGTGAACAAACTGTTTGATTCAAACAGCATTGCAAATTTCAAAAACGGTCAACAATGTCCTCTAAGTTACCTTCTTATAGCATAACTGAAGATGGAAGCTTTGATTAAGCCGTCCTTCTCCTCAACCTGCCACTGTAGTTCGTCCACTTTTGTCTGCGTAGTCTCCATCTTAATAGCTGAATTAACGATTACAATCTTTTGAAGAGTTGAACTGGTGAAAATAATTGGTTTGAACATAAATAAGTAGTTCACCTATGTATATTTTTCAAGCACAAGAAATAGAAAACGAAGTAGAAAAGTCATTTTACTGTCACTTTGTATCCTGTTAGAACACGAAACAAGACTAAAAAACTGATTATAGAGTCCCTTACCCTTCGCTGATTTTTTCTGGCTTCATCACCATGAATGGATTCAAGAAGCTGGAAATGCTGATGACAGGAGCAGGTCTTTAATGCCATTTGGATTTAGTCTCTCCACTGTAGAGCCTGTTGATCACCATCCCAAAAAAAAGAAACACAAATTAGGATTAAATATAATTATTACAGGTTTTGTGGTTCAATCTCTTGGCAAGATTATATAAGTCCAACTACGAGTTTTAAATATATTATCCAAAAACAAAAATTTAATTTAATTTTTAGAAGTTTTGTTGTTTAGTCTCGAGCAAAAGTATATAAACTTAGAAGTTTTGTTGTTCAATCGAGAGCAAAACTATATAAACTTAAAAAGTTTTGTGGTTCAATCTAAAGCAAAACTATATAAACTTAGAATTGCTCCAAGTGAGATTTTTTCAGTTAGAAAAAAATATTAAAAAAAAACCATTACCAATCATAAATAGTAGGGCTCGGTGGGTCTGCTTTATCGAATTTTTGAGACCCAATTGTCTTGGTATTGATATTACTCCCTGGATGGAACACACTTCGCCATACATTCTCCTGATCTCGCGGAGTTGTTGTACAATTCATTTCATACACACACCATAAATCATTTAATCTGGTTTCTATGTAATAATACACACCATTCTAAGAAAGAAGTTGGGAGAAAGTAGATCAAAATATTCATGGGGAATAACTCACAGGAAGCAGATGAAGAAGTGGCTGCAGTTGGTGAAGATGGAGGGACCAAATCAACCTGCAACATACCAAGTAACAAATTTTAAAAAAATCAGATGAAGTCAACACGTTCACAACTTCTGGCTTTCCAGCATGAATGCATTTCAACAAATTTTAAGAGCACAGGTGCCTGCAATGTATAAGTCATCCTATAAACCCCGGATTTAACCTTCCATGGTTAAGAACAGTATGTGTTCCTCTGACAATAACGGAATTCACTCATTGAACTTGCACAGGGTAGAGTGGCGTGTGAGGGCACCATGATCGGGATCTCCTCTAGGAAACTGGGCTTGATCACTGTAAAAGATAGCGCCTTCATCCCACCCAGACATGGCTCACTACAATAGTCTGGACGTCGACGGGTGTTAGTATGAATCCTTTGTCGAAGTGTAGGAAAAAGGATCACTTTAGCTACGCATAACTAATAGCCCTAACAACAAAAGTGGCTGCCAATATCTTCAGATCTGCGGTTATTTGAACATAAAAGAGCTGCAAAAACCAGATCTATGCATGGAAAGACATTAAGCAGAAAAAATAAGGGTTTGCTCCATATACCAATAGACAAGACAAGAACAATTTTTGAAAGAATTTTTTTATTAATCGGGCACCTGGGAGGAAAACAAGAAGGCGTATCCAATTCTCCTCAGTGGGATGGGTTCTTGGAAGTCCTCAGCACTTCAGATCTAAAATCTCTCTCTCTTGTTGGTGTAGAAAAACCACACAAAGAATAGAACTCAAAGGGAGCTCACACAGCAAATGGTAGAAAAAGGTGACCAAGTGTATAGATCCAGAGTGATCTAATAGGCAACAAAAGGTGAAGAAAGGTAGGAAAAACCCTCCTATTTATAACAAAATATTGGGTCATTCTAGATCTTGGTGCATGATTAAAATAATGTTAACCAAATCTAGATCCACCTTTTATGGAATATTTTATTATATTTTTTGGAGGGAAAAGGTATTTGACTTGGGTCAAATCCCTTGATTTGTCAAAAATAAATAAATAAATGATTTATTTATCTTTTTAATGAAGCAGTTAGAAGATAATCAAATAAATAATGATTTATTTAATTATTTAAGGAAGTGGTTGAAAGATAATTAAATAAATAATGATTTATTTAATTATTTGTGGGTGATTTGGTCATATTTCACAAGGAATATTATCTAAATAAGATTTAAATAATTATTCCTAGAAAATAATAAGATAAATAAAGGTTTATCTAATTAATTTCTTTGTTTTTGGGTTAAACATGACTGGGAATAATAATTAAATTATGGTTTAATTAATTATTCCATGAGGAAAATTAAACAAAATAGGTTTGTTTAATATTTCCTTTTGGGGTTTCCCGTTTAGACCATAAACAACCTAATAAATGTGGTTTATTAAGTTATTTTACATAGTGAAAGCAATTTTACTTAGGGTAAAATTGGTCTTACATGGTGTACTTGGGTCCATCTAATGATGATAAGTTAGATGACCAAAAAATGGTGTAACAGATTGCCCCCCAGCGTGCGAGTGTCAGGAGCAAATCGTATGACCGAAGTACATTGTAAGAACTCAATCACTAGACAAAAAAAGGGAAGTCAGAGAGAGAAATGCAAGGTAGATAGTGTGCTGAAGAACTAGACCCTGAGGAGACGAGACTTGCACGTGCAACAAGTCTCATTTTATGAGAGGGTACCTGTGCTGAAGGCGGCGGGGGAGGCATACCTATGCCCGCCGAGACAAAGTACAAAAGAATAGTGTGTCCAGTAAACAAGGGATGGAACCATAAAGTACAGCTGGCATAATCATGAGCCAGATAAAAGTACAATGATGAATCCCACATACATGTTGTGCCTGGGATGACAGCCAGGACTGATACAATAATATCTGAGTACATGAGATTCAAATACAACCCAAATGCCCCCTGTAAATGGGGAAGGGCTCACAAAATCTGACTGATACATGCAAATCAAAGAGGCGCTGTAAGTGGCTAAGGCCAACATCATCAAATATCTGGAGCTGCATCGAAGGCTGCAAGGAGGAGGTCATCCGAGCATGTGGGGGGCTACCTGCAGGGCTACCCCC
This sequence comes from Pinus albicaulis, assembly GCA_034641835.2. Classification (NCBI taxonomy): domain Eukaryota; kingdom Viridiplantae; phylum Streptophyta; class Pinopsida; order Pinales; family Pinaceae; genus Pinus; species Pinus albicaulis. Next base: position 194,438,941 of record CM076579.1, read on the forward strand.
TCATGAGGGTTGATACATCTCACACACACCCAGGAATCATCAAGATCTGTTTCTGTATCACTGAACCATCGAGTATACGGATCTCGGTCATGCTGAAAGGAGATGGAGTGGAGAAACGATCAAGTCAAAGGGAAATGAGAGATCCCTTTGCCTGATCTGAGGCACCGAACAAGAGTGGAAGCTGGAACCAAGGTACACCGCCCTTTAGACCTGGCTTCTGGAATGAATGAGTTGATGTCGATAGAAGGAGGTCCACCATAGGTGATGCAATGAGAGGTCCTCAACTAAGGCACGAGAGAAAATAGTAGAGCGACGGACAGACTGACACTAATGATGATAGTGAAATGGAAAGGACTGAGTAGCGAATGGACGAATTCCCTTGTTAGAGCATAAAGGGCATGAATGACATGGCCGCGACTGACACAATATCATAAGGGATAGGGGAAAGTGGGACTGAAGGCCATAATGTGCGACACAAGAGAGAGACCAAGCAATGAATGGTGGAGGGCTATATCGGAGTACAAAGGGACTCGGGATAGACTCCATGAATGCGATGATGACTCAACATGGATGCTCTAAACAAGGGTGACTCGATGGTGCTGCCACATAGTAAAGGCCCAATGGGGGACCATGAAAACATGAGTACAAGATGGTAACTCATGACGAAAATCGACATGAACAAAGACAAGTAAGGAGGAAAAATGGTGCCCCAAGTACAAGTGTTGTAAGTGAGGAAGTTCGATTTGAAGGAGAGGCGAAGTGATCCTTCTTGGACAAAATAGGTCCTGGCGAAGGATGAAATTAAAAAAAATATGATGGCTATCTAACAGAACATAAAACATGCATCTCAAAAGGGAAATGCTAAGGGTAATATTTCTTGAGATAGAGTGCATTTGTGAGGATTAGGAAGAGGATTGCCTTCAAAGTCCTCTAAAAGGTATGCCCCTTTACCAAGATCCTTACTGATGGCGTAAGGGCCTAGCCAGAATGAGTCAAACTTCCCGTGACCAAGGACATCATGGGGTTGTTCATATACTAGAACAAAGTCGCCTTTGTGAAAAGGACGAGGCTGGACTTTTTGGTCATATTGAGCTTTGGTGCGTTTCTTGGGCGCTTCCATGGTTTGCAATGCAACACGACGGTCTTCAGAGGCACGATCAGGCATGATAAGTCATTTTTCTAGAGGTTTGGTGTCAGGGAGAAGTTCAACAGCCAGATGAAGGGAAGGGATTTCATACTCGATTGGTAAGACAGCCTCCTCTCCAAAAACGAGGTGAGGAGGGTTATGGTTGAAGGGAATAGGTGCCCCCAAGCATGATGTGGTCATGCCAAAATGAATTTAGAAAAATGGGAATCTAAACACATTTTAATGATGTGGTGCGCCATTTGTTTTCGTTATGGTTATGCAGTTTGAGAAAGGGAATGGAGGATTACCAATCTCTTTTGGTACTACATAGAGGAATCAAATGGACTTTAAGTTTTCGGGTTTGCATCCTGGTGTCACTATCCCAAAGAGAGGATTTGGAGATAATGAATTGATACTCTCTTAGAAAACCCATAGGTTGCTCAACAACAATGTCTAAGAGATGGAAGATGAGGGAACGATAAGGGGTATCATCCCTAGAGTGATCTGAAGTGATATGGGACTCTAGAGGTTCTTCTAAATGTGGAAGAATAATGGTACTAAAGTCAGCACGACCAGATACACTAGGAGAGTTGTGGAGAATTGCTTCTCTTGGTCTCTCAAATGTGGGTGCCCCCTTAACCAAACATTGGGTTTTAATGTAATGGCCACAAGGTGTATGTGGTGTGAACGCATGGGTTCGATGTAAGGGGGAATAGATAAAGCCAGGGGTGGGGATTTCTTCCATAATGTTGTCATCATGATAGAAGATGGGGTGACGGGTGGAAGAAAGACCACTTGACGCGGCGAAGCTACCTGACTCATCATTATGAGAAGAGAGGTTCACATGCGCATCATCACAAGAGGTGACAGAAGAGTAAGTAGATAAAGGATCTATCGATGTTGAGCCCAGGGTGATCGCTGAAGGAAGGTCAAGCGAAACAACAGGGGAGGATTCAAAGGGAATGCTCCCCGAGGGTCTCATGGATGATGATAGATAGAAAATGGTGGATGAAGGCTCCGTCATCTTGACATCAGGAGGGGGAATGTCAATGGGAGCAGTCATGCTTGGTAGTTCTGTCGAAGAAAAACGCGCAAATAGGGGAGAGGTGGACTCATTGTGCTTGGCCTCGAATTGGTGGACCGCGACTAGAGAGGTGCATAAGTCCTCAAGGCGGGGACAAAGATGGGTGTAATGGCCATGGATATCACACAAAGCACAGGGGTGGTTGGTGTTAATATTCTTGGGGTTCTTGATCGCGGTCGCGGAAGGAATAGAGGCTTCCGGGACCGTGGACTCAGGGAACGCGACATTAACCATGGGCTTGAGATGAAGCAATTCAGGACAAGTATGGGTGGTGTGACCGACACCATCACACAAAACACACTGGATGGTATGCTTTAGAGGCCTAGGAAGGGCAGGGTTTGTCGAGGTAGCCTTGTCCTTTGATGCCCCCTTGCGAGCTTTGCCCTTCTTACCCGAAGCGGTCGCAACAGGAGGTGGTTCCTGTTGAGGTGACTGAGGCACTGTTGCAGCGGGAGAAGTCTTGGGGACCAATTGAACCGAGGTCAAAGCAAGATAAGGTTTAGGTCGACTAGGCAAGGTTGGGGCTGGAGGATCAAGGTACCAGACGGGAATCCCAAGGGTCAGGTTAGGAAGAGAGAGGGTGGCCATGACAAGTACCATGGACACTCCTGGTGGGGGAGCTAGGAACGGTATCTGACCAGAGGGGTAATGGCCAGGTGGGATGGCTCCTAAATGGCTAAGCCTTGGAGGAACCATTCCAGGAGGACAAAGAGGCTCATGACTACCAGCTGCAGATGAAGGGATAGGAGCAGGTTGCGGAGAGCGCGGTTGCTAACTAGCCGAAGTAGGTTGCTTGAGAGAAGCCCGAGACGATTGCATCATGCAAACATTCGATGAGCTGGGGTCAGAGACAGGAGGAGGAGGAAGACCAGGGAAGGTTCCAAGTAGGGAGGAATATTTGTAAACGCCGGGGGAGACACTGGTCAAGGAATCGATGGTTTGCTTGTTGGCTACAGAAGAGATGGTCATCTCAGGTGAGGTCTGAGATTTTGGCTCATGATATGTCAACTGGTCAATGGTGACTATCTTTCCATTATGGGGGAAAGACATCTTGCGGAAAACTGCGGATGGGACAGCAGACATAGCATAGGTGTAGCTTCGCCCCAATAGAATATTGTAGTCTAGCGGGGCGTCTATGACTTCGACGTCAACGCAAACAGTCTTACCCACAAGAGTGATAGGACAATTACGGAAGAGGCCGATAGGCTGGGAGGCGTGGCCATCCCATGCTCGAAGGGTGATCGTGGAAGGGGCCAACTCAGGAGAGCCGAGTTGCTTCCAAACCGAAGCGGACATCACACAGGTGGATGCCCCTTCATCAATTATGCATCGAGAAATGTTAGTGTTCCAGATTTTGACTGGGATTTGGAAGGCTACAGAAGTAGGAAGAGGAGGATGTTCTGATTGATGGGTGTCGAACATAATCATTTGGTCATCAGTAGGATCTACAGTGCCCACGGCAGATAGTAGAGCCTTCTTTTGAGAACGGCATGACTGGAGGAGTTCCAGTGTGGAAATGGTAGCAGGAGATTGTGCCAAATCATCTACTATGCTATACGAATGAGCAGCTCGACCAGAAGCGTAAGAAGTAAAAGGTCCTTTAGGAATCTTGGTATGGACCTCAACTTTGGGTTGAGGGATATGTAAGGGACCATTGGTTGTCGAAAGAGGCTCTGTAGAACCAGAAGAAGGGGACTCGGGGGTAGACTGAGCGGGAGGCTTGGGGTACTGGCGAGACCGATTTTGAAGGTTAAGGTCGACGGTTAAAGGTGGATCAGAGTTCATCATGAGGATCTGGTAATTGGAGGAACCAGAAGGGGAAGGTGGAGTGGCCACCTGTCCGTCAGGTGGTTGAGTAGCCATGAATCTCTGTTGTGCATCCACCTGCTCTTGAGGGGGCGGTGACTGCTGTTGTAGGGGTTGAGAAGGCAAGGGAGGCGAAAGCACATATGCTGGAGGAGCTGGCACACCAAGCTGCGGATAAGGGTAATGGTTAGGTTGGGCAACATTGAGGTAAGAAGGAGGTTGGACAAAAGGATGAGGCATGCCGTATCCTGGATGCGTGCTACTGGGAGGGGGAGAAGTGCAAGAAGGGGTGCCCCCTCCCCAGGAAAACCATAGCTCATGAGAGGTTGAGCGGATGGATGAGAGATAGATCCAATGATATTGTCGGCGGCATGAGGTGCCCCCAGTGTATGGGCATCACCGGGTCTAGGGAGATCAGGTAGGACAGTATGATCATAACCTGTCTGAGCGTAGATCAGGTCATACTTTAACACCATTTGGAGGGCATCTTCTTCGGTTTGAGGAAAATGTGATGCGACATCTTTCCCGATAGGGGACAAGAGAGATCTAAGGAACCAGTCCATGTAGACATGGTCTTCGAAGGTACGAGATTGACATAGGCTCTTTCTTCTCCGCCATTCTTGGACATGATCAGATAGGCGGGTCGCAAATGATTGACGGAAAGAGGTCAAAAGTTCGATATCAGTGTCATAACGAAGGGGAAGCTAGAAGTAAGATAAAAAAGCTCGGGCAAGAGTTGCAAAGGTGGTATGGGAGGAAGTGGGCTGATCAACATACCACTAAGAAGCTTCACCTGTAAGCGTGCGTTGGAACAATCTAAGACGAACAGATTCATTGGTAATGGAGGTAGATGAACACCACATGTGGAAAGATCGAACATGATTGGAAGGCTCTTCTCCAGCACGGCCTTCAAACTTTGGGATGTCAAAAGGGGGCTTTGTCGGCATAGCGGGCCAACTAGCGTCATGATGTATAGGGTCGTTTATCAACCGGTCCAAATCGGGGAGGCTGAGGCCTGCCAAGAAGGGGAGCAAGGGTGCAGCCGGAGGTAGTTACTGTGGTGGTTTTGCTAGTAGTAGTCCCGGAATTAGGGTCGGGATTCCCGCTAGTGTTAGGCCCTGGACCAGACATAATGGAGGTGACAGGGGGAGAACCAGAAGGAAAAAGAGAACCCAAAGAATCAGAAGAGGAGTCGGAGTGCAGACTCGGAGGAGGGTAGCTCGGCGGCCAGTGAGTGGGCGTCGATCGGCCGGCCCGACCTTAAGGCTGAAGTCTCGGAAGTATATCATGGACAATGGTGACAACACAAGCAAGCTGGGAAGAGCGAATGCGAGACTTGGAGGGCGGAGACAGTGATTACAATGTCAAAACAAGGGGCGAGATGGAGTGCGAGTGTCAATTTGATTGCAAGAACTGCACAGGCGGTGTTAACCAGGCGCTTCTTCACTTAGGGTCGGTGTGTGGTGTGCGTTAATTTTAATTTTTAAACCCTTTTCGTTTTGAGAGCAAGAAAAAGTGTGCTGCGTAACTGAAAAGAAATCTGCAGAGAACAATATAGATTGCTGAAATAACAGAACATTTAACAGCTAACCATGCATCAATCTAACCCAAAAAGGCGGGTCTCTCAAAACTACTCTAAAAGAGGGAAAAAATCTAGTCAAAACACACTTAAAAAGAGGCCAATAGATCTAGGGTCAAAAGGGACAGGGATCTAAAGGATAAAGCTGCTGAAAAGAGGTGCAGATCACAGCCAAGAGACAGAGGCAAGGTGGCTGGAAAAAGGAAGGTAATCAGAAAAAAGTGGAGGGGGCAAGGAGGAGGCCCTAAAAGTAGATCCAAACAAATCTTCAGGAGGTGATTTGAGAGGTAGAAGAGCTGATTACAATGGATCTGAAAGGGAGGTAACAGATCTGGAAAAAAGGAGGCTGAAGCTCTGAAAAACAGACGGCTGAAACAGCTAAAACTCTTCCACAAAAGGTGGAGGGTACTAAAGCCCTAGGGGGCTAGGTTCCCACTTAGATGAGTAAAAACAGATCAGAACTAGGTCAAAGTGGGCTAAGACAGAGGCTGGAAAACCCTGACAGAAGCTTCAGCAAAACCCAGAAAAATTGCAGAAAAATCACTGAAAAATTGGCAGGTCGCAGGTTCTGACCTGTTTTCAGTGCAGGTCGCAGAAAATAGGCTGAAAAGTGCGACCTGGAGGTCCAGGTCGCAGGTTATGGGCCAAAAAGTGCGACCCCCCGTTCCGGTTGTCTCGGCGGTAGATTTTCAGAAAAGTTGTCGTCTCAGTTGCGGCTGGTGTCGCTTACCTGCGCAATAGGGCCAGAAACACACGGAAGTTAGAAATTTTAATGTTTTAGGTTTTTATGTGAGAAAAACAACATAAAAATAGGAAAAATAAACAGCTGAAAAGAAACCCTAGGGTCTGAAGTAGCTGGATATGCAGGAATATGAAAAACGACAGCGGTCGTAATTTAAAACCCGTGTGGAGTCACCATTTGTTAGTATGAATCCTTTGTTGAAGTGTACGAAAAAGGACCACTTTAGCTACGCATAACTAATAGCCCTAACAACAAAAGTGGCTGCCAATATCTTCAGATCAGCGATTAGTTGAACAAAAAAAGAGCTGCAAAAAACCAGATCTATGCATGGAAAGACATTAAGCAGTAAAAACAAGGGTTCGCTCCATATACCAATAGACAAGACAAGAACAATTTTTGAAAGAATTTTTGTATTAATCGAGCACCTGGGAGGAAAACAAGAAGGCGTATCCAATTCTCCTCAGTGGGATGGGTTCTTGGAAGTCCTCAGCACTTCAGATCTAAAATCTCTCTCTCTCTTGTTGGTGTAGAAAACCCACACAAAGAATGGAACTCAAAGGGAGCTCTCACAGCAAATGGCAGAAAATGGTGACCAAGTGTATAGGTCCAGAGTGATCTAATAGGCAACAAAAGGTGAAGAATGGTAGGAAAAACCCTCCTATTTATAACAAAATATTGGGTCATTCTAGATCTTGGTGCATGATTAAAATAATGTTAACCAAATCTAGATCCACCTTTTATGGAATATTTATTATATTTGTTGGAGGGAAAAAGTATTTGACTTGGGTCAAATCCCTTTATTTGTTAATAATAAATAAATAAATGATTTATTTATCTTTTTAAGGAAGTGGTTGAAGGATAATTAAATAAATAATGATTTATTTAATTATTTGTAGGTGATTTGGTCATATTTAACAAGGAATATTATCTAAATAAGATTTAAATAATTATTCCTAGAAAATAATAAGATAAATAAAGGTTTATCTAATTAATTTCTTTGTTTTTGGGTTAAACATGACTAGGAATAATAATTAAATTATGGTTTAATTAATTATTCTATGAGGAAAATTAAACAAAATAGGTTTGTTTAATATTTCCTTTTGGGGTTTCATATTTAGACCATAAACAACCTAATAAATGTGGTTTATTAAGTTATTTTACATAGTGAAAGCAATTTTACTTAGGGTAAAATTGGTCTTACATGGTGTACTTGGGTCCATCTAATAATAATAGGTTAGATGACCAAAAAATGGTGTAACAATAGAGCTACAATTTTAAACAAAAATTGGATTTGCAGGAGACAATTAAACACATAAATTTAGTGCAAGATGGAGTGTAAGAACCGAACAAAAAAACTCTGTTGCAGTTGTCATTAGGCTTCAAATCATAAATTTAATTTCGTCCTCCTTGCTTAGTTGCAGTTGGGTTTAAATTTCAACACTCCCCCTTAAACACAACTATTTTTCTCTTGCCTACCCATGTTAGACATTGGGTTCAATGCTCCCCGTGTGTTTTGCGACATGGACTAACCGCCTCTCGTGGATCCTAACTCTAGCAATTGTAGCGGAGAGTAACGCCTACAGGTTTTGGTCTAACGACAATCGTGATTCCAATAAGCGGTATCAGAGCGACAAGTCTCGAGTTCGAAACTCACCTAGATCATGTTGGGGGGGGGAGATTGTTGGACATTGGGTTCAATGCTCCCCATGTGTTTCACGACATGGAATAGCCGCCTCTCATGGATCCTAACTCTAGCAATTGCAGTGAAGATTAACACCTGCAGGTTTTGGTCTAATAGCAATCATGATTCCAACAACCCATAAATTTTTTTAAATAGTTAAAACTCTTCTGCCCTAATGGTTTTGTTAATATATCAGCAAACTGCTCCTCTATTCTGCAATGTTGCAAAACAATTTATCCATTGCTCACTAGCTCTCTGATGTAGTGAAACTTGGCATCAATGTGTTTCGTTCTCTTATGAAAAACTTAATTCTTGGATAAAGTTATAGCTGAGCTATTATCACAATAAACTATTGTGCCTTTTACTTGTTCATGACACAAACTTCTCAGCATTCTCCTCATCCATACTGCTTGACATGTTGCTGTTGTAGCTGCCACATAGTCTACCTCTGCTGTTGATAAAGCCATAATTGGTTGTTTCTTAGAAGCCCATGAGATGGCTCCTGATCCCATATGAAAAACATATCCAAAGGTGATTTTTCTGTCATCTACACTTCTAGCCTAATCACTGTCAGTATATCCAATCAATTCAAAATTTTCTGAAGTGGTGTATAAAATTCCATACCTCTTTGTTCCTTTCACATACGCCAGGATTCTTTTTGCTGCTTGCCAATGTTCCTCCTTTGGCCTTTCCATAAATCTAGAAATTAAACTTACAACATGCATAATATCAGGCCTAGTTGTAGTCAAATACATGAGGCTATCAACTATGCTCTTATACAAACTTGGATCAAAATCCTTGCTGCTATCTTCTTTACTCAACTTCAATCTTATTACTGTAGGAGTAATTTCTGCCTTGCAATCATGCATGTTAAATCTTTCTAAAACTTCTTTCATATATTTAACTTGAGAAATAAATATTTTCATTTTCATTTTGCTTTACTTCTATTCCTAAGAAGTATCTCAGCAATTCCATATCAAGAATCTCAAATTCATCCTTCATGACTGTTTTAAAATTATCAATGAGGTAAGTATCATTACCTGCAAATATAACATCATCAACATACAAAACAACAATCAACATTTTACCATGTTTCTCCTTGATGTATAATGTGGGAACTCCTTCACATTTTTCAAACCCATTTTACAGTAGATAGGCATCTATCCTACTGTACCATGCTCTTGGTGCTTGTTTCAGCCCATATAGAGCTTTCTTCAATCTGCATACCTTGTGCTCTTGGTCTACTTTCTCATATCCTAGAGGTTGTTCAACATATACATCTTCCATCAATACTCCATTCAGGAATGCTGATTTCACATCCATTTGGTAAACTTTCCACTTGTGTTGTGCTGCTATGGACAACACTACTCTTACTATTTCCATTCTTGCAACTGGTGCAAAAGTTTCCTCATAGTCTCTTCCTTGTTGCTGCTTATATCCTTTGACAACAAGTCTGGCCTTGTGCCTTTCAATCTTGCCTTCAGTTTTCTTTTGGTTTTATAAACCCATTTCACTCTAGTCCCTTCCTTGCCTTTTGGGAGATCAGATAACTCCCATGTTTTATTTTTCTCTATTGCATTTATTTCTTCATCCTTAGCATCTATCCATTTCTTATCTTTTACAGCTTCTTAAAAATGAATAAGATCTTCTACATGAAAAAATAATGAAAATAAAGAGTTCATACCTTCATTTTCCGCCTCTTGCTCATAAATTTCATTCATACTTCTGAATCTGGTTCTTCTTTCACTTGTTGAACTTGTGCTTGTAGAAGCACTCAAATATGCTCCTTGTGACGTGCTTGGCGAAGCACTGTCATCAGTTCTCAAGGTTGTTCTCATACTTGCTTGTGGTGTCCCTTGTTGTCATTGTGTTGGTGGAGGTGGTGCTGCTAATGAGGGATGTCTTTCAGCCATTTCTTCCTCATCATCATCATGAGACAAACAACTTTTTACATTTACTGTTTTCTCAATGCTTCCATCCCAAGCTTCTTCTTCAATAAATTGTACATATCTTCTTAGCATAAATTTTTTTGTGGTTGGGTTATAAAATCTGTATGCCTTGGATTCTTCACTGTATCCAAAAAATATGCACTTCTCCCCCTTACTGTCCAACTTCTTCCTTAGCTGATCTGTAATGTGTGCATAAGCCACACAACCAAAAACTCTCATGTGGGTGACAAACTATTTTATGCCACTCCATGCTTCTTCCAGAACTCTGTTCATAACACTCTTTGTTGGGTATCTATTCAACACATATGCTGCATAATGTACAACTTCAACCAGATATTCATTTGGCAAATGTTTTACCTTCAACATACTTCTTACCATATCCATGATGGTTTTATTTTTCCTTTCAGCAACTCCATTTTGTTCTAGTATATATCTTTATGTAAATTGCTTGTGTATCCCATTTTCTCCACAAAAACACAGAAATTATTTGGAGATATGTTCTCCTCCTCTGTCTATTCTTAAGGCTTTAATATGCTGCCCACTTTGATTCTCAACAAGAGCCTTAAAGTGACAGAACTTCTCAAACACTTCACTCTTCAACTTCAAGAAATAAACCCATGTTTTTCTTGTGTAATCATCAATAAAGGTCAACATATAGTGGTTGCCTGCTAATGATGGTTTTTGCATTGGTCCACACAAATATAAATGGACTATTTCTAAGGGTGCCTTTGCCCTTATGATCTTTCCTGATGGAAAGCTTTCTCTATATTGTTTTCCCAAAATGCAACCTTCACATAGGCTATCTATCTTTTCAATCAATGGTAATCCCTTTACCATACCTTTTATATGTAACAAATTTAGACCTCCAAAGTTGAGATGTCCAAATATCAATGCCATAACCAGTTTTCATCCTTTTCTTCTCTTTGGAATGTCTCTTGTGTCACTACTGCCATTACAACTCCTTTCTTCAAATCTTCTCTCATCTTCAGAGGAAACATTATGTTTCTTGTCATCTTCACTTGTGAAATCTTTTGCTTGCTTGGTGATTTATCCATGATGGTGCATACATCATCTTCAAAGAAAACATTGTACCATTTCTAAAAGAGCTATCCAATGCTCAAAAGGTTACACTTCATACTAGGCACATAGTATACATCTGATATGGATCTCCTTTCTCATTTCTTTGTCAAAACACTCATTCTGCCTTTTCCCATGATAGAGACTTTACTGTTTGTCCCCAATGTGACTCGAGACTTTATATTTTTATCAATCATGGAAAACATAGAAATTTTTCTAGTCATATGTTGCTACATCTTGAATCTAGAAACCATATATCTTCATTTTTCTCTTCAACCATATTACATGCTAAAAACAAATTTTCTTGACTAAGATTTTCTTTGGTAAAATTAGCACTGGGTCTAATACCCATGTCACTCTGTTTCTTCCTATATTCATTGGCATAATGCCCATAATTCTTACAGTAATGAAATTGGACTTGGGATTTATCATACCTTTGTCCATGTGCTTGATTTTTTCCACCTTGTTGGCTGCTACCTTGGCTTTAATTCTGACTTTGATTGCTGCCCCTTCCACTAGTATTTGTAGGGTTGTTTCTTCCTCCTTTATTTTGGCTTCTTCCCATTCCTTTTCCTCTGTAGTTTCCTCTGCCTTGACCTCTTCCTCTTCCAAAAGACATTTGGGTCTTGAAGGCATGCTCCAAAGCTGAGTTTGTTGTTCTGCTTGATCTTTGTTCATGTGTCATCAATGATGCATGAAGCTCGTCAATAGTAAACAACGATAGATTCTTTGTCTCTTCAATGGTTGTTACTATCACATCAAATATTGAGGGTAAGCTCCTCAATACTTTCTCCACTATTCTTCTCTTTTCTATTGTCTCTCCATGAGATCTCATTTGGGCAACCAACCCAATCAGCAATGTGAAGAATGAATCCATTGTGTCACATTCTTTCATGCAAATGACCTCAAATATCTTCTCATTAATTGAAGCTTTGTTATATTTACCTTCTCCATACCTTGATAGGCTATCTGGAGGGTAGTCCATGCATCCTTGGACCTCTTGGCTGCTGTAATTCTGGGAAATATACTTTCATGTACTGCCTGATAGAGATAGAAGAGGGCTTTTGAGTCCTTCTTCCTATTACTCTTCAGCAAATCCTTCTCTGCATGTGTTAAGGCATTAAATGCTTGTTCATCTGCTTGTTCTTATAAACCATCTTCAACTAGCTCCCATAAATCTTGAGAGGAAAATAGAGCTCTCATTTTAATTGTCCAATAGTCATAGTTCTTCCCATTGAACCGTGGAAGTTGAGTATTTCCCATACTCGTGCTTGTGTTGGCTCCTACCATTGCTATCTTACTAAACTATGCTTACAAAAACTTGAATGTGTTTCTTAACTAAACCTTCTCACTACTGAGAAATAAACTTTGTATTCAAGAGATTTCTTTTTATAGTTCTCCGGACTTTCTTCTTTTAAAACAAACACAAAACTCTGTTTTGATAAATACCTTGTTTTTTTTAACCTTCACACTGCTGGAGAAAACTTCAACAAAGAGCCTGGACTAGCTCCGATACCATGTTGGAATTTCTAAATATTGCAAACAACTGAGAAGAAAATAAAATTCCTTTCCAAACACAGAGATAGCAATAAAATTTTATGCACAGAAAGGTGAAGTAAAAACTCTTTTCATTAAGCTTCTAAAATTTTACAAAATGAAAAACTTCTTCAGAACAACTGTGTTCTGGATTTACAAAATCATTATAACGAAAAGATTTCTTTTTCCTTGACTGCTACAAAACGTCGTGCTGCTTCAGATTTACTGTCTCACACAATATTGCACACACTCTGTGTTTTTTTGCTCTCTGTTTTTTTTTTAATACACAGCCATTTCTCTGCCTTCGGGCATGTTCTGCATACATAATGTATTTTGTTTCACATTTTTGTCTTTATATATATTATAAACATATAATGTTTATAATATATATTATAAAACTTATATAATATATAACCCAAATTTTTAAAACTTAAAACTATGTCACGTCATATTCAAAAATTTTAAACATTAAAGCTAAGGTCTAAAACCTTATGAAACGTATTTCGTGGATTTCAAATCAATAAAACAAAATTCCATTTGTTGAACTATCGCATCCATTTATCCCCTTATTGACTGGGCTTCAAAATATGCGAACGGTGCGCTATTGGATGAGGGCTTTGATGTAGTAGATTCCAGACAAAATTCAAGTGCATTTTATAATGTTTATCGCATCCATTTTAGGATGGGTTGACGTCGGCATTAAAACTTGTGATACAAATATGATAGGTGGAGAGTTTGTGTTGTGTGGACATGGAGGGTTCCACAACTGTTGAAGTGGAGTATTCAAAAATAAAAACGAATGCACGGGAGATAACGAGGTTGGGGATAGGTTTTAATGGCGGTAGGTGAATAGTTTGAAGGCGGAGGACTTGTGTGGTTTGACCACGGATTTTATCGCAAAACAAAGCTATGACTTTAAAGAAAAATTGAATTTGTAGGAGACAATTAAACGCAGAAATTTAGTGCAGGATGGAGTGTAAGAACCGAACAAGAAAACTCTACTACAGTTGTTGTTCGGCTTCAAATCATAAATTTAATTTCGTCCTCCTTGCTCAGTTGCAGTTGGGTTTAAATTTCAACAATAATTTCTAATCCTATTTTTTTACTTGGATTAGATGCATTGATTTCAGTGTAGATGTTGTTTTCTATTCTTATTTGATTTCTTGCATTGATTTCAGTGTATATGTTGATTTTTGATTTGCTGTAATTGGATGTATGATGGTACAAAAAATTTAAAGTCATTGGATTAATAGTGTGCATCAAGCTAAATATTTAAAAGGTTTACCATTCTAAGTGTGTTTTTCATGTAATAGATATGAAAAATGACATAACTAACAAGGATGACAATAAGAATAGTAGAAAAAAATAGTTTGATAATGATCACAATGGAGACTATTTGTAATTGACTACATTGTTATTATTCACATTTTCTATCATTCAATATTATTACATTCTCACTTTGCATTCAAAATTTATATTTCATTTACAATATTTATCATCTCAACAAACTGATGTAACTAAGTAAATTTAAAATTAAAATGGCTCCATAAATCTCACACATATTTAGCATATTTAAAATGGTTATATTAATATTAGATGTATTTACATATTATTGATACAATTAATTATATGTTGCTCATATTATGGATAGATTTTCCTTGGAGGAAAACAACTAAAATCAGCGTAAATCCATCTTAATTCCGAATCTATAAGGGCCAAGAGGAATCAAATCTCTAGAGATACAAACATTTCCTCAAATTTTGCATTCAAAAAAAATTTGCACCTCAAAAGATTACTTGATAGATCCAAAATTAAAATGAATCTTAATAAATTCCATCCTCCCAATAAAAAACCATAAGATTCATAGATTGACTTAGCTGAAATTATGTATATTGCACTCTCTTGGTGCTGATGGTCAAAGAAGAGGCTAATTATTCCTACCTAACAAATTTGTTTCTTGGACCTGAAGTCTCCTTCAGAGAGAGTGCACAAATCTATTTTCACTGTTCATCGAAAAGGAATCATCGAGTCAACAGTCCTGCAAACGACTCACCATTATAAAGTGTTTTGCTTTACATATCCGGCCTCATTCAATCTTTATTCTATCAATCATCGAGTTCATTGGAAGGGCATTCAGAGTCTGTAAACTATCCTCCATCTCCTATCAAGTTTGTGCTTCTCCTACCTAACAAATTTATTTCTTGCACCTGAAGTCTATTCAGAGAGAGTGCACAAATCTATTTTCACTGTTTGTCGAAAAGGAATCTTCGAGTTAACATTCCTGCAAACGACTCACCATTACAAAGTGTTTTGCTTTACATATCCGGCCTCGGCTCACCATTATAAAGTGTTTTGCTTTACATATCCGGCCTCATTCAATCTTTATTCTATCAATCATCGAGTTCATTGGAAGGGCGTTCAGAGTCTGTAAAATATCCTCCATCTCCTATCAAGTTTGTGCTTCTCCTACCTAACAAATTTATTTCTTGGACCTGAAGTCTATTCAGAGAGAGTGCACAAATCTATTTTCACTGTTTGTCGAAAAGGAATCTTCGAGTCAACAGTCGTGCAAACGACTCACCATTATAAAGTGTTTTGCTTTACATATCCGGCCTCGACTCACCATTATAAAGTGTTTTGCTTTACATATCCGGCCTCATTCAATCTTTATTCTATCAATCATCGAGTTCATTGGAAGGGCATTCAGAGTCTGTAAACTATCCTCCATCTCCTATCAAGTTTGACCGTAGTCTAAAGAGCCCGCGTTTTGACCTAAAATTCGGGAACGATTTTCAGAAAATCTGGCAAAGATTTGCCCAGAAACTTGTTTATAGTTGTTAAACATTAGTATTGTGAGTGCCCCAGGGGTTTTTGATAGTCCTGAATCCATTTCCACTGTCAAAAATGAATTCCAAGCACTGCAACTACCTGATTTTTGCAAATTTAGTTGACCGGATTCCAGCGGATTTCTGCCGTCCGGGCCAAAACGCGAGCTCGGTAGACACGTCCATAAGTTTGTGCTTCTCCTACCTAACAAATTTATTTCTTGGACCTGAAGTCTCCTTCAGAGAGAGTGCACAAATCTATTTTCACTGTTCGTCGAAAAGGAATCTTCGAGTCAACAGTCCTGCAAACGACTCACCATTATAAAGTGTTTTGCTTTACATATCCGGCCTCGACTCACCATTATAAAGTGTTTTGCTTTACATATCCGGCCTCATTCAATCTTTATTCTATCAATCATCGAGTTCATTGGAAGGGCATTCAGAGTCTGTAAACTATCCTCCATCTCCTATCAAGTTTGTGCTTCTCCACTGTTTACTTTTCCTTTTGCTGTCGAACTTAATAGTATCAAGAGAAACCTGTATCTTTTCTGAGGCGCTGCGAGATGGAGCCACGTTTAGGAGCAAGACAAGGTAATATTTTCCTTCGATTTTTCTGTTTCTTTACTTGAGTTTTTCCAATTATTTTTATGCTGAGGAGAGAGTACTGTATTGCCAATACGCTGGGATCTGATTCCCGCTGCGAAGGACGGTTTGATTGGGGGATGCTTCGACGAAGATGAAAGGCAGCTGTATTGCATTATCGACGGCAGTTTTTTCGGTAGCTGGAGATAGAATGCCCGATCCGCCGGAGAGCTGCATCTAAGTCCACTATCGGAATAGATCGATGAATCTATTCCGAAATATTTTTGCTCCGATAGAAACAGAAGCGTATTCGTAGATCGATGAATCTATTACGAAATATTTTTGCTCCGATAGAAACAGAAGCGTATTCACATAGTGCCGCCGAAAATTGAAGAATATTTGCATAATACACACTATTTTGAAATATTATTTACAACTTCCCCGCCGGAGAGCTGCATCTAAGTCCACTATCGGAATAGATCGATGAATCTATTCCGAAATATTTTTGCTCCGATAGAAACAGAAGCGTATTCGTAGATCGATGAATCTATTCCGAAATATTTTTGCTCCGATAGAAACAGAAGCGTATTCACATAATGCTGCCGAAAATTGAAGAATATTTGCATAATACACACTATTTTGAAATATTATTTACAACTTCCCCAGTTACCATATTTGTTTTCTTGATTTTCACCTTTTTGAGGGCCTCAAATGAAAACGTATATGTCCAAAAGAGTATAAATTTGAAATACAAGGATCTCCACATGTGCATGGAGACCAAGCGTACAGGTTTACATGGAAGATATAAGGGCAGTAGGTAGGATAAATAGATTCAAGAAAATGGCTGTTTATATGTAATTGGATGGATAGAAGATTTCTATGGAAATATGGACCTATGAGAATGTACTTCTTTTATTTTATAATGATAAGAAGAGCATTTTTTCTCTGAAAAAATGAAAATATATTTCTAAATTTTGGTTACCTTGAAAAATTCCTCCTGATTTTCAGATCGTTTAGCTTTTATTTCATTGCCAAGTAGTTTCAAGTGCTCAATTTCACCTTGAGATGGTTCTGAAATCCTCTGTCGGATGTTTAGCCGGGGATGGACAGTTGGAGAAGAATAAGTTTTCTGGTGCTACAGTTGTCTGGGCTGAGTGCCTTGATTCTTATTTACTGCTAAATCTTTGCCAAGCTCTCATTATTGGCTACATCATCATGTTCTTTTGGAAGAAAGTATCGGTTTTTCTTAGCAGGCAAGTTCTTGTATATTGCTAACATTTTCATGGCACTTGTTGAATTATTAAATGCAGTTTGACACCCGACACTTATCCCAAGATATAAGCAAAGGTAAGACTGAAAATTCTCTTAAATAATTTGCATGCGCAGACGACCAGAACTTAGGCTTTGGATTTTAATTTCTAAAGTAATTGAGGATGCTGCTTCTGGTCTCTTATTTGAAATCAGCCAATTGCTTCCGTTTGCTTTTATACATGATAATGCATCCGCGAGGGATCTGAAAAAAGTTCTTATGGTATGTTCACTTTTTATGTCAGCTCTATCTGTTATTTCAATGTTTATGTCAATTGGAACAAACATAAGCTAGAAAAATCATTTGCATTTGAGGCTCCTTAAATGCTAGAACCAAAAATTATGCCGTGTAGAACGTTCTCTCCATGTAGAACATTTCGAAAATTAAGCCAGGAAATAATCAATGCTATTTACGTTTTCAGTAAGCATTACCTGTGATAATGAAACAATGGTAACCCTCGTTTATTACAGATTGTGGTAGGTCTCTTGTTCCTTTCAGTGGCCTCTGTCTGGGCTCACTTCTTTAGTAGACTCTTCTATAATGGTAAGACAATCCTGGCTATATTCTTTACCCCTTTGCTTTTTCTATCTGAGAGTCGGTTTCTACAACCACTTTGTTCTACAGTTCAAATCTTTTTGTTGCATATGTCATGATAAGTATAATTTTATGTATATCTCAGCTGAGCCATGCTACTGGCTATGTTTTTGAGCTTTCAGATATAAATTCGTTTGTGTTCCTGGATTCTTTAGGTTCAGTGATACTCCAATTTCAGTATATATTATAGCTCATACTCTATACGGTTTTTAAGGTCTATCAGCCTACCCTATCTCTTAGTAGCACTCAGTTAAAATTATGCGTTCAGTTTTGCAGGCTGTTGGGAGAATTACAAAGGCCATGATCTCTTTTCCAGCCTTCAATGAGTGTTTGAATGATTTCTGCGCCTTTCTTTCAGATGAAGCAATATCTTTAATGGGCCTAGATGCACTCCAGCCAACCGTGCTTAGACATGTAGTCAAGAAACTTATTTCGAGTGCTCTGAAAATGCTAGGAAAGAAGGCACTGGTTTTAATGCTTATCGGGAGCGGTGAGAGCTCTGACTACGCCAAGGACTTCGTCGATCAGAATGTTCAAAATACAGTTTAGCGAAAGAAGCTCGTGGTTTCCTCTGTAGCATAGCGTAGCGTTTTGTTTTGCACAGGGAGGGTTGTAATCCATGAGATGTAGTTACTGTTATTAATCAATACCATAAAGATTAGAGTTTGGTTTGTACAATTACTGTTATTAATCAATACTATAACGAGATTAGAGTTTGGTTTGTGGCACTTTTTTTTTTTTTTTTTTAAAGACAAAAGAAATGTTTTGTATTAAAAAAAACACTTTTTCCTTGGGAATATTTCTCTAACATCAATTCCTCTTTGGTCTTTGGATCTCTTCTCAATACTATTAAAGACGACTGGTTTATCTTTGCATACTGAAATTTGTATATAAACTTAACGAGTATATGAATGAGAATTATATTTTTAATTTTTAAAAATAGATATTCAAACCACATTAAATTTAATCATATCAATTTTTTTTTTAGTTTTTTATTAATTAGTTTTAATTAAATATACAATTAGAATAAGAATATGATAATTATATTAATTTTTAATTAATTATAAAATTAAAATATAACATTTTGAAAAGGTGGAATATTTTTAATCACAATCACATTAATACACTATTACCAAGGGCATTTTAAGACATTTGTTTAAGACAAAAGAAATCTTTTGTCTTAAAAAGTCACTTTTTATTTTAGTTATTTTATATTAAAATTTAATATCAATTGAATTGTCTTAAATATAAAATTTAAGACAAAAATAGTGTGGGACAAAAATAATTTGAGACAAAATTTTATATTTAAGACAAAAACAATTTGAGACAAAAAAATTTAAGACAAAAGTATTTTAAGACAAAATTTTATATTTAAGACAAAACGAGTTTGAGACAAAAATATTTTAAAACAAAACTTTATATTTAAGACAAAAGCAGACAAATATATTTTAAGACAAAAGCAATTTGAGACAAAAATATTTTAAGACAAAATTTTAGATTTAAGACAAAAGCACTTTGAGACAAAAATATTTAAGACAAAACTTTATATTTAAGACAATGGTGACTTAAGACAATGAGAATTAAGAGGAAACCCATTTAAGATAGTTAGCAATTAAGACAAAATCATTAGCATTGGGAAGTTTGCATTGAAATATCCATGAGTGGATAGTGGATAAAATTATATTTTTTATTTTTGAAAATCGATATTTAAACCACATGAAATTTAATCATGTCATATAATTTATTTCCTTTATATTATATTTTTCTTTTTTCATTAAACCACATTCTAAAAATTTAATAAATAAATAGATAAAAAAATATTATTTTTTGGTTGGCAACTCAAGGGGATTTGAACTTTGAATCTCGTGTTTTAACCATAGCTGCTCCAACACTAATATTCTTGGGCATATTATGTTTTTTCCTGCTAACTGCTCCAAATATATACAACCTCTAAGAAATAGTAGGGTCCAAGGAAAAGAGCTACAAGTTCCCCAAATCCAATCTACATTTCATGGACAATCACATTTCCCCCAAATGTCCTCCACATATTTGCCTTGGTGTATTGGAGTTTGAAAAATACATAAGATGCCACAAGTAATCCTAATCATAACACTCAACTTTCCTAATGACTTAGGAGGCCTTACAAATAAAAAAACATTTTAACTTATAATGCCTAAAACTACTAAAATTTCCTGTCCCAAATATGAAATTAGAAATTCTACAAAATTATAGGGCAACAAGGAAACCAACTTCCTCTTCCAAAAATCTCTAAGACCTTATGGAGGAAAAATACAAATTTTGAAATAAATTGTTGAAATTATGCTCTTGCAACAATAGCTACCAATGTATCTTTCTAGGCCACCCCCTTTAACAATAGTAATACCAATGTCCTTTACCAGCTAGAAGGAACTCCTTACATAATTCTCTCTTAGATCCCCTTAACCCATTGCAATGATTGTCTTTGATGCCTACCTAGTTGCAAGCACATTAAGAAGCAATGTAGCATATTGCTGGTTGAGGATTTCGATAAGTATGTGATTTTGTTGACATCTTGTGACTGTCCCATATGTGAATATATAAAATCTTGGATGCATGTTACCCTGACACTATAACATGACTTAGTATTGCCGATCATACCGTGTCACTCCCTCCTCGAGACACCTAGAACTCGCTAACACTCCCTGTCACACACTCTTATTCATTCATTTATGAATTTTCACCTAGTGCACCTCTGTTATGTTTTCCTAGCACTCCCTAGCACTCCTTAGCACACATTGGCACACCTAGGCACTTGGAACAACTTTGTATGCTTCCCTAGCACTCTAACGTGCCTTGGTACTTCCTAGAATACTGTGTCACTCCCTTCTTAACACACTTGGAGCTAGCTTATACTTCATTTCCATGCATTTTAAACTAGTGCCCCCTTGTTTTTCCCTGGCACTTGGCCCTCACACTCCCTAGCATGTGTTCATGCCACACCCTGGCACCTGCCACATCTTGGCATGCCTATCATGCCTTGGAACTGCCTAACATGTCTTAGTACTTCTAGGAATTCCCTGACACACCTTGGTATTCCTTAGCTTTCATGTTGTCATAGATAACCTTGCTTTTTTTGTGACTTGGGAACCTAACCAAGTCATTGGAAAATCGATGTTGTGCCCATCCCAAAGTTTCCCTTTGTCTGAAACTACTTTGTCCAACCCTTTATTTAACCATAGGCTTACCTCCTACAATTCTTATTCGGACCTTCCCCTAACACAATTTATCCTTGAGACACTTGGAATTCGTTGACACTACTTGGCACACACTCTTATTCGTTCATTTCCATGCATTTTGACCTAGTTCTCCCTTGCAATGTCCCAGCACTCCCTAATAGTCCTCAAAATCCATTGACACTTTCTGGCATGTGTTAGCATGCCTTTTCATTCCTTGGCATGCATTGACACTCCTTAGTTATCATGCCCTCAGAATTACCCTTACTTTTTTGGAACTTGGGAACCCAACCAAGTCTTGCCTTGAATATAACAACTTGACCAAGTTACGGTTACTACAACTAGATTGTGCCTTGTTCACCTAAGAAATGACTATAACCCCTCACCCATTTAACCCCCTAAACGCTAAACCCCTAATCCATTTAACCCCCTAAACCCCTAACCCCTAGCCCCTTAAACCCTAATTCCCGACCCCTAACCCATTTAACCCCCTAAACCCCTAAAACCCTAACCCATTTAACCCCCAAACCCTAACCCCTAAAATACTTAACTCCTAAATCCCCTAACCCCCTAATCCTCTTAACCCCTAACCCATTTAACCCCCTAAACCTCTAACCCCTTAACCTCTAACCCATTAACCCCTAACCCCTAACCCCTAAAATCCTTAACTAATAAATCCCCTAACACCATAAACCTCTAAACCCCTAAACCCATTTAACCCCATAAAACCTAAACGTCTAACCCTTAACCCCTAAGCCCTTAAGCCCTAATTCCCAACCCCTAACCCATTTAACCCCCTAAACCCCTAAAACCCTAACCCATTTAACTCCTAAACCCTAAACCTAGAAAACCTTAAACCCCTAAACCACTAACACCTAAACCCCTAATCCCTTAACCCCTAAACCACTAAACCGTTAACGCTTAACCATTAACCCTAAAATCCTTATTTGCTAAATCCACTAACTTCTAAGCCCTAATCACTAATCCCTTAACCATAGCTCCTCCTTCACACAACCCCTAGCTGGACATAAATCCTAACATAAGCCCCCCCAATCCCTAATCCCTTAACCAATAACTCATTATTCCTCTAACCCCTAAATGTGCCTAAATCCCCTAACCCCTAACCCCCCAATCCATAACCCCTTAACCACTAACTCATTATTCCCTAACCCCAATCCCTAATCCCTTAAATACTAATTCATTATGCCCATAACCCTTAAGCCCCCAATCCCTAACCCCTTAACCACTAACGAGAATATACCACAGTGGGCATGCACAAGAAGAAGAACCAAAGAAATCAAATTCAATAAAGGAAGCACAACCACCACTCCAAACTCGCTTCTCTAAAACACATACAACTGCGATAAATCCTATTGAAGCTTACAAATTTATCAAGCCCTAATTAACTTACTAACAAATTCAACAAGCCAACATGCTACAATTTGTTGAGTCACCCCCAAATCAATTAGTAATTATTGCATGAATGTACATTTGTTTGTAGTTTTATTTAAAAGGTTGAAATTCTCTCAAGAGCGTATAGAATATATCCAAAAGTTTAAAAAAATGGAAATTTTGCTTACCTCCACAAGGTATCATCACACCCGGATAGGTGAAAACATACAAGTCTAAATCTTCTACCTCTAAGTCTCCATGGCACTTCAACATGTCAATAACATACTTGCAACAATGCTTAATGAGTTTTGTCTATGGGCTAAAGAGATGTACATCCATCCATCCAAAAATAAACTTCTTAATCAATCCAACACCATAAATTGTGCTAAATAGTTCATCATGTTATTTCAAATATTACAATATTTTCTTATATTAGCTCACAAATTCCTTGAATATTTGAAAGCCAAACTACCTTAGCACAATATACCAAAAAGATTTGTACTCTAAAAGACAAAAAAAAGACAACAAACTAAAATAGGAACTTTAACGCTAATCCAGACACTTCATTCTTAGCAACATGATATCTAATGAAGATGATATGTGGAAAAAAAGGCTTCATATATTATCTATCAAATGTTAAACCAAGTGAACAAACACATGCATAGAAAACATTAGAAATAGGGTTCATAGATCGACTTGTATTATATGGTTTCAAACCCTTCTTGTCTCCTTTAAGGGGGTTTCTGAAGGTCTTAAAAAGACTTCCTTTTGCTAACCAAATGGATTTTTTCTTTCACACATGTATGGAAATGTACTTTCCAAATCATATTGTAATAGATTCATAAGGTGATATTATTGGTATTAACTACACCTTATTTGGAGACATCATTTTTATTGTAGGGGTTGGTACCTTTCTATTGGATGTGGTTGGTGATGTGAAGACTACTTAACCTCTAGTAAAGATTCATACTAACTCTAACAAGCTTATGGATGCTTTTTTACAAAGGGAGACCCCTCTAAGCTTAACTCATTGGATTCTTTGTTTGTTCATGCTAATTATAGTTCTCAACTTTCCTTCTCCAAGGGGTTGAGACTATTTGCTTCATTTATTTTACATGGCCCGGTGAAAGAAGAAGAATGGAGATTGTCTCCACATCTTCTCCATTTCGCTAAGTTGCAAAAGAAGAGTCAAATTCTATAGCCAATAGACTAATAGTCTCTTGATACACCTTTAGTGAGCCATGCATAGCTCTCACCTATCACTGTAGCTCAATGAAATGACATCTAATAGCTCCAAGACACCATTATAAATGGAGTAGTTGTGAATTTGTTGTTAAATGATTGCCTCCAAATGTTCAATTCTCATGAATTTTGGGGGAGGGGGGTCTTTTGGTGTATTGAGCAGGGCAAGGGGACATAAGGGTAGCATGGATGGGTAGAAGTGAGAGGTTCGAGCATGGTTTACTGAGATCTATAATCCTAACATTAGAGAATGAGAAGGAGCCTTAGGGCCTTATCGCATAGGGGCTAGGGGACCTATAGGTAAGGCAATGAGAGAAATTGATAGGGGAACCCCCAATAGTTGTGACAAGGGGTTAGGGGCCACATTATCACAACCCATACGCACTTAACCCATAACCACTAAAGTCCTTATCCCTTTAACCCCAAAGCCACAATCCCTTAATCCCTACACCCATAACTCATAACAAATTAACCCCTTGACCCCTTAAACCAAAAGCCATTAACCCCTTAACCCCTAACCACTAACTTAGAATCCTTGAACCCCATAAACCCTAATCCCATATCCTCTTAGACCTTGACCCTTAACCCATAACCCCTAACCCCTAAACTCATTAACGCCTAACCCCTTAACCTTCTGAAACCTAGATAACATAACCCTTAGGCACTTAACCCCTAAATCCCCTGACATGTAAGCCCTTGATGGTTAATATTAACCCCTAAATCCCTTAACCACTAAGCCATTAACCTCTAACCCTTAAACCCCCTAACCTCTAAATCCCATAAACCCTAACCCTTTACCCTTTACCCTTTACCCTTAACCCCTTGCTCCTAAACCCTTAAACCCATTAACTCCTAGAACCCCTTATCCTTTATCCCAAACCATAGGTGCTCCAACGCTAGTATTCTTGGGAATATTATGCTTTTTCCTACTAACCGCTCCAAATACAACCTCTAAGAACTAGTAGGGTCCAAGGAAAAGAGCTACAAGTTCCCCAAATCTGATCTACATTTGATGGACAATCACATTTCCCCCAAATGTCCTCCACATATTTGCCTTGGTGTATTGGAGTTTTAAAAATACATAGGATGCCACAAGTAATCCTAATCATAAGACTCAACTTTCCTAATGACTAGGAGGCCTTAAAAATAAAAATAAAAACATCTTAACTTATGCCTAAAATTACTAAAATTTCCTATCCCAAATATGAACTTAGAAATTCTATAAAATTATAGGGCAACAAGGAAACCAACTTCCTCTTCTATAAATCTCTAAGACCTTATGGAGGACAAATACAAATTTTGAAATAAATTGTTGAAATTATGCTCTTGCATCAGTAGCTACCAATGTATCCTTGTAGGCCACCCCCTTTAACAATAGTAATACCAATGGCCTTTACCTAGAAGGAACTCCTTACATAATTCTCTCTTAGATCCCCTTAACCCATTGTAATGGCTGTCATTGATGCCTACCTAGTTTAAAGCACATTAAGAAGCAATGTAGCATATTCCTGGTTGAGGATTTCGATAAGTATGTGACTTTGTTGACATCTTGTGACTGTCCCATATGTGAATATATAAAATCATTTTTTTGTACCAGTTTAAGGATTAATACCATCAAGTGTGTGCGTTAACATGGATGGAACACTAACCGCATGTTGTATATATTGTAATGTAAATGAATAATATCTTCTGGAAAAGGCTCCACTCATAATGCCATTTCGCAAATGCGTGCACTCAGTAATTGTGGTCAGATTTTAAGATGCCATGTTCTCGTAAGGGTAAACCTACCTATCCATCTCTTTAAACACACACATCACACATGTTGGCTTGATCTTGTGCTTGTTGTGGGGAAAATGTTGTTGCAGTGGAACCCCCAAATCAGATTTATTTGGGTTGACCCTGATTTGAAGGGTAGAACTGCCTAACATGTCTTAGTACTTCTAGGAATTCCCTGACACACCTTGGTATTCCTTAGCTTTCATGCCGTCATAGATAACCTTACTTTTTTTGTGACTTGGGAACCCAACCAAGTCATTGGAAAATAAATGTTGTGCCCAACCCAAAGTTTCCCTTTGTCTGAAACTACTTTGTGCAACCCTTTATGTAACCATAGGCTTACCTCCTACAAGTCTTATTCCGACCTTCCCCTAACACACTTTATCCTTGAGACACTTGGATTTTGTTCACACTACTTGGCACACACTCTTATTCGTTCATTTCCATGCATTTTGACCTATTTCTCCCTTGCAATGTCCTGGCACTCCCTAACACTCCTCAACATCCATTGACACTTTCTAGCATGTGTTAGCATGCCTTTTCATTCCCTGGCACACACTGACACTCCTTAGTTCTCATGCCCTCACAATTACCCTTAATTTTTTGGAACTTGGGAACCCAACCAAGTCTTGCCTTGACTATAACAACTTGACCAAGTTATGGTTACTACAACTAGATTATGCCTTGTTCACCTAATAAATGGCTATAAACCCTCACCCATTTAACCCCCTAAACCCTAAACCCCTAACCCATTTAACCCCCTAAACCCTAAACCTCTAAACCCTTAACCCCTAACCCCTTAAACCCTAATTCCCGACCCTAACCCATTTAACCCCCTAAACCCCTAAAAAACTTACTCATTTAACCCCCAAACCCTAACTCCCAAAACCTAACCCCTAATCCCTTTAACCCCTAACCGCTAAAATCCTTAACTTCTAAATCCCCTAACCCCCTAAACCTCTAAACCCCTAACCCATTTAACCCCCTAAACATCTAACCCCTTAACCCCTTAACCCCTAACCCCTAAAATCCTTAACTGCTAAATCCCCTAACCCCTTAAACCTCTAAAACCCTAAACCCATTTAACCCTGTAAACCCTAAACGTCTAACCCTTAACCCCTAATTCCCAACCCCTAACCCATTTAACCCCCTAAACCCCTAAAACCCTAACCCATTTAACCCCCAAAACCCTAAACCTCTAAACCCTTAAACCCCTAAACCACTAACACCTAAATCCATAACCCCTTAACCCCTAAACTGTTAATGCTTAACCATTAACCCATTAGCCCCTCACCCCTAACCCCTAAAATCCTTAACTTCTAAATCCCCTAAGTCCCTAATCCCTAATCCCTTAACCACTAGCTCATTATTCACCTAACCCCTAACTATGCCTAAATCCCCTAACCCCTAAGCCCCCAATCCATAATCCCTTAACCACTAACTCATTATTCCCCTAACCCCTAAATGCGCCTAAATCCCCTAACCCCTAACCCCCCAATCCATAACCCCTTAACCACTAACTCATTATTCCCCTAACCTGAATCCCTAATCCCTTAAATAATAACTCATTATGCCCCTAACCCCTAAATGCGCCTAAATCCCCTAACCCTTAAGCCCTCAATCCCTAACCCCTTAACCACTAACACATTATTCCCCTAAACCCAAAACCTCTAACCCCTAAGCCCCTATTCCCCTAACCCCTTATTATGCCATGCTCGTGGTGCTTTCTTGAGGCCATACAAGGATTTTACCGCTTGCATGCTTTATGTTCCTAACCCTCCACAAAAAATCCTTCTGGTTGGGACACAAAAACATTCACTTTCATATCTCCATTCAAGAAAGCAATTTTTACATCCATTTGATGGAATTTCCAACTTTTTGAGTTTCTAGGGCAAAGAATGTCCATATGGTATCCCATTTTGCTGTGGGGGAAAAAGTATTCTCATAATAGACCCCTTCCTTTTGTGTAAAACCTTTTGCCACAAGCCTAGATTTATTATTTTCAAGTGAGCCATCTGCTTTATACTTGTTTTTGAAAAATGTTAGCGCTTAGTTTAGCAAGGGTCCTAGGAGGGGTTCCAAAGGGACTACTACTAGATCAAGTGGAAACAATGGGACAAGGACACATTGTCACCTCATTCAATTTCCCCTGCTCTTTATGAACTTTCACTGATGGGAGGAGTCTCGGTATAGGGAGATTACTAGAATGATGAGACCAATAATGATGCACAATGTGATTTCCAATGCCCATTCAAAGAAGAGGATTAAATAATAGGTTCCCTACTTTAGAAGCAAAAGAAGGACTCTCCAAGAAAGGCTTGAGGGAAAGATGACCTCGGGTTTAGGAATATTAAAAAATGATGAATGCCTAAAATCAAAACTTCCAAAATCCCTCTCTTGTGATTGACGTGTTTATACTAGGCTTCAAAGTGAGGCAAGTAAAAATTCAATTAAAGTATGAGCTTTGGGAGAATCTAGGGTGACTTTCCATGAATTATTTTTTGAGAGAAATACTATAAGAGACTAAGGTTTGGGAGATATATCGTGGTAAAGGCTCATCCAATGATCATTTATAGTTAGGATAATAGGTTTTAAATGATGAACTACAAAGTGCAAACCTTCAAGAAATCCTCAAGTCAAAGGATCATCAAGGGTTCCCTCTTGGTGTGATAGTTAGGGCATCAATTTATTTGAAATTCCACCATCATATATTGTTCAAAATTGGAGGATGCCTATAAGAGCTCTAATTCCACCATCCCCTAACCCCCTAAACCTCTAAACGCCTAACCCATTTAACCCCCTAAACCTCTAACCCGTTAACCTTTACCCCTCTAACCCCCCTTCAACCCACTAACAATATGTGGATGACACTCTTCTTATGGGCTCTCCCTCGGTCAAAGAATCCCTTTCCTGGAAAAACAAAGAAAACAATGAATGGAGGGAATGACTCAAGGCCCCGGAATGGGTCTAACAAAATCACTCTCAGGATTGGACTAACCTAGCTGATGAGCTAAGGAAAAGGAAGATTCCAAGGGACGATCAGCCGGGCAAGCTAAGATGGGGCTCTAATGCGGCTGGCCACTTCAACATAAAAGAATCCTACGACCTCTTATCTAACTCCGCTCACATCCCCACTCAAGATATATGGTGTGTCCATCCCTTCACGTCGCCGAACTTTTGCATGTTCCCGAACCTGGGCAATCAATGAACTCACGCAGCCATATCGGGTGACATATTTTGGATGATTTACCAGTCAACTGATTTTAAGATGTATAAAAATATAGGTGAAAAAAAATATGAAACATTTTATAAAACTTCAAATAAAAATATGTATTGATTAGAACTTTTG
The DNA here is from genome assembly GCA_034641835.2 of Pinus albicaulis. Taxonomy (NCBI): domain Eukaryota; kingdom Viridiplantae; phylum Streptophyta; class Pinopsida; order Pinales; family Pinaceae; genus Pinus; species Pinus albicaulis. The sequence goes on from CM076579.1 coordinate 194,467,802, forward strand.
GGATGAGGCTAAGGAATGCTGCATAATAAAGACTCTAAGAATGCATTGGTTGCCCAAATACATGGTAGTTGTTGTTTTCCTTTATTTTTTAAGCATCCTGCAAAGAAAAAGGTTATGAGGAATTATGAGGTGATGTGGATAAATGTGATATATTTATATAACTTAAAGGTATGAATTTATAATAAGTATTAAATCACTCAAATTTTTGTTTATTTTATTTTATTATATGTTTTATAGTGATAAAATAAATAAAAAAATTATAAAAAATAAATGAATTATATTTTTAATTAAAATTATTAGTATTAGTAAAGGCTCCTTCTAGGTCTCTAGATTGCTCTACCTCTTCAGTGATTGAGAGGTTCCATTGAGCTCGCGGGTTCTAGATGAGAGATTTGTGTAGTGGTCTGACTTGCCCGAGGTCGATTCCTTGAAATTCTCTTTTTTGCAACCGAGCTCTTCCATCAAGGTCCAGACATGCCAAGGAAGAATCATTTGTTTGTGCGCAAGCTTTGAAACATTATGGAGGCAATTAACTAAGGATGTGATTATGTGAGCAAGGTGCAGATCAATAACTTCTTGTTCGAAATGGTTACTGGTCTACATCGGTTTCCTTGGCTTTCACGGGAGAATTTGTTGTCTTTATTTCTCTCTGGTGCTCTTCATTCGGCCTTTGTTAGTCATTGGTATTATCTAGTGGCGATTGGTAGTCAACCACTCATTATTTTGGCAAGAAATTGGGAATTTGAAATTGAACTAGTTAGTGATAGAGTATGCAATTGGAAAGACCCAATGATGGACAATACCAGTTGTGAAGGTGGAGCAGTGGGATCCTCAAAGTTCCCCCTCGACCTACACCTTCCTATAGTATAAACTCTCACTCAATACAAACAACAACAATAGATATATATGGTTACTAAAGGAAAACAATAAGTTATTACAAAGGGGGCACCATAGTGAACTATTTCTAGCAGGTTAGAACTTCATAATAAGAAAAAAATAGATATCATGGAGTAGTGCCACAACGCTGTGTTGACTTGTTGCTCATACATTTAATGCACTGTTCTGAGTATTACATGCTAAAATAACACATATTTTAGAAGACATGTGCCTCACTAAAGATACTTTGAACACAATTGTCAATTAAAGGGAAAACATTAGCTACAAAGAGTTTTGAGGAGATGTGTGCTTTCAACAAACCTAGTTTGAAAGAGAGAAAATTCACTAGAGAGAAATTGTGACATCCAAAATGATCTAGCACATAAGCCTTTAACCCACAATTTGATCCTCTTCTTTTTCATCAATTACATTCTCTATCTTCATATTCTGTTCTATAAAGGAGAGGTGAAAGTCCTCATTCTAGAGGGTGGCTTTACTACATAGGTGTCAAGAGCTTCTCATCATCTGCCCTCATCCATTTCATACTTGAGAGCACTCTCACTACATGCACTTGATAGGATAGCCCATGGTATAGTGTCTCTATGATTTACTTTCAGAGACTTCATTCACATATCAAATGAATTATAATATACTTATTTTATAGCGCTTTGAGTTCATGTGTTTTCTTTGTATATGTTATCACGCTGCAAGGATTATGTTGTCATTACAATGCACTTATTTGAATGTTACTTTCATATTGGATGGATATTCTTTGCCACTTTTCCATCTAATCACAGGAATTTTAATTAGGAAATTCATCACTACCTTCTATAATTTAATTTGTATTCTACCATTGTATATTGGATTATTTTAGACTTATAGTGACACAAATATCTTAAAATAATCCTTATGAATAAAAATAAATAGTAATAATCCTCATTAATTAATAAAGTTACTTAACTATTGATAAAAACACTAAAAGATGAAACAATAACAACAATTATATCACTAGCATATAAAGATACTTTAAAACATTTTTTTAAGCCAAACTAATATTTTGTTTTAAAATCCTAAATTATTATTTTAATTATTTTAATTTAAAAATTAAAATTTTTTAATGGTTTTAAATTAGAAATTAACACACAATTCATTCAGAAATTAATACAATTCATTAAAAAAGGCGGCAAAATTCTGAAAAAAAAGGAAAAATAAACAAATTCATTCGTTTCATTTATTGCCGCCCAGTTTTAATCCAACATAAAAGAGGTCACATGTATAACACTCCCATGAGACCGTAAGTCATCTGGATGGATGAAGCAGTAGAGAGCACTCTGGCCCATCACATGTTCATTTGTCCCTCCAGCGGCTTTGAAACATTTTCTTTCTCTTTTACTGTTTTAACCAATCCCTCGCTTTACCCTCGATCCTTTCGCTTTCTCTGCAACAAATATTTTTCCGGCGGACAGAAGCCTTCCGGGCAAAATTCCATATTCATTGAGTATATCGTCTCTCTATGTTGAATGCAATGGCCATGAAGCGGGCGAGATGTGGATGCATATCGGACGAGGCCCTGGAGTGCGTTATGGGGCACCTGGAGGATCCGAGAGACCGTGGCTCGGTCTCTCTGGTATGCAAGAAGTGGTACGACATGGATGCCTTCACAAGAAAGCATGTGACCGTGGCTTTTTGCTACTCGATACACGCCAGCGACCTCACCCGCAGGTTTACCAGCCCGGAGTCCCTTACGGTGAAGGGAAACCCAGGGCGGCCATGTATAATCTGTTCCCTGACGATTGGGGGGGTTATGCCAAGCCCTGGATAGACCAGATCTCCTTCACCTGTCTCTGCCTCAAGGCACTCCATCTGCGCAGAATGATTGTTACCGATATGATCTCGCCACTGTCATCAGGGGCTGAGGTCACATGTTGCAGGAGCTCAAACTCGAGAAGTGCTCTGGGTTCTCTACGAGGGGGCTTGAGGAAGTGGCTCACGGTTGCAGGTATGTGGGTGCTGAATTTTTGGGTTTCGAGGCTCAGGGTTGAATGCAATTATGTGTCAGGGATTTTCAATTATTGCAGTTGACCTGCTCTGGATTTTGGTTATAAGTGATCTGGACACTTTCCCAGTCACTTTCCCTTGGTGAACAACAGAAGTCCATTAGTTGGGCTCTACTGGCCAGATGTTTAGTTGGTTAAGGTAGAGAATATATATAAATCTGAAGCCCAATATGTTAGTCCTGCAACAGTTGACAGCAATGCTAAGCTAAGCTTTTCATTGTTTACAAGGGTTTCGGTGAAGAGGAGTACATATATCTGAAGCCCAATAAGTTTGTGCTGCAACAATTGACCTGCTACTAGTTTTAAGTTTTTCAGCAGTTTGCTTTAATTGTATGCATCTAAATTGGGTATCTAGATTTAGAAAACTAATCGATTCGCTGATTACATGGGTTTTACTGAAGAGGATTATATATATCTGAAACCCACTAATTTTGTGCTGCAACAGTTGACCTACAAATCTTTTAAGCTAAGCTATTGGTTTGTTAGATCGGTATAACGAAAGAGGAGTATGTATATCTGAAGCCCAATAAGTTTGTGTTGCAACAGTTGACCTGCTACTAGCTATAAGCTCTTTAGTAGCTTGCTTTAATCGCATCTTAATTGAGTGTTCAGATCTACAGAACTAAGCTATTCGCTGTTTACATGGGTTTGATTGAAGAGGAGCATATGCCTCTCAAGCTTAATAAGTTTGTGCTGTGATATTTGACCTGCAATAAGTTTGTGCTGCAACAGTTGACCTGCAAAGCTAAGCTAAGCTATTCGTTGGTTACAAACTTACATGGGTTTGGCCGGAGAGGAGTACATGTCCTTTGAAAATAAACAAGCTTGTTTACAGTCAGCTAGACTCGTCACTATCTATACAAGATATTCACCATCGTGTTTACACAGTAACCAAATGATCCATATTTACAGAATGAACAGAATAAACATAACCATAAATACGTAGATGCACCAAATAACACTTATTTCATTAACAAGAACCTTCAAATGTTTACAATAAAAAAGAAATAAATCATTAGGGCAATGGGTAGCTATTCGAGAAGAGATGTGGCAAGCACAAAGCCCTCGAACGTAGTTAAAATGAGCTTTCCAGGGCCTATTTATTATTTAGAAAATAATGGGAACTTAAAAAGCCAAAACCCCAACCCTAGGAGGATGAAGCTACTATAACCATAAAACCATTTGGGTAAATTCACAGTGTTTCAACTTCCTCAAAATAATAACTTAAGTACACGCATCTCCGCTCATTTGCCGATCACCCTCGTTAGAAAGATCTATCCGAGTACCAAGTAAATTTCTGAATAAGAAAATGGTCCATGGACCCATAAGTTGCTTTCAAGCCCTGCAAAACTGCTTAGGGCCTCAAAACTTGCCCTAAGTCATGGACCTCGAAAATCACAAAAGAAACGCCGCCAACCGGAAATTGAAAGAGACAATGTGGAGCCCTGCGAAACATGGTGTGATCCACTGTTTATCCACCCTGACTGTCTTCCCTTAGGGTGCTAAAGGTCCCCATTGCGTGTTCCTCCCATGAGGTGGAGGAAATTTCTGCCGAACTTGGTCCCTAGTGAACCACTTTTCCTTGGTGCATGTGAGTTGGGCGCTTTGCTGTCCTGCTTGGATCTTTCTTCAAGTAGTCGGCTTTGATTTTTTCATGTCCTTGCAGACACCGTGTTGGCATGTTCTGCGGCATCGGGGTTTAACCTTTGTTGGTGTGAGTTGCTCGGCAATGTTCGAGGTGTCCAGAGAGGTGGGAAGAAGTGGACGAAGGTGATCCACATTGAAGACCGGGTGCATTGCGAATGGTGGAACACCGAGCATGTAGAAGGCATTATTCCTGCATGTGCCCTTTGGTGATGGTGTACGTTCGTACGTAGCCATGGCCATAAGAACCATGAGGCACCTTCGCAAATGAAGCATACTTTGTCACCCACCGGAAGTGTGGCACCAGCATGATCATGGCATTTTCATCAAGATTGGCTTCCATTCAACACATTTCCGCAACCCATTGGCGGATGTGTCAAGGCGCCGATGCAGAAGCTACCGTTTTGTCAATCAGACCGGACATGAGTCGAACTTCCGCCGTGTACCGCAACGACATGGCAACGTCACCGAGACATAATCCCAAGCTCACTCCGGGAAGGTTATGGTTTATTGAATGTGAGTTTCGATTATAATCATACAAAATACAGGGGAGTGTTTCTCGCCCATGCGGTGCAGGATGTTGAATTGCAAGGCGTGCACGTAATAATCAGCTCCTCGTCGAATACCGTGTCGTCCGTTGGGGATGGTGATGTGGACTTGTAGAGTTTGGTATCCAACACCGCAGGTCAGACCAAATGTGTCGAGGAACCTACCATCTCGATTTGACATGATCGACCGTAATCTCAAGGCACCCACACCGTTCAAAGAAGAGTTTAGCAGCGGGTTTTCACCGTGATATTCTTCTCGCAGTCGCCATAACGTGTCATTCCCAAGAATCACGATGTTCATTAAAATGACATGTCACGCTTCTCGCTTAGTTCGACATGGTAATCCATGGAGATGATCTTCGGCGTTCTATCAGGGGTTGTAGAGGAGTATATAGGCCTTGCTTTCTTGATGGTTTTGCCAGTGCCTGGCATGTTGTGTTGTAGGATCTCATGTGCTTCTCACACCGCAAGTGTTCTACTCAACAGAAATACTTCAGAGATTGCTACCGTTTTCTAACCTAAACGTGCGAACTCGACCTATGTGCTTCCCATATCATCTTGGCACGTCATTGAAGGAACACAAAGGTGTCCCATGTGGACATAAAAGGCATCTTGAGGTAAAAATTTTGGAACTTGCGTACCCCCCAAGAGAGTGCCTTTGTAAGTGTGTTTAATTTCGGGGTCACCAGAGAAGCGGCCAATTTAAGTCTCTGTGGCCTTTCCAAAGAGGTTGAGCATTGTTGGTGAGCGCCACAACGGTGGTCGACCTTCCGAGGTGCCTCAACATGATTGTGCTGGGCCTCATTTGGGGATTTCTGATGTTCGGGAATGAACCACAGCAGACATGTGACCACTGATGGCCATTTGCCTCGTTAAATCTCCCCGTGTTCCGTATGAATCACAGGGTTGGTGGTGTGACATTGTTTCTTCCCTGTAACAAAGCCAAGCCCATTACAAGGGCTTGGAACAATGTGAACACATTTTCTTTCTCATGGTGATACGTGCGAACCGTGCTCTGCTAATGTCTCACCTATGAAATGCCACCTGATGTCCCTGCTGAGAAGAATCGCTCACATGTGTCGTAGCATTTCTCTGTCTCTATCCTCAATTGGTCACAAGTCCGAAAGTGATAATCGTTGCAGGCGAGGTGAATTTTCAATTCTCGTGAACACCTTTCCTCGCTGAGTGTTCACCAAAAGAATTTTTCTCTCTTTTGCTTCTCCTCGTACTTGACTCAAGGGCGAAGTGATATGACAGAGCATCCCAACACGAACTGTCCCTGGGAGAAAATTACCAAGACCTTAAAAGCCTTAAGCTCGACATAGTGCTAAACACAATCCCCATCAGACTGGATCTTGGTCGATCCACATGCACCCCCACGTCTCATCAACAATGGCTCCGGAGGCTGAATCAGTCATGCCAAATTTGCACTTTCAAATTGGCACATAACTTAAAGCACAATGTTGTTTGGAGACTTGGTTTGGAGGTAGAAGGTGATCTTCCACTGCCTCTGGTGATCTTAATGTCGTCTGCTACATCACTATAAATGAGCAGAATACCAAGATGCTCATCCATCATCCCTCACAGAAGGTTGGGGATATTCGTCAACTCGAAAGGCGGACCAACCATTCGAAAATGCCTTCCTTGGCTTTGAAGGTAGTCTTCCAATATCGGAGGGTCTGCACCAGACCGTGATACCGACTTCAAGCCGAATTCTTTGTCAAATATTTTTCACCTTTTGAGTTGGTCTAAAAGGTTACTCAATCCATGATCTAAATTTATGAACAAAGGATCTTTGTTCGACACCTCCTATAGTCAATACAAGTCCCCCAGCTCCCATCCTTTCCATCAACATGATCAAGTTCTGCTAGTGGATGAAATTGGTCCGATGTGAAATTTTTGCAACAACCCCCGAACCGCTCGACTTCATCATTCGTGTTTGAAGAGCGCCTGATAGATCGGTCCATTAGGTAGCGCGACCCAAGCAGGATCAATTGGGTGCTTGACCCCACAAAGCAGGAACCCCCCGTGGGTGAGGTGGGGAACAGGCCCCCGACTTCCCCCGACAACCTTATCCTATTTTGTTGTTGTCGTGCGCAGGAGCCCTTCGGAGGCCGTGGCCGTAGTTTTCTTGCCCCGCAGGGGCGGACTCCCATCGCAGAAAACGTACCTTCGGTTTTCCAAAACAGCTGTACCGAGATTGTTTTCATAAAGAATCAAAGATAGTGGCAGAGGTAAAATTCTCCGGGACTTATAAATTATTTCCGGCGAACAACATCAAACATTTCAGGTCGCAGACTCACAGCACAACATGACACTCCTCCACAAGTATAATTTCTAATAACACATCGTAAACATCAATAGGAGCAATGTCACACACCATCCCAGAAGGCTTCTGTTATGGGGATGGCGGCACCGTCGGGCCGACGCGGAGATCTCGTCCTGGTGAAGCCACCCAATTAAAGGATGTTGAGCTGGCCTAAACCCAACGAATGGCATGGTTCGAATAAATGAGTGTTCTTTTTGCTCCCATTGTCAGACAATGAACCGTACCTGGGAGCCCTTTTTCCCATCTCGGGGAGGGAAGAGACCAAGTCCTCCTCCTCCAGATCTTCCCAAGCCTTCCGGGATCTTTGTAGTAAATAGTAGTGTTGGGCTCCGCATCAATAATTTGTTTCCCTTTTCATTCCCTCTTTTCAAAGTCTTATCTTAATGCAGGACAGGTCCATTTCTATGCCCTCATTCCTGCCACCAGCGACCGTTGGCCCGACACTCACTTGTGTTGTGAGTGGAGTTTCTTACGGGGAACTCGGTACACCACTTTCTCCTGGTTCCTTTCTTTTTGGCTATGTATGGCTGTCTTTTCTCGTGCTTTCGATGAGTTGCTCCTTAGCCTCCATGCCTTGGCTCATCCTTTGTTCTCACAGTCAGCCAATTTTCTCTTGCTTTTGATTCGATCCCCAAAGTATCGCTTCTTCCTTCGTTGAATTTCCGCCTTGACCGTGGCAGCAGGACCAGATGCTGCATCAAGGGAGAGAGATGTTGAGGAACTCATTTTCCCCATCGGCATTCTGGTGTAGACAACTCATGACATTCTTAGTTAACTGAATCGTTTTCCAGAATTTTTGACACCAGCTTGTGCGGCTAGTGGTATGGAACGATTCGCCACCATGCAATATCTGATCCTTTGTTGTCGCAATGTTGGTCCATTGTATGTACTTGTCCTTAACAGTTCTCATTTTGATAGTGCCTGTTTTGATTTTTGCCTTGTGCGTGTATGGGTAATTCCATGAAATGTATTTTATAGCCAGAGAGTGTTCATTCGTCCCACCCTTCAATGTAGCTTCACCTCAGTCTCATAGTAGTTTTATAGTGGTGCAATATTATTTTCCGGCTCTGTGTCAGAACCAGAAAGGTTCTAAAGATTCAAACTCATCTATTCAATAATTTCACTATTTGACCCCTCAAATATGAATGTCAAAATTTGGGCTTTGTATCCCAAAGGATCACATCAGAGAGTAAGGCCGTCGGATGCACACCTGTGGTGTCATGAATATGATCTTGTTGTGTTATCCATCACTCAGCCCTTTGTTTTTTCGAGGGCCTCTATAAATATTTTGATAGGATTCATTGCCCCTAGCAATATTTTTGATAGGACTCCTGCTTCCCTACCTTTCTTTTTCATCCCCGGCATGGGCGTCCATCAGGATTGTTATGTTTCATTCTGCAAGGTTCCACCGTACCTAGCCCTGATCCCGATACCCCGATCTTGTTGGGGACACACAAAGAAGCACTTAGTAAAAGAACAAGTTTCGATATCACCCATCCGGACGCAAAAGAACGAAGGAGAACAAACAGAAACTACAATAAGAGACAAAAGCGGAAATAACACTATTTGTTAATACCAAAGAACTAAATTTTACGTCACGCACAGAAGGGAACAAACTGAAGCAAGAATCGGGTAGCTATCTTCCTGCACGAGAGGCGGCTACAAAGCCCAATCGAGTTACGAATGAGCTTGAGGCTATTTATTATTTATATAAACAATGGAAATCAGCTCAGTCGAAACCCCAACCCCAGAGATGAACTCGCCAAACCAGGCCCCGTTTGGGTAAATTGAAAGCTTCAACTTCTCCCGTGGCGTAACTTTGGGTATACATGATCTCTCAAGCCGACGCGTACCATACCGTTAGAAAGATTCATTCCATGAACACAAAGTTTGAGTGGAGAAAATTCAATCGTGATCTATTTTGTTTCTCCATTTTCCCAAAAAATGTCGCTAGGGCCCTCAGTGCCCAAGCTTAGGACCAAAACTGAAGTGGAAAAGAACCTATGCTTCTAAATCGAAAATGAAAGACATAATGGTGGAACCCTAAGTGGAATAGGCAGGACCATCAACATTCAATGGTATCAACAAATTGGCATGTAGATTTAGAAAACTAAGCTGTCACTATTATACACCTGAAGAGGAGAAGATGACTTCCTAAAGTTCCCCATGGGTAAATGTAGTGACTGCAAAAGCTGTTGTTGTACCTCATTCATTGGTTACATGTAGTTTGGCTGAAGATATGGCAGCTCTAAACCCCAACATATTTGTCTTTCGATGAAAATCGTACCTTCATTTTGCCAAGCCATTCAAGAGCTGTCAGTTTTAGCACTAAATTGGGTATTTATATTGCAAACCAAGATCCTTGTTTACCTTTTCCTTCGGCCCTCAAAGCATTAACGTAATTGTAATATAAAATCCCCATGTAGCGATGAGATGTTTACTCAGCATCAAAACCCAGCTTTCTTCAATACATCTAAAGAGATGACAGAAAAAACCCAGTTGGGTCTCATGCCTACATGTTTGGTCACAGAGGTATATGTCCGAAGCTCAATAAGTTTGTGCAAATATTTGAATTGCAAAGCTAAGCTAAGTTATTTGTTAAGGTTGTGTGATTGGTTAACCATTGGGGGCAGAGAGCATGCTCGAAGCTCAATGCTTCAGTAATAGTTTAATTTTATGTGTTAAGCCAAGTTATTTGTTGGTTGCATATGGTTTTGTATTTCTTCGAGGGTTATATTTCCTAATCAAATAAGCTTGCGCCTGGCAACAGCTGATCTATACCATTGCTTAAGCTTTTTGGCACCTTATTTAAGTTTAGCATCGAAATTCAAGTATTGCATCCAGAAAACTAATGTTCATGATCTCACTTAAGTTACTCATGGTAAGGGAACACTATAATATGCAAACCTTGCCTCCAGTTAACAGAGAGCTTACCCAGTGACTCTAAAACCCGCTCAACAATACCTAGTCCAAGAAATGAACAATATTAGAAAAAAATCGGTTTTAAATTGAACACAGAAAATAGAGTATCTATTAAAATGGGTGTCATATGGCCAAGGATTGTGACCAGTCCTGGGATTCTGGGATAAATAAATAAGCTTCTAGGTTTTTATGAAAAGGGTTGGTGCGTGTGTAGTTCTGGATAAAATGTAGCATTGACTTGCTACTAGAAATAGGGGTGCAATAGTTGTCCTAAGTATCGGTTAAGCTATTCAACAATCATTTTTAATCGTAGAATTCAAATTGGGTATTTAGACAGAAATCCAATCCCTCGTCATCTTGACTTTCTTACATTTACCAATAATTGTAGCATGAAACTTCTGTTAGCAAGTAATGGAGTGCTTAATGCAACACCAAGACCCAGCTTTAACATCGTCCTCTTCTCTCAGATGGTAGTCCATCAAGTCCTCTAGAGTGGCAGTAAGTCTAGTTTGGGCACAATTTTTTTCTCATATTTGGTAGAAGATAGTTTTTTTGTGTAGATTAAATTTTTATGGGTTTGAAAATCTAACTATGGGTACTGGTAGTGCTGTGACCATGTGGACATTATAGAACCAAGCGTACTCTCCATTTTGATTTACACAATGTAACCAAATTGAGATTTCAGTAAGTTTATCACAACCCACTCAAGGTTCAATTCATACCATTCGTATGATTCACGAAGAATCCCCTAATGACACGCTTTCCATGTGATTGACCCCATCCAGTTCAAAAAATGTAGAAGCTTGAATTTTTTTATTTATTTCAAATTACAGTTAATATCTTTGAAGAATACCTCATTATGGGCGATGACCTGACAAGTGATTATATCCCGTATAAATAAAATGTTCTCTCGCTTTATCTATTTAGTTGGAAAGTAGTGTTTGATAAATGCATTGTTTTTAGTATAGCCTGGAACCGATGATTTTAGTGTGTTTTAATGGTGGTTTTGATTTAGCATCCTTATTTGAGTCCCATGTTTAGTGCTTGCCAAGTTTACAGTTTATTAGAGCATGGAGATAATTTATATTTGAAATATGAATGGAAATGGACCTGGCTTCAAAGGACAAAGCCACCAAATATAGGTCTCAGTTTATGTTTACCTCCTGGGCTCCGTGTTTAAAATTTGCAACTGTGCCCCCATCATGTTTTACCTCTGACACTTCCCCGTAAAACTATTCCTAATAATTTCACTATTCCTAGTGAATTTGGCAGGGCCTGATGGTCATGCTCCCGTCCATAATGCAGACATGAGAGATGATAATCCTTTCCAGGGCTTCCCGTCCAAAGAGAACCGGTCAAACACATGGGAGTTTGTATTTTGTTTTCAATGTTTTTTTATTCTTTCAACAAAGTCTTTTATTCATTAGTTTAAAAGAGATGTTGTAATCTCTTTGTTTTTACATAAAGTTATTTAAACATTTGTCTAGGTCAAATTATAAATGTAAAAAATAAAATTAATAATTAAAATAAAATTGGGTCTAAATAATCTCTCAATTTTTGGACATTTTTTTACAATGACACTTCATGTAAGAAGAAATACATATTAACCAACTTAGACTGGCCTTAACTCCTGATTTTCTTATCAAAGTTCTAAAATGAAATTAATCAACAATGTATTTATTTAAATTCTGAAGACCTTAATGCCTTGACTTAGATTAAATTACAGAAAATAGGACCGAAGTACATGAGCTCGATCTTAACAATTCTTCTTTAGAAGTGTTGAAATTCTTCTACATGACAACATTAGAAATGATCACGGCTTCTGCTGATCTTGAGCTAAGAAATAAACCCGCTCTCTATTAACTTCCTTAAAGGTTGAGATCGTGATATAATGGAGAGGAGAGGTGTTCGGGAAAAAGGTTACTTCATTGGAGGAGTTTTGGTGGGGGGATGCATTTAACATTAGCAGTTACGTTGTTGCATGCCAATATGTCCTGACACTAGATTTCAAAGCAAGGGACATCATTGCCAGACTAAACTTCATGAGGAGGCTTGATGCTTGCTATATTCCCAAGAGCTGCCCTTTAAGAGATTGGACTCAGCACACATTTTTTAGCACAAGAAAATCTCACTCTGTCAGGCTGACAGGTCTCCGCCTCAATCTCGAGCTCTTGAGGCAAGATCTCAACCCATTGCTTGTTATGTTTTTTCTTTTTTCTTTTTATTAATGTCATTAGTAACTTCCTTTTAACTACTTCGCACACTTCCCATAAACACATATCTTCCTCCATAGCCCCTTCATTAGAACAATCATTTGTGCTACTAGAATATTGGGAATGTTTTTAGTCGTCCGACATAGTATTGAAATGCCTTAGACGCAGGGGGTGCTTCTGAAACCATTTATGTACTTTCTCTATTTTATTTTTTCATTGATCATGTCAAGGCGATTAAAATGAGAAAATCAACGTTTGAGGAAAACATATTTTTTGATGACTTAGAATGATAACAAAATGGTAGCCAAAGATACTCCTTTGTATGAGTACTTTGACTCCGGAGTCTTTCACCAAACTTAAATTATAGATTTTATACAAAATCAACTTCTAGGTTCCCGTATTTTGGCAAGATTTACTATATTTATTATTTTTGTAGTGGAAATTCTTTTTTAATATTTACCCTTCCATTGACTTAAAAATTATTTGAATAAAATTTTAAAGCTAATTTTTTGAATTAATCTCATTGTCATGTAGAGCAAAATAGGGGAGATACATTTTCAGATATTTCTAATGTTTGACCTGAAGAAGTGCTTCATCAAACAAGAAAAAGGTAGTAAGCATGTACATGTATACAAGAATCCCGATCGTAATTCTATAAAAGATAAGGATGGGCCAAGACAATCCATAATTTCGACACTCAAAAGCATATTATCAATGTCTCCTAGATTGTTGCTAAAATGAAACAAACCATCTTTCTAATGGCATTGTCCATTCCGCAGTATACCTGCATCAACATTACATTAACTTAGATTCCCATGGAAATGATATGTTGACATATTTGATATTGTGAAATTGAGCACAATATCCTCAAAAGGAATGTAATTGAGTAACGTATCCTCAAAAGGAACATGTATGTAGGTCATTCATTGTTGACCAAGATCACTTAATCTTTCCTAATCGTCATCTTACTATGTGATTAAAATATATTTTCTTCACAAGATATTGCTAGAGCTATTGACCACCCTCTTGCACTCCTGAGGGATAACATATATCAATAAATACAATCCTGTGGTCCAAGATCTTAGCTAACGACTTCTATCATTTTTAGTAAATTGCATACAAGAATTGCAAAAAGTTCACACTAGAAAATGAGAGAGCATATGAAATGTCATAAAGATTATTTTTTGAAAAGTCACTTTATGGAGTACAAGAAAACGTGAAAGAAGATTCATTTTCAAGCCATAAAGAATATGTTATCTTAAACATGGAATTTTTAAACTGGACAATTTTCATAAGGTTTGTCTACCCTAAAAGTAATGTGTCATTTTACAGAACCACCGGATATGACCTTGACTTGTGGTTATCAAATTCAACAAATTAGTAAGTCTATTAGTTACGTGTTGGATGCAACATAATCAAAATACTAAATTTATTTGACTTGCCTTTGTGTTCCAGGTTAAATGAACACAATTCTTTTCCTTTTTTCCACAATGTTTGCGTGTTTTTGTTAAAGTTTTTCTATGCTTTAAATTATAGATTATTTCTTCCTACACAACATTCATAGGTTTTATTTTTCTATTATTAAATAGTGAAACTTCAAGTTTCCGTATTCACTAAATCTAAAAATGGTAAAGACTCTTTCATTGTTACTTGCCTGCTCCTCGCCTTTGTTTACCTTTTAATTTCGCCTCTAATATATTTTCAAAAGTGCTTACTTTTTTTTTTTCTTTTAACTTGTTTTTCCATCTTTCTCCTTTTGACCTATCAGTAGACCTCAAAATTTAAAGGTCGTATGGTTTCATTAGGTGATTTTAAGCATTTATATGAAGTTTCTAAATGAGGAAGGGAAACTCTTTCTTATATCCTCTTCAACTTTGCCTCTTCCTCATGGTTAAATAACGGATTGTAATATCTTTATACCTGAAGATTGCCTACACACTGAGTAGCAAAAGATACCATTGAACTAAAGATATAAACTCACTATTTTTAGAGGAAATTGTGCTTAACCCAGAAACATTACAACAAGAATCTAATCGAGACGTTTTCCTTTATTAGTTTAGTAAATCTTACCATATGGGTTACCTTGGCTACTCGATTGAAAGGTTTTCATTTGTTTTAGCCTGTGCGGTGAGGTTACACTCATGGTTATGGGCCAAGAATAACACCTCGAATAAGATATGGAATTCAATTGAAACTAACATTTAGAAGTGCCTTTAATGTACTTAACAAAGGTACCCTATCCCTATCTATTCAAGACCCATGACTTATTGAAAGGCTTCTCCATTGAAATTAGTTTTTAATTTTTTTTACCGAAACTTATGTTACTTTAAGATGTGTACCTCTAGAGTTGCTGTGAGGGAAAAGACATACATAAGCTACATGTACAAAGATCCTCTCTCCCTATGGAAAGCTAAGAAGGCTCATGCAGAACCTCAGGCCTATGTATGAGTCTACATCCTTCCGTGACATATTGACTTTAGCTTTGAGCATGAACTACTAGATCACTCTTTGAATCCTCTCAATCTCCTATAGCTATAGCCGTGAATTGTCTCCTGAAAAGCATAGCACGCTCCTATTCCAAAGAGGAGCAATAGCAGTATACCATATCAGATGCCATGTGCTACTTAGTAATCCCCGATCATCAGCATTTCAAGAAGATACCCTCCACCTTCTCTCCTCCAAGTTGGGGTAAGTGTGAACAAGAAAGCCAATTTCACCACCAAAACTGCCTTTTGCTGATACCCTCCTTAAGAAATGACCAACTCGTTCTTCTGTGTTGAATATTGGCCCATTGAAAGTATTTGCTTTACCGATCTTTTTTTTAAATTCATAGACCTTGGAGCACGACCCTGCCCGACCTAAATTTTTATTGAAATGAACTATCCATTCTTGTACCCCAGACAATACCAAGTAAGTTATCAAATAATACTAAACTATTCATATACTGGTATCACAATCAGTGAATCTCTGACACTGCTTATTACCATGACACAACAATGAATTCCAAGGAAAGGTATCATGTAAATTATTTACTATAACTTGACACATGTAGGAGAGAAAATGGGGAGACCATAATTGTCTAGATCTCGAGTCCTTGTGTAACACACATAAGCTCAACACCGTAAAACAATTTCACCACTTTATTGTTGCAATTTTTTGAATTACTTTCTAGTAACACCATAACCACACTGCTACCCTCAAGACTATCTTCATCCACATACCCAGAAATACTGCAAGTCAACATTCAGTGTGTACATACATATGCAGCTGCTTTAATTAAAACACATAAGAATTCTTCAATCCATGCTTTCATCTCAAGTTTTCTAATTTTCACCTCATATTCAAGCACACAGAACACCTTCCATAGAGATGCCGTGGCTGACCCCCAAGCCTCGTGCTTTTGCCCTGAGGATCGGATTTTGCTTTCATTGGGCAGCGATGTTTTGATTACACACCGTATAGATATGTCTAACCTCAATAGACCCCCGTGTATGAACGCTAAGAATGATCATGTGACCTAAGGAGTGCTCCGTGCTGCTTAACAAAGTGCCATCATACATTCCTATGGATCAAGAGGAGCCAGAAAGAAGTGGTCCAAGATCTTCAGTATTGGCTATAGAAGCTCCCATGGGAGGGTAATTCTCTCACCCTTGAGACTGCAATCTTCCATTTTCCCATCTGATGAGGAAAATTTATGATGATGATGCCTTGCGGGGCTACCATTTGCAGAGGTAATGTTCCCATGGATACTTAATTTTGTTATTCCATCAATTAGGGCTTTGTCAACAGGGCTAATATTTTCAACAATCTCTTCTTCCTCTTGGCAATTGAAAGCAGGACAAGAATGCACCTCGATCTATCGTGGATCAGTCATTGAATATTTGTGCACAAGCGCAATTCACAGCTCATCTGACCACGAACAAAGTGGCAAGTGTTGATCTTGGGCCCGGTGGGCTGAAATCTTCTTGCTTTAATTTTATAGTTTGATCCATTGAGGTGGTCATCAAGAAAAAAAATATTTCATATATTTTCTTTTTATCTTGGTTCCAAAATAACTATTCGGTGGGACCAAAGGGTCAAATTATTCACGGAATCAATGAAGCAGAGTATGAGAAATGGCCCCAAATCTCTCTCTCTATATATATAATAATATCCCATCTATATCGAGGTGTTGTCCATTTCCCATGCCAAAAATATTTGGAAAATACTAACTCAAAAACAATAAGTTATTCTTGTTAGTGATTATAGATAACAAATACTTTCTTATCCATTCCACAAAACAAAAAAGCGGAAGTCCCTATGGATGAAATTTTAATGTGTAGCTGCTTACTTTCACTATACTACTCAACAAAACCTAAGGCTATGCAAGAAGAATTAACTCATTGTAGGATATTTTTACATCCATGCAGCAATAGGCATATAGTATTCATATGGTTTTGTCAAGCTGACCTTTCCCCAAGCTTTCGCATCCTCTTATGGCATATTCTTGTTAGTGACTTAGTGCATACCATCTCTTTTTTATACTCATTTTTAACATATTTTAGATTTGTATGTTAAAATGACAAAGTGATTTTTAGTGTATTTGAAAGGAGTACGAGAATAGATTAAAGATGAGCTCGTAATCTTCTTTTGGGTGCGAAAGATATTGACCATGAGAATGCACTGTAGTGCTATTGTTAGAGATAACCTTCAAAATGAGTTGGGCCTTCCGATTATCTATGGTAATCAAAACAACCTTGTGTACCTAGAAGACACCATAATTTTCAAAGATGAATCGCCTAACCATACCAATGATCATCAAACGGCTAGTGATAGGATTTCAGCTCATGAAGAGGACAAAAAAATTGGAAGTAGATTTAAAATCTCTCTGATTTCTCTACAAAGCCTCGACCATTGAGAGAGGTGGCTCTCTGAGCCTCCAACCATTGAGAGGTTGTGGATATCAAGAAATCTCTAAATCAGTGGCGAGGAAAAGAATAGATTTAAGAAGGAAAGGAAATGCTGAGGTGCATGACTGACCATCTGTGTCTTGTAATGGCTGAACTTAAAAGTAAAAGGATGGAGATAAATTCATCAAAAAAAGATTGTATATTAACAAAATTGATTGTTTAGTTCTTACCTGTTCCGTAATAATTTACCTTTCCTTCGCAATAATGAAAGCTGATGCACATCAAAGGCCATAGTATTGGGAAACAACAGTTGTCTACATAGTTAGGACAATTTAAGTCACGGGAAAAGTCACTTACACTGGGTTTGAACCGTTGAAGTGCATTGAGGTGTGTGGTATAGTGCCCATATAATTATATATGAGAATTAATTGAACTATTTCCCTTTTTGTCTGAGAGACCCATCAGTGTTTTATAAATAATGACGGGTTGACTAAGTCTTCATGGCTAGTCTTTTTCACAAGCTCAGCCCAGGCATTGCTAATTCTCCCATGCCATACAATCTTTAATATTTTTCTCTATCCGATTATTAGTACAAAAATATGTCTTTGTAACCAAAATTTACACATACTCGATATCTGTCATCATTTTGAAATGTTGTTGTCAAGCCGTTGTATTTACTCTTTTCATTTTGCTTCCCACTATGGAGAAATTAAATGGATGAAACAAATCGATTAGTGAATTGTACAAAACTCAAAATATGTAATATAGAAATTAGCATGGATTGGCGAGGAGGAGAAGAAACTAAAATTATTGGGTGCGAGAATGAAAGGAAATGGCTTGAATTGGAAAGTTCCACTTGCTTGAGATAGTAGCACAATCATCAACAAAGACAATTTTGTATTATATTTTGGTACAAAGAAGCATCCTTGAAATGTATGCATGATTTTCAAATTTAAATCCAACTCATATGTTTGACCTTTATATCATTCCTTCTAATATCCAAATATGAAAAGCTGAATGTGATCCAAGAATATAGTGTTTTGTAGAGAAGCAAAGAGAACTACAACCATACAAATGGGTGGGAATAAGCCTTTGTTGTGAAGCAATTGGCTTGGAGAGAATTGATTAAAAGTATCACTTTTTGAAACGAAGATTTTTATTATATATCCCTTTTTCCCATTAACATGACTCTACAACATGACTATTGTTGCTACACAACTGCGATATCATGCATTTGTAATTTGAGATAATATTTCAACCGGACATACGCACAGTGTGGTCTTATTGTTGGGAGTAAAGTGAAGTAAATTGTTATGTTTCTTAATTAAAGAAAAATACAATGTTATCCTGCGATGCATTGCTTTGCTCTTTTGATGTGGTTTGACAAAATTATGATAAAAGTAATAGATGGCATCTCACATTTTTTATTTGAGATGGGCAATGGTGGGAGTAGAAGTGTCCTCTGGAGTTGATGCTTCTTTTTGTGGTTATGATTTTGAAACATTTACAGATCACTAGGCTTCCTTTATTCCTTCCATTTCAATACTTGAATGCTTAGGTATTATACTTTGTCAAACTTGTGCGCTTAGCTTATGGCAAGTGTAAGGTGTTCCTGAATTTCCTTCTAATAAAATCTTTGAGCTCAAAGGCAGAAACCTTTTAGTTTTCATTTTACAATTGAATATATTTGATATATACGAGGAAAAGCATTAATTTCCTCGGAAGTTCATTTTTAAGTGGTATAATTGATACGCATATCACCCCTAATCTCTTAGGCCCTAGACAAAAGTCAGAACATATTTTATGGAAGGTGTTATCAACCTTTTTTCTTCTTGTTGTTGGCGAGATTAATCGATCTTGCGGAAAGAGGCCAGGTCTCTACAGTACAAAGGTAACTAGCAACAAACGGCCAATTATACTAATCTCTCTCTAAGCATCTAAGATTTATAAAAACACTATACGGGTGTAAGAACCTACCTCTTGTCCAACGCTTTCTTGCTTACTTGATTTGTTGAAGTCCTTCAGTGCCCCAGAAGAACGTCCTTCGTATATCTAAATCTAAACAAGGAAAAGATTAAGCCGCTTTTGTATAGACATTATCATAAATCATATGCACTTATCATAATGATCGAGAATTCATGAAATAAACCACAAATTGTGAGTTTAATGAGAGAAATGAGTATATTTGTATTAACTAAAACGAAAACCTTTACAACTTTGTGCCTTGATGTTGTGCGAGGTCCTCCCGGGAGTCAGAAAGCGAGGGAATCTCTGCTGACAAGCATTGCCTCTCTTGAGCTAAGACAAATGGAGATCAGGTAGTTTAACCTCCCACGAGAAAGTCTCTTAGTTACTTAAGTCTAAATCTCCATGACATTTAACTTCAAATCTCATAGCTTGAACTCCCTTTGAGGCTACCCAGAGACCTCTTTTTATAGTGGAAAAGGAGGTTTCTAGTTCCAAATATGAAGGGATAGAATCCTCCTTCAAAGGGATAAGCTCCTTACATCAAGGGTTAGCTCCATCGAAGTGAGGGATGCATGAACGAAGCTTCAAAGCGTATCCATTCCGAAAATTCCCGTCTAGAACCTTCTAGAATTCACACAGGGTCTTTTTATCTTCATTTTCTCGCCTTTTTATGTTTTACGAGGGTCACTTTGTTACACAAAGAACGTGCGGTATGGTTCCATGAGCAAGTTTGAGATTTAGGTGTGGGACCGCGGGGGCTCATAGAGAAAGTGCGATACCAATTCTTGGGGATTTTAGGGATTTTCTTCGATTTTGAAGCTTCATATGAGGAGAAATTTGTGTTATATTGGACTTGCAAAAGGAGGAAGTATGAGTGATAATAAGCTCATACACGATTATTGAGAATGTCAAGGTGACGAGTTTCGGTGTAACAAATTGCCCCCTAAAGTGCAAAGTACGCCAATAAATGAAGGCATGGTCTGTCATATATGAAGAGTGCGGTACTTTATCATTTCAAAGATCATCCTGTGGACACCCCGATCGGTACTGTAAAAACATTCAATACCAAAATATATACATGTATATGTCATCAGCAAGGTAGGCATTCCCATACTCGGATAAAAACTAACTATGAACTAACTAAATCTTTACGTCACAGGGAATGATTACGAATACATCATAGTACGGATATATGTAGACACGGTATAGACCTTGACCATACGTTTTATCAATAGTCCTCTTTGTATAGATGACAACAAAAATTCCTACGCGGCTTTGGATGGTGGAAACTGGATCCGGTCTTGATTTCCCGCATCTCGGGCAAATGCGATTCTATCCATGTGAATGAATTTGTCGAAGTCGAACATGGTAGAAACCACTTGATTACCGATCAATAATGTATTTGTTAACAGTGTGAAGGAAACCATCGGTAATGTCAATGGCTCTCAAAGTACTCGGTACAATCCAAAAATGTGAATGAATGAAGTGAAGTCGAACATGTCAAGGGTGTTGATCGAAGGTCATTGATGTAACCTATCGTCGAAAAGCAGAAACACATGTCATTGAGGCATGCAGATTTCAAGGTACGACGATTTAGGATCTTTCTAGATAATGTGCGATGTCGATAGAAAGTGATGTTTATCGTGACAAGCCCACAACACGAAATACGTAGATCGAGTTTGAAAATATATTGGCAAAAATTTATTTCAGGGGATAGTCAAAGATGGATGTGAGATATCTTGCGGATGAATGGTTTTTATTTGAAGCTTGTTCTCTTGGACACATAACGACAACACGAGATGGCTTGGTGACAATTGACCCAAAGCTAATACCCGAAGCGGGTGAAAATTTTCAATATGGTTTGATTAAACTGTTAGGCAAAGGATTTTAACCCCGGGTGAAAATAAGTGTCGTGTCCAAGAGTGGTCGACTAAGTTTTTGGATAATTCTAAAATACAACAAACATGCCCATTTTTCTCTCTTTTCCCTCATATTTCCCAGCGAGTACCTCTTTATTACGAGAAGCTTGAGGATAACATTTGCTTGGTTATAAGCTCATCCTTCAAATGAGTCCAACTTAGTTTAAAAAATCAAACCCTAAGAAGGAGTGGTTCGTTCTGGTGAAAAATTAACGGGTCCTTTCTTTATTTTAAGTTTTAACGAGTCAGTATAGGAGGAAACTTCGGTGTTTTTCGGTTTAGGGAGTCGGAAGAAAAACTTGAAAACTCCATGGGTGTTCTTTTCGTAAATTTAGTCTCTCAAGCCCGAAAAAGGATAAAATAATGCGGGAGAGAACCTACAGTGGCCGTATTTAGTCAACGTATACCTTTTTTCGTAAATAGTCATTTCGATCAAGTAAAAGGGGTAAACTTATCTTGAAGGGACATTGTTCATTTACTTTAACGAGTTCGAATAGTCAAGTACTCGCGTCTTTTCATATTTAAGTACGAAAAGGGCTTAAGAGGACTCCCAAGGTTTCGCTTTTTAAGTAAAATTTTTTGGAAGAGTCAGAAAAAGTGATAAAAGTATGCTCTTTGTTGAAAAAACGATCATTTTCTTTTTGAAAAATCACATTCTGTACAAAAACTCAAGAAACATTACATACACAGTTTAAGATAAATAAAAATGCTTTCAAAAAATATCCCTTTTAAAGTGAGAAAAATAAACAAATTAAAAATTTATTCATTAGAAAAAAACTTATAAAAAGGACTTTTTCTATTTCATTTTTACGTTCGGTTACGAGTGAAAAGTAAAAAACTTTGGATAAAAAAAGTTCCGTGAAGAGATTGGAAAATTCAACGGTTAAATTGAAAATCGTCAGCCCAGGTGATCACGACCTCCTTATCTTGTTTTTCATCCGTTTGAGAATTCATTTTTAGGCTTTAGTTTGATTTTTTAGGGCAAAAAATTGGTTCAAAAATGCGCCGCGAAGTCACGCGGCGGGACACGGGTAACTGCGGACCTCGATTTTTTTCTGAACGGAAAAAAATCGAGGTACACTGCCGGCACACACCTCGCGTGCGGGCTACGTACGTTTACAAGAGCGGGTGCGGTACCGCGCGGTGAAATTAAACACGGTTTTCTCAAATTTCTGCCAAAATTTTTTCAAATGAAATCATTCTAATATGCCTAATGTTGTGTTGCGGGATTAACAAGATGCTTATTTGGCGAGAAAGGGAGCATGAGGAAGTGGATGAAGGTTTGCAATACTTCATTTGCACCCACAAAAAGGGCATTAAAAGCATACGCTTGCTCTGATCTGGGCCATCTACGCGCAGGGGTACAAGTGGAACTCTGTATGGTTGGTAGACGAGATGGCATGTGGAGGACCAATGTTTCTTTATTGGTGACCGCTCGGGGAGTGGTAGGATATATATTTTTTGACTGGTTTGTCCAAGAGGGGGCGAACATGTATCCTTGTTTGGGACTAAGGCCGGGTGGCGGTATCGCTAGTCTTCAACTCGAATTTTGCGGTGATCGGACGAATCCTCGGGACAAACGGATTGACATAAAACATATCATCCGTCCTGAATTGAAGGTTATAGCATTCACTTTGTTACCAAACTATGTGGGAGTGCGCGCTTCATGTATCTGGTTCCCAAATGCGTGTTGCGGTGGATATTTTTCACGTCACCATCTTCAGCGGGTGCGCGAGTTTGTCTGGCCAACATAAAGGCCAACTTACGGAGGCATAAAAAACGGAAACTAAAAAGAAACTTTGAATCTGGTCCATTGTCGTTTCTTTTGCTTTGGAAGGATTCCTGGTTAGCTCCACGAGTATTTCGGTTGATCTTGGAGTCGACCTCGAGAACCGAAATGGTTATTTGGTCCCGCGACGATATTTGGGTCGTATTGAGGGCAGCGAGATTGTATGATTCCTGCTTCATATTTTCATTGGGTGGATCGCAAATTTTCATGATAGAGGATTTTCCATATGCGGTGATAGATTTAAAGCGGAGATAGAGAGATGTCTCTCTGCGGGGAAACAGTGGGACGATTGGAGTAAAAAAATTTTCAACGTTTGCTAAGTTCTAAATTTTTTTTAATTTTTTATCGTCTTAGAAAACTAATAATCAAAAGTTTTTTGAATACGGATAGCAGGTCCACAACGACCGGCTCATCTTAAACCTTTCGAGAGGAGACGTGACCGGTTGTGCACTTTGACCAGATGTCAGTAGAGATTTTGATTGATTTGGAGCATCATCTAGAGCGCGACTCTAGATATACCCGAGAGACTAGCATAGATGACATTCCTCTCGAGGTTACAAAGATATGTGATTGGAGGTCCCGGGACCTTTCGGGGTTCCTATGCGGGAGTGGCCGGCAGTTGTTTCTATCGAGATCATCATCGGTGATGGGATGATGGTGTATAACCTCATTTTTGTACTTTTGTTATCATTTTGCCGATCATAAGGTGTTTCCAACCTATGATCGAAAGCGATATGTATATTTTTTGAACACACTCCTATGATATATATCACTATTTTGACGGCTATCTTGTGTACATAAATGAATGTTAATTGTTTTACTACTTTTTAACTATTGCAAATACATTATCATCTTAAAAACGGTGAATGCCTTAATGTATTTAAATGTCTTGAATATCTTTGATATTCAATGTAATCAAACTCACGTTCCAAGAGACGAACTCTCAAAAAAATAACGTAATAACACCCAGTTTCTAATGGTATAAGCCACTGTTAAGATGTGTCTGACAAGTTCGATCAACCTTACAATCGAACTCCAGGAATTCCAAATGATATGGACTCAGACCTAATACTTAATCCCAACACTATACTGGCAGTGTAACTGATTGTTTGACCAGAGCTTACCCATGCATGGATACTAACTCGTCGGAGGGTGAATAGATAACCCAAGGTACGGAAAAAATGTTCCGTGTACTCCCGACAAACACCATCAACAAAGCCAATGTAGGTTTGAAGAGACGTCGACATACATAATATCAAGAGTAAAAACTCGAGATAAGCGATCATAGTGACAAAAACACACTTCTAAACTAGGCACACTTTTTCTAATCTAAAACACACCGAGCGGTAAAAGAAATCTATTAACAAAAATCTCCACACCTTGTTTAAGCGTAATATCGCTTTAGATAAAGCCCATTTTACGGGTTTATCCAAAGGGACATCGTCCCTCACCTAACTCATAGGCCCCTTTTGCTAACTTTTTTGTTTCACAATGTAAGGACCATGCCACATGGGCTGAATTTTCAGCTCTAGCTTATCGTTAGCTTGATCATAAAGTAAAACTAGGTCTCCTTCGAAAAATTTCGAGGGTCACATTTCTATCATCACGAGCTTTTTATCCTTTTAACATGAGCCTCGTTTGCTATTGCAGCACTTCGTCGATTCTCATCTAATTGGGCCAAGTACACAAGAAACGTTTTTCCTCTTCGGACGTGGGCGGGTAATTCTCGGCTAATTTCAATGACGGTATCTCGCATTCAATCGGTAGCACAACTTCTAAACGAAGTAGACCGGTTGAAAAGGAGTGAAACTTTGGTGATGTTTTGGCGAGATTGGAAGTATGCCCAGCGTGAAAATAACATGGGACTGGTCATCTTTTGAATACCAATGATTGATTTAATCATGGTGACTAAAAACTTTATTAATGGCTTCAACGAGGACCATTTGCTTGTGGAGATGAGTACGGTGGAACTATCGTGCGTGAGCCAAGTTGTTGTTATTTCCAGTCTCATGATGTTGAAAATGACTTCCATGATCCGTAATAATAGCTTGAGAAACACCAAACCTAGCAATTATATATGATTGAATACGAATGTTGTTGCGTAGTCATGCGAGTCGAGTGCAAGATATGTAGGCATCGCCTCGGCCCATTTGTAAAATAATCTGCGAGAATAATATGAAGGCATGCGGCCGAGTGAGGGTTACATGTGATGAAATCGATACCCCATTTTGCAAATGGACCAACAACAATTATAGGGTGAAGAGGAGCGGGTGGCGCGCAGCGCATTTTTCTGTCAAAGAATTTGATAGTTTGTGGCATTTCCTAACGCAAATACGATCTTTAAATAATGTTGGCCAAAAATAACACCCCGCACGTAATATCTTTTGGCGATGGCATGCTGGGACATATGACCGCCACATGCTCCCCGAGAATGTGAGTCATTTAAGACCTTCTCGGCTTCTTCATGAATTAAACAACGTCGGAAAACGAGAATCCGCTCTCGTCGATAAAGAGTGTCTGATGATATTATATTGTTGGGATTGAGGCATCTTTTCCGTACGCTGAGTTCGTGAAACCGGGCCGAAAAGATTGGGTTTGGAGATACACAATAATATCCCCATACCACGGATCAAAGCGTGCGATAAGAAACAAAGATTAATCCACAATGGACTCTTAAACACATTTCAATATCGATGAGAGGGAAATCACATCGGTTGACAAAAAACCAAAGACTTCTTTGCCTTGGATTTCTCAAATTCCAAGTCAAATTCTGTGGGATAACTATCCATTAGAATACTTGCCCCTAGCAATTGTTTGGTCAAAATATACATCATAGGGTTGCAATCAGAAATTCTTTGTAGTTTTACGTAACAATATGTAATGTCGAAAACGTTGGACCGGCTTGAGCAATTGCCCAGGCCAATTTCTCCACATGTGTATATTTGATTTAGATGGATTCAATTTAAATTCAGATAGTAAATCACATGTTAGATTGTAGATTCATCTTCACGAACTAGTACCATTCCAATAGTGGAATGAGAAGCGATGAATACAAGATGTAATCTTGGTTGTAGTTGGGGAGGATGCAATAACGGCGCATGGGGTCAACGTGTTTAAGTGCATTAAAATCGATCAGCCTCATCCCAAACGGAATGTCTGTTTCAACAACGGGTAAAACCATGCATAAGCTCAGCATAGT
Organism: Pinus albicaulis; assembly: GCA_034641835.2. Classification (NCBI taxonomy): domain Eukaryota; kingdom Viridiplantae; phylum Streptophyta; class Pinopsida; order Pinales; family Pinaceae; genus Pinus; species Pinus albicaulis. The sequence continues at coordinate 194,494,155 of CM076579.1, forward strand.
TCGGAATAAATCTACGTAAAAAGTTTGCTTTCCACCAAACTTTGGAGTTAGCATAATGTCGAAGGAGGAGGCAATTTAATGATAGCTAGCCTTGAGAGATTAACACGAATGCATAGTTTTGAGACAACAAATCCCCGATAAACGACCCGATTCTACAACGAGAAAAACACATTTATGTGGATTCAACCTTAATAGATAATGCAAACATCTCATAAAAATTGCTCGTAAATGAGTGGGATGATCGGCCCTCATTAATGAATGAGCGGAGTAGATCCTTGAATATGGTGAACAATGTGCTTAATGTCATGAAATACATAGACATTGCCGTTGAAAAGTTGCTCAATCGTTCTTTAGTCCAAAAGGTAGTTTACAATATACAAAAGCGTTCCCCATGGACAAATGAAAAATTATTTAGGTTGATCTGCGAGGAGTATATTTATTTGATTGTAGGAAAAACCATCCATAAAGGAGAATAGTTCACTTCGACACAATCGTCAATTATCTGATTCGATATAGGGTCTGGATAATTGTCTTTTGGACACGCTCGATTAATGTCCCTATAATCGATACATACTCTTATCGTTCCTTGTTTTTTAGTAGCGGAACAATATTCGATACCCAATCCGTTAAGGGAATTGGATAAATGAGAATCTACTCAGTAATTTTCAACTTCCATTTGTAATGATGACTTTTCTAGGATCGTTGACGTAATCGTTGTGAGCAGGTTTCGCATCACGAGTCGTCTTAATTTCATGAACCACGATCGATGGATCAATTCTGGCATTTGCTGTAAGACCCGAGGCAAACACGTCACGGAATTCTTGAAATAGGGCTTTATAAAGTCCCGAATTTATTAATCCGAACAACAAGCACCTTATATGAATGTTTTCAATTGTCCCAGTTTCTTGAAATGTCAATTGGAAGCTGTTCTAGATATATTTTCCAAATTTAACTCGAGAATCGGGATTTTGCAATGGATTACGAGGTTCCTTAGCATATCGCGACTAAAAAATTGAAGCGAAATCATTTTCAAAATGGTAATCAGGAAAATTAAGAATGAAGACTGTGATGAGATCTTCCCATGGTAAATCATCAACGAGACAAAAACTCCACCAATTTGCTCGTACGAATGAACAATTTCGGAAATGTTGTTGCATCGAACTAGAAATAAGCGATTCCTCTTGGATCCCATTCATTGGATCGGTTTTGGTTGAAGGGGTTGGAAAAATGCGTACGATGCGAGGTACGCAATTTCAAATGGACTCAAAGGCATCGCGCCATCAAATGAGTCTATCTCGGATTCGAAGGTAGAATCCAAGGATCATCGAGACATACTTCAATACCACGATGAAATCATATGAATAGTTGCAATAGAAGACGATACTTTGGGAGGGAGGAAAGGAAAAAGTTCTGGCAAACTGAGAATCTTCTATGAAGCCTACTCATTCCTTATAAGGGATAGCCGTTTACCAACATGTTGGATTGTTTTACGCAGAAATTTAGATTACAGACGAAAAATAAGTTAGCTGATCTATTGTCACGATCCTTCCTTGTTTGAAATTTTATAAGTCGAAAGGCAGAAGAGACAATAACGGTCATAGCATAAGACCAACTACGACCCGATGAAGAGGTTGTAATCTAGAGGGGCATCAACCACTTCCACATCTAGATTCGCGATTTTCCCTTCAACCCCTATGGGTAAATCTGCCAAAATACCATAAGGTTGAAAACCTCGACCATCAAAGCTTTTAGAATCGTCGGAGATTGATTTAAGTGTAGGATACTTCAAGATATTTCCAACCTTTGATGACATAATACACGTTGAAGCTCCCTCATCAATCACGATCAGAAAAATAGATACATTTTTACTAACAACGGAATCTGAAGCCATTTTGGTGAGGGAGACGCGATTGCTAGTTTCTAAATCGAAGATTATGAGGGTTAGAATCTGAACATCAACGGCTCCTATAGCGAGACAATAACAATTTATTGTCTTTGAGGACTACGATTATAACACTTCAAAGCTGAGCATTCTTGAAGGAGAAACAGCTAAATCTTCAACAATATTGTAATTGAGAGCAGCTCTCATGTGGATTGAAAGCTGATTTACGAAGAACACCTTTATGAGCGGTTTGATTTATCAATCTGGTTGTTTCTACGATGCGTGTGGGTAGGAAACGGGGAGGAGTTGTATTTGATGCGTTGACGGCATTAGAGACTCTCCTTCCTTGCCATCGACGAGTTCTTAGAGCTAGTAATCTTGCGATCGTGTCGCAATATTTACATGAGACATCATCATAATAGGCTCTTCTAAAGTGGTCGAGGAAGAACCAATCATTTTACTATCTTGAAGCCCGGAAAGGATCCTTGAGACGGGTTGTTGTGATCCTTTAATAGGTTTCGTAACCTCACTCTCGATATGGACATTCTTTTGTGAAGTGATCTTGTTCACAAATGAAGCAAAAGGATATCAGCGAGTTTACGTTTCTCTCATCATTGGACTCCTTCTTTATCATTTTCCCTTCAATTTTCTTGTTTTTATTCCTCCCTTTCTTTTTACTCCGGATTTTTGATTCTTCCTTAGATGTTTCGACGACATGAATATGAGCGAGAAACTTCTTGAGAGGATTCTCCTTTCGGGGAATCGGGTAAAGTTATAATTGGAGAATAATTCTTTGAGGATTTCTTCTTACTTTTAGAACTAAGCTGTACCAATCATACGATCGGCGGCATGAGACACGAAGGAGCGGCGGCTATTTGACCTTGTTTGGGTAAATCGGGAATTTTTTTCATGTAAAAAATTTTTGTTGCGTATAAACGAGGTCAAAGTGCGAGCTTTGAGCAATTACTTGCTCTTGAGTAACAACACCAGCCTTAGCTACATCTTAGGTGATCTTGGGCAATAATGATTTTCTGAGCCATTACGCCCAAAATTTGATCAAGATATAAACCTTCTGCTTGTCGTCATTAGCACTCATGAATATGATCGAGAAATATCGTGGGCGTAGATTCTTTTTAATGATTAATAATTAAATTGTAAATTATCGACCAGACAGCTGAAATGAGTTAAGAAGAGCGTTGCTACTTGGCCCGAAATTATGAAAGCGAGCCTCGTGGTAACTCAATGTACCATTTGGGTACGCAAGACCTATGGTGTCCTCACGGAAAAAGGCGTAAGCAATTGAATCATCAATAATCGAATTAGATGCACACAAAGGTGATAAGTCATCCTGATTTGATGGATCCTCTCTGTCTTACCTTCAAATTTCGGTATATCCTTTGGGCAACTTATGAGGCATTGACGGCGATTACGATAATAGAAAATGGATCATTTGTAAGGCGCGTCCAAATCGGGTAAGTCGAAAGTTGCGATGAACGGTAGCTGTAACTGGTTAGGATCACGAAAACCTTGAGAAGCCATGAGACCCGGGGAGGGCGGATACCGGGATAACTAGGAATGGGATTAGCATTGGGTATTGTATAACCTCCTGGATAACCGGGATGAGTCGGACCATCTTGCCGAGGTTGTTGATAAGTATAACCGGGGTATGGTTGATGACTTGGATTAAGTACATAGGGACGTGTGCAGTGTCCTTAGTACGGTTGATAAGTAAGCGAGGTTGACTCGTAACAAGCTGTACTTGTACGGCTTGTCTGGAGCATACGAAGGCGTAGTACGAAGTGAAGGTCTGAGGCGAGGTAAAGAGACTTGAGGGATTTGTACGGATGCGGGATGGCCAGAACTCGGGGCTACAGGATACTCCGAAATAGGTGTAACGAGTTGAAGCAGACGTTGCAGCGGTTGCAGCGGTTGGCGGGTCGGGTGTACTAGGCTTGACTGTGAAGTGAACAGTCTGAGAGTTTGAATAGGTAGGTGAGCAGTTCTTTGGGTTGAACCCGAGAAACCAATGGGCCGGGACGGGTTGATAGGGTAGCGCACATTAGGCATAGAAATTTGTTGATATTGGGACAATCCACATTCGGGGTATTGTCAGTAGAGAAGGTTGAATGCTGGAATGAAACACAGTTTGAGCATGGGTTGATAATAAAGTAAAGTTTCGGCTCCTTGAGCAGGATGGTTGACCCGAGAGTGGTGGTAACCTTGGATTGGGTGCACCCTTGAGGTTGATAACCTTAAGGAGGCACGTGCGAAGGCGGGGGTTGTTGAGGACCACGAGGAGCATATTGAGTTTGGGGTTGACCTTGAGGAATGTCTTGTCCTTGAGGTTGGTAACCTTTGAGGTATGCAAATACATGGGTTACCCCAATATTGATCCACGAGTTTGTCACGGAAAAAGTTACCTTGAGGTTGAGCCCCGGAGCGGTAACTGACTACCTTAGGGTTTGATGATGAGTGACTACCACGAGGTTGCCCCCGAGGCGGTAAGCGAGTTCCACGAGGTTGACCCCCGAAGGGCGGCGCCTTGTGCTTGAGGATTAGGAATGTTACCGAAATCATATAAACTTGCTCTGCGTTCAACGTTTCAATTTTTAAGTCCATCAAGACCAGATGATAACACATTTTCGATAGGTTGAGGAGTGGCTCTGAGAAAGTACAGGACAAAGGCGATATCCCGCGAGAGGCAGAAGGACCACCATAAAAAAAGATTCGGGCGTTTGCGAAAAACATGGATGACTCTCCGGCCATAATAGATGATGGATAGTAACCTGCGGGTGTAGGATGAGAAATGGAACTCGAGGTGGATAGAAAGAAAGACTAGGATTCTCCTAAAAATCGGTTAAAGAAAGATACCGGGGATTAGTTCGAATAGGGTTGTAGAAAATAGATTCACGCTCCCTAAGATTTATCGATTGAGGGAGTTGGGAAGAGATATGTCTTCATACGGATTAGTAAGTTCTTGATAGAAATTAGTCCGAGAGGGAAGATTTTGATATTGAGTATTTCTAACCCTGGGTGAACCTGGATCACTAGAGTTGGTGAGACAAATCCCGGATGTTTCTAACACGAGAAGATTCGAGTTTCGGGCTCGAGAGAATTCGGGTTCGTCGGATAATTCTCCAGTGGGAGAAATATTTTCGGTGACTTCGAAGCCCAGAAATCGGTTCTTGAATATGATACATTTGTAGGAATTTGATGATCGGGATGTATCACAATAGTAGAGCTTTCAGCTTACGATCTAAGTCTGCGGCCTCTTTTGTTGTGAACACCCGAGCTTCGAAGCCCTTCAAGATGACTGGAGTGTAAATTCGTTTCCCTTGTATTCTCAAAGTTGTCTGGCCATTCTCACGATGAAAAATTTATCTAATCACACGCAAACAAGAAAAATTTCAATGAAAACACCTAAAGTCTCTAAGAAACAAACAATTGAATCACTCGCTTAAAAAATCTAAGAGTTCAAACCACACACACAAACAAGTAACTCGTTACTAAAATCACTAGTTGTTGATGAAATCCAACAGTAAATTTTAGCACGAGGCGGTTGGAACGATTGCAGAACAGCTTTGCTTAATGAGAAACGACGCACAAGTTTCTTCACATAACCATCTCGAGTGAAGATAACCCCCGGAGAGAGTCCAAGTGAGTCTAGTCGACGTGCATTCCAGGATGCAGTGGGATCTTCCCTCACCATCACCTTAGGAAAAGAAATCCTAAAGATTATGGTCTCTAAGGTTACCAACTGAAACACATATACCTGGGGGAACAGTCTACGATCCGACACACACGCAAGGGCAGAGTAACAAATCTCAATCCCCTTGAAGGCTCCTTGAACAGAATCCAAGGTTTACCGACAAGTGACCCCTGGCTCCTCGACAATGGTCTATCCGAGGTTTACCGTTTGTAATACGTGTATATCTTCTATCATTCCCAATGAGGAAGGATTGATTACCCCACTGGTTCAGATATGATCTCGTGCTTAACTCCTTTAAGAGGAGCTTCCCAGAGCATACATGCAACAACTGGAATTCTTCCTACCGCAAGATATATCTACTTGCTTGTTTTATCTATCTTGGAGAGTTAATTACTCCCTACTCCAAGATACTAGCCTAAGCTATGTTGGTGATGAGAGCCCTAGAAATAAAAAGATTACTAGATGAATTTTATTTAAGCGTTACTTTTAAGGGTTGTTTCTTAAGTCAAAAGGTGCGGAAATGAAACTTTGTATGATGTGAAGACTCGACTCCCAAAAAACACTAAAATGCACCTATGATGATATTCAATTTCTTTTCTCTTTCAATGAACTTTCTATCTAAAGAAGAGTTAGAGAATGCAAATTTTAAATTCCTTCTTCAAACATGAAAACTAATTGAAAGAAACTATTTTGTCTTTTCAATAAACTATCAAAGCTCACACAAAAAACTCTTTTCTTTTCCAAACAAGAAGCTACAAAACAATTGTCTTTCGAAAGAAATCTACAAAACTTAAAACTATTCAAAACTATGAAAACTAATCTTGAAAACTAATCTAAATTGAGTAGAAGCTTTTTAGAGAGTTTTTTTTTTTTATGAATGTTTCTCTTAGTTGTTCAGCAAACTAAGAATCTATTCGTTCAGATAACGAACAGATCAAAAAACACACAAAATATGTTTTTCAAAACAATCAAAGAATAAATGAAATTCACAACTTTGAAGCAAGTTCTTTCGAAGATTTGCAAAGAAATCAAAGGCTTAATTTCTCAATCTAGGATGTTTTCACAACGAGGTCAGATTCAAGAGACAAAAAGAGATCTATGTGATCTGAGATACTGCAAATTGTCAAAGATTTGAATCACTACAAAGACCTAAGCAAGAAGAACAATCCAATTGGCAAAAACTTCTAGAAAATCATTCAAAATGCTAACACTGTTGAAGTTCATAAACAATGAATTCTTGATAGACACAATAACCAGTCTGGGCAAAAACCAAAGATCTAAAAATTAAACAGAAACATAAACCTAGAAATTTTCAAAACTTTTACAGGGTCCGCATGTAAGCAATGTTTACAGGTGCGGTCCCGCACTGTATTCTATAAAGAACGTGCGAAACTGACCGCACTATAACAGTTATGCAGAGTGCGGTCCTAGCAAAAAATGATAGAAAAATTCAAAACACTTCTAAATTTTCAAAAACAGAAAAAATTTAAAACACCCAGACAGATGTGAATCAATCAAAAACCAGAAAAATAAACCTTTTCTCAAGTCAAAAATCAAAGAGAACCAAGAACAAACAAGTTCTTCCCCAGTATGGTCGCCATTTTGTTGGCATATTAATCCGTCTTGCGGACAAGACCGATCTCTCTAGTACAAAAGGTAACTAGCAACAAACAGCCAATTATACTAATCTCTCTCTAAGCATCTAAGATTTATAAAAACACTATACGGGTGTAAGAACCTACCTCTTGTCCAACGCTTGCTTGCTTACTTGATTTGTTGAAGTCCTTCCCGTGCACTGAAAGAACGCCCTTTGTATATCTGCAATCACAAACAAGGAAAAAGATTAAGCAGCACCTGTATAGACATTATCATAAATCATACTTATCATAATGATCAAGGAATTCATGAAATAAACCACAAATTGACAGTTTAATGAGAGAAATGAGTATATTTGTATTAACTTTAAAGACAAAAAACCTTTACAACCTGTGCCTTGATGTTGTGCAGGTCCTCCCGGGGTCCGAAGCAGGAATCTCCTTTACTTTGACAAGCATTGCACTCTTGAGCTAAGACAAATGGAGATGAGTGATTTAACCTCACAGAAAGTCTTAGTTAACCTCACAGAAAGTCTTAGTTACTTAAGTCTAAATCTCAACAACATTTAACTTCAAATCTCATAAGCTTGAACTCCCTTTGAGGCTACCCAAGGCCTCTTTTTATAGTGGAAGAGAGGAGGTTTCTAGTTCCAAATATGAAGGGATAGATTCCTCCTTCAAAGGGATAAGCTCCTTACATCAAGGGGTTAGCTCCATCAAGTGAGGGATGCATGAACCTCTTCAAAGCGTATCCATTCCCGAAAATTCCCGTCTAGAACCTTCTAGAATTCACCTGGAATTCACTTTTTATCTTCATTTTCTCACCTTTTTATGTTTTACAGAGGTCCGCACCCATTACACAAAGAACGTGCGGTATGGTTCCGCAGGCAGGCTGAGATTTAGGTGCGGGACCGCAGGGAATGCATAGAGAAAGTGCGATACCAATTCTTAGGGGATTTTAGGGATTTTCTTCTAATTTTGAAGCTTGATATGAGGAGCTGGTATATTGGACTTGCAAAAGGAGGAAGTATGAGTGATAATAAGCTCATACAGTCAGCAGAATGTCAAGGTGACAGTTTTCAGTGTAACACTTGTCCATATGCAAACTATTAAAATCCAAAGATAAACTATGATAAGATCTGGATGTGTATTCATTTAAGCAGGAGTAAGTTTGTCACTTTAACGGTCAGTTGCATATCAACTCTTCATTTATGTGTTTGTTGGTTTTTCCTTTTTAATTTCCAATTTTATATACCTAACTATTGTTTGCTAACATGTTTTATCTTTAGTTCTACTAGTTTAGGGTGCCTTGGTTACCCAATCTTGATGTTAGTTTGTCATTTTGAATTATTTCCGATTTTCTGTGCTCTGTGCATGCTGCTCCAAGAGTCATAATTTCTCCTAGAAGAATTTTATATTTCTCTTATGATCACTATTCTATGATACCCATATTGAAATTGACTAATTGGGTGCATAACAACTGCAGAAATTGACAATCTCTATTGAGTTTTCTAGACCTATTTTTTCTGCATATGTGTGCCTGGCCATGGAATAAACATGGAAATCTTATGTGGGTGTTAAGATGTTGGAGCTCGTATTGACGGCAGATTCTTTGCCTCCTGGTCCTATACTTGTCATGACTTATAACTTCTCACACAATTCTTTAAAGGGTGCTAGCTCATTGGAAGAGCACTTGCCATGCAGGAGGTTGGTGGTTCAATTCCACTGTACCCTAACATGAATTATTCAATGATATTGTTGATTTTTTTAATTAAATTTTTTATATTGATTTATTTTAATTGTGAGATATTTTTTTGGATTCATTGTTTTATATTGTCTCTACAGAGACAATAGATAAGATTAAAGACATTGTCTCCATAAAGAAAATATGTCTATTGTCTTTAATTCCAACTATTGTCTTTGGAGAGACAAAAATGAAATTGTCTCAAGTTAAGACAATTTACTCAGAAATTGTCTTAAAACCCCCCTTTGTGTTGTAGTGCAACTATTGTCTCTGGAGAGACACAAATGAATGTGTTATATATTTTCTTTATAGAGACAATATTTTAAGACGATTTAATTTGAGACACCCACTTAAAGACAATATTTAAGACAATACACAAGTTTTCTTTTGTCTCAAATTAAGACAATTTACCCAAAAATTGTCTTAAATATTGTCTTAAAACCCCCCTTAATGTAGTAGTGATGTTGAAAAGAGATACATGATGCAATTAAAAGCTTAGGGAATTAAGAGCTTAGAAATTTGATAGCATAAGATTGATAAATACCTTTAAAAATAATATGATTATTTGTAAAAATATTTATCTAAATTTATATATCACACCAGTCTTAAATCTAGAATAAGATTAATAAGACAAAAAAATAGACTTATGCTACAATTAATTGATAGCATAGGATTGTACTTTCAGCTTGAACCATAAGGCTGTTGTTATTTCAAGGCTGTCTGTATTTCTCTCTGAAGCTAGACTGCCAATTGCAAAATTTCAAGTGGAAATTCTGTCTTTAAGATTTTGGGGACTTTATCGTTGGACCTAGTCTTTAAGCCCTTTATTTTTGTAGTTCAAAGATTATTGCGTGGCAACTGCGCAGATACGTTAAATTTTATGTGGCAGTATCTGAATCTACTGTTTTTTCTTTCCAGGCGGTCACGGACATGCCAGGGGTGCAACTCAATAGCCTCGTCAGATATGAAGAGGTAAATAATAGTAGTAACATATTTTTTTTTTTGTTTTATAAATATGTTTGTAAATTTAACATTTTGAGTTATTTGCTGTTGAGAGTATCAAATTCCTATAGAAAATTGTGTTGAAAGTGGGGAAATTGATAAAGGAAGCGAATGCCAGACAAGATCTCAGGGAAGCACTCATGTCTTATAATATATATATATATATATATATTATTGAACTCAAATAATCAATAGATGTGAAGGGGGAATTTTAATATCGGGTTATCGTCTGACGAGGCTGATAAATTTCCACTCGTCATGTTCTTTAAATGCGATCCACATCCAGGAGTTCATTGAAAGTTCGCGAGGAGTGAAGCTATTTACTTGCAGATGGCTGCCTGCAGATAAGGAAGCCACAGCCGTAATATGTCTCTGCCATGGTCAGCTTCCCAATTCATTGTCCATCATCTCATCATAACGCAATTCATTGTCACAAATCCAAGGATTCGCCACTTTGTAAATTTGTTAAGGATTTCACCACTTTGTAATTTGTTTCCTTCTCGTGTTAATTGTAGGCTATGGCATGGAGTGCAGCATTTTAATGGAAGGTACTTCTAACTCTTTTCCCTGTAATAATGTATAAGTAAATATGACCAGGATGTTCATGAATGAACATTATTTGTTAGAATGTCTTTACCAAAATTTCGTATTAATTTAGCTCTAAAATTAATAACCCAATTGGACCTATTATCAAACACAGGAGTGAGGCTTTCAAAGGCCGGGTATGCAGTATTTGGTATAGATTATGAAGGACATGGAAAATCTGCTGGAACACACTCTTACATAAAAAACTTCGATGACCTTGTAACGGATTGTACATCCCTTTTCAGGAGCATCGCTGGTATGTATTTTTGGGACCTTCTGTGCATGCCATATATTTCAATGTCAGGTTGCTAATTAATGTCCACTCAAATAATAAGAAAGTATGATAATTACATTGTAGAGCGCGTTGAGTATAGGGTGAAAGCGAGGTTCCTTTATGGAGAATCAATGGGAGGAGCAGTGGCACTTCTCATCCATAGAAGGCAGCCTAACTATTGGAGTGGTGCTGTTTTTGTTGCGCCTATGTGCAAGGTATCATTTGTATGGAATTTCATATTGCATGATTGAATCTTTATATGTCTTCTCACCTGGTTTATACTTACATATAGCAGAATAATTAAAGCCTCACCCTTTGGTTATTAGAATATTAAAGAAGTTAACTGCAATAATTCCAACATGGAAGCTTGTACCTACTGAGGATATTGTAGACATTGGCTTCAAGGAACCAGAAATGAGATACAAGGTAATGAATTGTATTGCTGATTTGTTTCATGTTTGTGAATTGTAATCAATTTGTAGCAATTCTAATTAATTTTCATGGTTTTCCTCTGTGCACAGATTCGGAAAAATCCATATGTTTATGAAGGTTGTCCTCGTCTAAAAACAACTTATGAGATTCTCATGATCAGTCTGGACATAGAGAAACGGCTGAACAAGGTACGGTATTCGAACATTTTTAATTCAATCAGCAACCTTTTGTAGTTGCCTTTAATCACGGTCCTAATGAATTATGTGATGCAGGTGAGGCTTCCGTTTCTGATTGTTCATGGTGAAACCGATAGAGTGACAGATCTGTCTGTGAGAAAATTACTTTATGCTTCCGCCAAAAGCATAGACAAGACGCTGAAAGTGTATCCCAATATGTGGCATGGATTGACATTTGGCGAACCTCAAGAGAACACAGAATTGGTATTCTCAGACATAATTGCATGGTTGGGCAAGATAAGTGAAGCAGTATCTGGGTGCCATGTAGAGTACAATATCGAATCCGCAGAGTGCAGCAGGATGGTAGCTAAAAGAGAACGAAAGGTTGCCAATGATAGCCTATCCTGGCCACAGATTAAATAAATTTAACTAAATGAATGATGTATTGAGAGGGGTAGTCGTGATAAAATCATACAATAAACGACAAAGGGATGTGTGGTGGAGTGAGTTGTCAAAAGCTTTTTGCATGCAGGAACCCACCATTGGTTCCATTTGTTGTGATTAGTGGCAAAAGGTTTAGCATCATTATGAGAGTTGAAATAACAAAAAAAGGCATGTTTATGGAAATTATTTTATGTGGTTTATTCTTTAATGTATTTTACATCAATATTTTTAAGTAGGAATAATATTTTTTTATTTTTTATTTTTTATTTTTTTGGTCTTGGCTTTATCACATTAATTTTCTATTATTATATTAATCATTTTATTAGTATTTAGGGTTTATAATATTAATTATTTGGATTTATTGATGCTTTGGGTTTATAATATTAATTTGAAACGTTTATCATAATTATCAATTATTGCGTGTTTAAATTCATTTTTTGAGTATAATAATTTATTGATTTTATTAATCTTTTAAGCTTATAATATTAATAATCATTTGGTTTTATTATTCTTTTAAGTTTAATAGCTTTAATTTTTTGGTTTTATAATTCATTGGATTTATAATATTAATATTTTGGGTTTAATAATCCCAAAAATTTATAATATTGGTAATCTTTCAATTTATGTTATATTTCCATTGGATTTATAATAATAATGTTTTGGATTTACTAATTCCTAAAATTTATAATAGTAACCAATTCTCCAGTTTATTTTATTATTGATAATATCAATAATATTATAATATAATAAATAATTTTATAAATTATAATAATAATAATAATATTATTATTATTATTATTATTATATTTAGTTAATATTATGAATATTTATATTAATATTAAATCTATGCCATTAATGTCTATGGGCATATATCAACCACATTTATTGATCCGGTTGTGCTAGTTTTATGTGCTTTATTGTTTTTTAGTAGGTGTGTCGTCTATATTGGAATTGGGTTGTATAAATTTTGATTCTTTATAAAATAAAAAAATTATGGATGATGGTAAGTCAATTTGAGTAGGAAGATCGAGATTCGTGAGAGAGCGATGGCCAAGGTTATTAGATGTAATTTACAAGGCATCAAAATTCCACATGTCACCTCCAGCTCTCAGGGCACCCTTCCCTGTAGCGATCTGCTACATAACATATTAGATTGGATCAAACTCTTTGAACTTCAAAAGAATAGCCCCAAGCTTTTCTTCGACGGTGTTTTCGAGCTTCATGGCTGATCTAAAAGGACTGTATTAGTTTGCTGTGCTAAGTATCTTTTCAATTATAAAACATGTACATATTTGTCTCCATTTGTTTTCTTAAGGATTGAGGAATTGAACCATGAAACATAGATGAAATTGTGAGTTTTAAGCTTGTAAATAAGCCTAAATAACACTGAAGAATAGTGTATAACAGAGAAACAGCATCACACATAATATTTACACAACAGGCATGGTGAAGCAGTTCACCCCTCTTGTGCTACATCTACTGGTCTAGCTCCCAATGGCATGTTCATCTTTTCATTATGCTAAAAATTGAAAATAAATGTATTTACCAGCATAGATCTAACATGAGCCGAAAGGGATCAAATTCCTTTTGTTGCAAACTTATTTTAGAATACAAAAATTTGTTATTGTTTAAATTTCAATTTTGATTGTTATAGAGATTAAATAACATCTGTATTGAAACATTTAATATTAATTCATATTAAATTATTTTATTCATAACTCACATTGGATATTTGATTCTATCATACATTAAAACATTTGCTTTTAACATTTTTTCCTATATATAGATTTATATAAAGTTGATATCACTTATTAAAATATTTTTTAAAAACATAAGGTTTAAACATCTTACTCACATATTTTTTTTACTTCTAATTACTCTACATGATATTAGGTCATATGGACAACTAATTAAAAATGCATAGCATATATATATATATATATATATATACTTTCATTTTTATTATAGCCGACATTGTTTTTCTGTTTAGAGAATATTTATTTTTATTTTACGAGGAATGAACATACTTAACGTAGCCTTCACACTGGGATGTAGAAAAAATATAGATGCAGTTTAACCACATATCTACCAAGGGCCTCGAGAGATCCAATATCAAACTTTTTTTTAAAATTACATGTCAATTAATACATTTTACTACTTCGTAAATTTGTGATTAATATAGTTTTATGTGGTAATTTTTCATTGTTTAAATTGTATAATTTTAGATTTTATCATTATTAATATTTTATATTAAAAATTGAATTAGTCACACATTTTCCTCTTATTAAAAAGTAACTACTCTACATTACCTTCAATTAATTTTTCCTTTCAAGCTAAGGTTAACACACACACACACATATATATATACACACTTTCTGTATAGAGAGAAAATCCATGCTGAAATATATTAGTTAATATGGATATTCAAACACTTTCTTTAAGTTCTATATATATATTTTATTTCTATAAAGTTGTATAAAATTATAATATCAACCCTTAATTGTTGTGTTAATAGATTTTTAATTTTTTAAATTATTTTTATTATTTTTTGAGGACGTGACATACTTACACATCTCCCTTGTACTGGATTCTAGAATGAGCCTTTTGGCTCAATTATAATATCAACACTTAATTGTTGGGTTAATAGATTTTTAATTGTTTAAATTATTTTTATTATTTTTTGAGGACATGACATACTTAACATCTCCCTCATATTGGATTGTAGAATGAGCCTTTCGGCTCAATGAGCCTTTTGGCTCAATTATAATATCAACACTTAATTTTTGGGTTAATAGATTTTTAATTGTTTAAATTATTTTTATTATTTTTTGAGGACGTGACATACTTAACATCTCCCTCATATTGGATTGTAGAATGAGCCTTTCGGCTCAATGAGCCTTTTGGCTCAATTATAATATCAACACTTCATTGTTGGGTTAATAGATTTTTAATTGTTTAAATTATTTTTATTATTTTTTGAGGACGTGACATACTTAACATCTCCCTCATATTGGATTGTAGAATGAGCCTTTCAGCTCAACAAGCCTCCAGTGGTTTTATTATCTACACCAATGGCTCCATAATGCTCAAATTAGTCTAGGTAGATTCTTGTTTCACCCAAATTGGTCGAAAATTGACCTCCCTAGCCATTTTCCCAATGACAGCTACAAATGCTCCACTAAATGTGGAGAACTGTAGTTAAATTCAGAAAATCCTCCAAATTTGGAGGCACGCTAAACCTCCCACCGAAATATTAGCCAGGACATTAATTGTTAAGGATAAGGGTGGGGGTGGGCACATGTCGACCCACTTAAACCCTACGGTCATTAAAATTGGAGTGGAATTTGGAGTGATATCAGAGTTCCACTAACCACCGGCTCAAACTGTAAAAAATTTACATGTGATATGGATAAGGTTTAATGCTGTCATGGGTTAAGGTTATAAAATATTCGCAACAAATTTTGTGAACTGCGTGCATGTGATGAGCTTTGGGAGCCGTCGGAGGTTACGATGATTTAATTGTTGCTGTAACATTAGCTGTCGGTTGTAATCATATAAAATGTGACCAACAAATGGGGCCGTTGGCGGTCCCCCCCCTAACATATATGTCAATACAACATAAATTTACGTGGAGTGGTAATAGGGTAAGAAACATTGTATAGTGGAGTTGGTCAAAGTCTTTGTGGGCGTGCCTGGAGGTCACGGGATCGAATCCCCCAAACCCCGACATAATTTTGGTAAACTGTACAGGGGACACGTGGAAGCCTCTGGGCTGGCCACGTGTCACCCATCCATATGTCCATCAAATTAACATACAACCAAATCCGACGATCCTTGATGCGCCACGTGGGAAAACACCATTGGTTTAGAAAATGGAATATTCTCATTTTTGCTGATTGTGCCTGCATGTTGACTAGGCATCCCAGTCAACCATGTCACAAATTTTAGCTATTTGGGAAATCAATTAGAACATGATATCTCCCTCATACGACATTGGTTTTTCAAACCGTTCATGGTGTCGAAATCAAAAAAACAATATATACCCGGTTGCTGAAGTTCAATACAGTTTCAAGCACTTTCAATTTTGAGAAAAAATCATGAACTCATGATCACACATCTCAATTGGGAAGGTTTTAGACCCCAAATGACTTTTATTACCTGTTCAGTAGATGAGGGTACAACTCCCTCACCTTTCCAACTTACATCCACTTTTCCTTGCTTGGCTTACTTCCTTTGAGCCCAAATTGAAGGTAATCGACACTTCCCCTCTTAGATGCTCTTGTCCTCCTGTCAAGGATGGTATCCTCCTTGAAGTCATACAGAAATTCTGGCAAGAAATCTTCAATATAAGGCAATTGAACATCACTCACTTGAACATCAATCAAAGGTGGCTCATACAAACGTAAATTTTCAACATTAACAACTGAATACATTTGCATTTATGAAGGCAAGTCAAGTTGAAATGCATTATTACCAACTTGCTTGATGATCTTGAATGGACCATAGCGAATGAGCTTGAGCTTTTTACCTTCTCCTTGCATCCTTTCTTTGCTTATGTGCAACCATACCTCATCTCCGGGCGGAAACGTGAAGCTGGGTTACACTTTTGTGAGAATCGGGGGCAAAAAAAAAATTTCGGCAATAGTTCGGCCGAACATTTTATAAAGTTCGGCCGAACTTTATAATAGTTCGGTCGAACTGTCTTAGCACGTTCGACCGAAATTTTGAGTCCGTTCAGATTGACGACACAGTGACGACGCAGCAAACATAATTTTTGCTGGAGGTTTGGAAAATCGGCAATGGTAGTTCAGCCGAACTCAGTTGAAAGTTCGGCCGAACTCAGTTAAAAGTTCGGCCGAACTACGTTTTTATAAATAAATCACCCGCGAAAGGTGTAAGTTTACTGTTTTCATTGTTTTCGTGCGACTTTTTATGTTCTGTCGTTGATTGCGTTGGGCGAGTTGCTGGTCGAGGTTCTGCTGGTCTGATTGCGTGGGGCGAGTTGCTGGTCGACGTTCTGCTGGTATGTTCTGTTACGTCCGCCAGTTTTTGAATGTTTTTTGCTTGCGAGGATTTCTATTGGAAACGTTGCCGTTCTTCTATCTCATGTCTGTACATCTGTTGGTGGCTTTTATATTTACGGGTTCGGTTCTTGTTACAGGTTCTTGGGCGAGTTGCTGGTCGAGGTTCTGCTGGTCGTTGTTAGGGGCGCCACCATTAAAATCTGCCGGGTACGTTCTATTACGCTCGCCATAGTATCCCTTCACTTATTATAACATTAATAAAATATTTTTACAGCTAAATTTATATAAATCTATGTAATCTCATTTTTTCAATAATAAAAAAGACTAAAATACAATAGCATAAATTTGGCTTTGTTTAGTTTTTTCCCTTTTGCCTGTTCTAACATCATATTAATTTTCAATTGGAATTAGAATCATAGCAGAATGGTTGCAAGGACAGCAGCTGTTTGTCCAATTTTGATGATCAATGTCTGTTCTAACTTCATATTAACTTTCAATTGAAATTAGACTGATATGAGAAATGTTGCAAGGACAGCAGCTGTCAGTCCAATTTTGATGATCAATGAATTTGTATATGATTAAGGAGCAGCTGGACATAGCCAATTTTGACTGTCACCAAATATATGTAAGAAAGTAAAAACAGGTTACATAGACACTGTCCCAATGATTTACAGTAAAGTAAATTAAATGATTTGTAGGAAACTCATCAAACGTGTTTAAAAGGTGAATGGTTCTAAATGATAAAAAGCATGCCCATCAACAATAATTTCAACCTTATTTCTATTCAAATTCCTTAGGTGAGTAAAGGAGAGAACTATGACTTTTAAAGATTACAATGGAGATTATTTTGTTTATCAGATGTTCAAATTGAATATCCTTTCATTCATCAACCTTATATGATATTTTTTTTTTTTTTGAGAATTCAGGTTAAAGGAAGCAATGTTAATATTCTACAAACCCATACCATATGAATTCATTTTTTTTAGAACTGCAACAGCCACCCAGTTAAAGGAAGCAATGTTATTCTACAAATCAATACTTGACAACAAATAAGATAAAGATTGTGATGGCAAACGAAACATTCATAAATATTGAGCAACAAATAAACAGATACGTAGATCCTACTCCTGAACATGTATTTCAATCATAAGCAAGCATTAAAGCATTAGCAATACCCAAAACAAGACAGTAGAACAATCCTCAAAAGATTAATTTTCATCCACTAAAGAGCAACCCTCTTACCTACCACGTAGTTTATATTTTGTTAAATTAAATATCAAATGTTGTTATTATAGAAGATATGAACATTGTTAATTTCATAGTAGGATTAAGTAAATGATTAGTTTGTTGGAAAGTAATAGATTTTGGTTTGGTTTAGATAGGAATTATAAAAACCATATTATAGGAAATTAATTTAACTTTTTCTAAATTGTATGAACCATTGTAGTGTTTGTAGAAGTTAAATTTAACTTATCCTTGTTGTGTATTTGAAAAAATAATTGGATCATAAAAAGTTCAATGATTTATTCTCTATCATGTTTTCAATTGATTTGACCCTAGTCAATATGGTATTATTCTTTATCACAAAACTAGAAACTCCACTAATGGGGAACTCTATTACTTTATTCCTTTTTGCGTTTCTTTTCTCTTAGTATTAGCCTTAAACGTTGATTTTTGTTAGTTAGATATGATATGATTTTTTATTTTTTTTTACTTTAAGAACCAAAACTTTGGAATTTCTCCAGCACTTCATATAGTTTATCTCATTTCTAGGGCCTTCTAAATACTTATTTTGAATGAAGAAGCATGCTAAATGCCTTTCTTTTTAGGGCTTTTTAAATACTTATTTTGAATGAAGAAGCATGCTAAATGCCTTTCTTTCTTTAAAAGCATGTGCATATACACGTTTTCTTAATGTAAAGTGTGTATACATTATGTCTACATTTCCATTTTTGATTGAGAGTTAATTGCTTAGCATATATTGTGCAAGTGTACTTCAGAAGTATAAGAACCTGGATTGACATTTAATGCAAGTAATTTATCTCACAATTAATTTACCCATTAGGATGCTTTGACCTAGTAACTTGAGAGATGAAAAATATCCTATCACATTAACGTGAGGATCCATTTTCACAATGAACATTAGGAAAAGACAATATTCATTGCAGTTGGTAATATAGTCAACTAGTAGACTATTCAATTATTAACAAAGTTGATGAAAAATGCAAGGAATTTAAGGTTGCATTTCAATTTTGAAAATTTTCTACAATAATTTTTGTAGGATAATTTGTTAATGCAAGTTTCCATAGTTATTTATAATTTTTATTTTAGAAAGAACCTTCAACCAAAAATACCCAAGGTTAGGCCCTCGTGTGCCCTTTGAGACACATTAGGTCATCCCACCAATTCATGCCCCATGCTTCATGAGTTGAAGGGTATCCTTCATACCCCTTAAGCATCCCCATTTGTCCCTACTCCATCATGTGATTTTTCCACCTCATCACGTAATAAGGGTTTAAGAACCAACGACCTCTTGTCTATTTCTGTGAAACACAAACATTATACACAACATTGTCTCAATCTCCGACGATATCAAGATGTGTTGGTCACCATACATCATGCCTCAATAGTAGCACCACCACTTACACCAACCTCATATGTTGATGATTCCTCTTCCACCATTTATTATGTCACGAACTCGGTTAATTAGTATTTGGCATGACCTTGAGTGCTCTATGTTAAAGACACTCATCTCATCTATATGTGTCCTTTACATATCAAATACCATCATCACTGCATGCATCAAGTGACATATCCCCCTCATCAAGATCCCAATCCGCCTAATTTTGGATGCTCCTCATACACTAAGTACCTTGACCATATCAATGGAATGCCCAACTCCTAGCATGGTTCCCACCACACCAACACAACTATTGGAGATTCAAACGACCTCACCACTTAGAAAATGATAAGAAATTATTTCACCCCCTTGTACTTGAACAATACATAGAAAGAATAACATAATTAATAGAAGAGATAAAAATATGAATTAGAGAAAGGCATGGATCACATATTAAAGGAAATGTAAGCCAACCTAGGAAGAAACCAACTCTTCGCTCCCACTTCAAATAATTTCTAAGAGTAAACAATGAAAACAAAAAATTGATCTATGTACCAGATGTACAACATTCAACCATACCTATATAAAGAGTGTACAATGAAATTAATGTTGGTTTACTTCAACACTTGGAAAATATCTTTTTTCTATCCCATTTGTGGAAGTTATGCAAATATGAAATAAAGATATGAGGTTAAGAAGTTCTTAAAATTTGATGAAGTAGATGACCCTACTTTTGATGATTATCCTATAGATTTATAAAAGATGAATCAAGGGAATAAAAATGTAATTCATAAACATTTTCATATATTCCTACTAATAAATAAAATATTATTACACAACTATATGCTAGATTTAGGAGAAACAACTGATGTAATTCCTTTGAAAGTGATGAAATAATTAGGCCTTACAACAACTAGGGTGCATATAGAAATGTATGTGCTATGGATCCTATGAAAATCGGGATGGGTAGAGTAATAAATACACATGTTTTGAAATTTTTTGAGGAGTAACTTAAAGCATGCATATATACAAAATGAAGTGGCTACTTTCTTCATATTCCATGAGGGACTATTGTTCTTCCTAAATACTATTCATATCATGTACCTCTGAATTATTTCTAGTGAAATTAAATGACTTGAAATTAAATTTCCTAAAGCCTATTGAAATTTCTCCTTCAAAATAAGGATGCACTCCCATTTGATTCTCACAGATAGGTTGTAATCATGAGCCTCTCTCTCAAGAGTGGACCTTCGCAAAATCTTGTGACGTCTTGTCACAAACAAAACCATCAAACTGAAAACACATCATTTTCTCCTTCAAAGAAAAAAAAATTCACATCATGTGAATATGTCCATGTACTCTTACATATTGGTGTACAAAACCATCAACCAAACAAGTTGACAAAACATGCCTCTTCAAACAACCGACTCTGAAGACAAATAATAGAGCTCATGTACTTTCAACATCTTGCTTCATGCAACATGCACTGGATACTTTGAATTTGCAAAGAAATTAATGAAACATCAAAATACATTCTAGGCCTTAATTGGATAAGAAATCTAACCATTTGTCAGCAAACCATTTCAATGGCGCTTCTTTTTCTTTCAACTATGTTGAATTTAGTTTTTAGTTATATTTTTAATTTTGGAGAAAATAACTATTTATTTCATGTGTAATTAGATTAGTGATTTCATGTGTTATGGTTGTGGATTCAGGCATTGAAACAACACCATTATATTTCAAATTTAAAAATGATGGTTTGAGTCCTAGGTAGCTTAGAATCCTACTTGTTTTCAAAATAAGGATGCACTCCCATTTGATTCTCACGGATAGGTTGTAATCATGAGGCTCTCGCTAAAGAGTGGACCTACGTAAAATCTTGTGACGTCTTGTCACAAGCAAAACCATCAAACTGAAAACACGTCATTTTTCTCCTTCAAAGAAAAAAAAATTTCACATCATGTGAATATGTCCATGTACTCTTACATATTGGTGTACAAAACCATCAACCAAACACAAGTTTACAAAACATGCCTCTTCAAACAACTAACTCTTAGCTCAAATAATAGAGCTCATGTACTTTCAACATCTTGCTTCATGCAACATGCACCATACTTTGAATTTGCAAAGAAATTCATGAAACATCAAAATACATGCTACGCCTTAATTGGATAAGAAATCTAACCATTTGTCAGCAAACCATTTCAATGGCGCTTCTTTTTCTTTCAACTATGTTGAATTTAGTTTTTAGTTATATTTTATATTTTGGAGAAAATAACTATTTATTTCATGTGTAATTAGATCAGTGATTTCATGTGTTAGGGTTGTGGATTCAGGCATTGAAACAACACCATTATATTTCAAATTTAAAAATGATGGTTTGAGTCCTAGGTAGCTTAGAATCCTACTTGTTTTCAAAATGAGGATGCACTCCCATTTGATTCTCACGAATAGGTTGTAATCATGAGGCTCTCGCTCAAGAGTGGACCTTCGCAAAATCTTGTGACGTATTGTCACAAACAAAACCATCAAATTGAAAACACATCATTTTTCTCCTTCAAAGAAAAAAAAAAATCACATCATGTGAATATGTCCGTGTACTCTTACATATTGGTGTACAAAACCATCAACCAAACACAAGTTGACAAAACATGCCTTTTCAAACAACTGACTCTTAAGTCAAATAATAGAGCTCATGTGCAAATTTCCATATTTGTTGCATTTATGTGTGTCTAACATAACTCTACTTTCAACATCTTGCTTCATGCAACATGCACCATACTTTGAATTTGCAAAGACCCAGGAATTATCCACCCCCCATTAAAATGACCCTACAAGTTGATTCTTTTAGTTTTTTCACTCTATAAGCATCGACGTACGATTATGCATGATGGAGAATCTCTAGCGCTTTCCCTTGTTAATATATTTAACAAGGGAAAGCGCTAGATATTCTCCATCATGTATAATCGTACGTTGGATTTGGTGATAATTGTCTCCATATTTTGGCTTTCTGACCCGCAAAACATAATTATTTTAGAAGGGAGGGAAGGAGGGATGATCACATTGACTTGCTTGATGACCTGTCTATGAAGATTAACTACCTCAAGAATTATTTTTTTGCGTAGGGACAGAGACACATTCCCATGTCTAGTTCTTTGATATTGTTAATGCCTCTAGTGTTTACTTCTACAAGTTCTATAGGCAGAGTCTGTAAAGGGCCAGGTAGCCTCTAGATCTCATCTTTTATGAAAGGTGACATATCTAGTAAATGCCCCTGCAGTCAATCTCTGGAATGGATCTAAATATAAGTTCTTAATTTTTTAATATTCGTAAAACACAACAACTTTAAGGTAAACTATGTACATGTTCCATTCATCATGAACACAAACCTCACAAGCCTCCTTGGCTTTGGAGCATTTTCCATGTTTTCCATAACCAAGACCCAAATAATTAGACCCTTCTTGAAGAACATTTGGCTCAACTATGCCTTGTACATGCTTGCCTTTAAAACCCTTTACTTTCATAGCACATTTTCATAAAAAATTTGGACCTTGTTCCTCTAATGTCTCTAATGTCTCTCAAAAGCACGTACACATTCATTTTCAGAGGAAATTGAAGGTAGAAACCAATAGCTAATTCTTCTAACTAACCTTGACTAAAATGAGCTAAATTGTACTTTGATACGAACTTGATTTAAATTGTCCACCCCACATTGGGCACCAATGATTATAACCTTTAATGGGCTAGCACTGGTTTGTAATCATCATCTCAAAATGACCTAGTAGATGAAAAATTATCATGTTTGTAATCATCATTTCACACCATCTACATATGACCCTTCTACACATTATATGATTGAATTTATGGTATGTCATCCCTTCTATCTAGACCACGATTGATTGTGACATTAGGTGAATAAAGGAAATTTGATAAGGAAATGATCAGTATAAGTTTGTCCTCCTCCACGCACTCCATATCCAATGATTGCCTATTTTTCTCTTCCAACATTTTATTTTGGAAATTCATTTTGGTAGTTAATTCTACTAATAGTCACAACACACCTGGAAGTCAAAGAAATTGTTATATATATACACTACTAAACTCAATTAACATTGTTTGTTATTGGACATTACAATAACAAACAACGTAGAGTTCATTAATGTAGTAGTGTATATGATAATTATATGTATAGTGGTGTGGCTATCGATAAAATTAGCTGCTAATGAATTTCGAGAATAGAAAGTTGGATGTGGAAAATTGAGAAATCACTAGCTATGGGGCGGATGGAGTTGGACAAGCTAGAAACTATCTTCTGCTTATAAATTGTATTTTATTCACCTGTTGTCACAATCATTCATGGGATAGGTAGAGAGGATGACATTTCAAAAATTCATGCATATAATATGTAGAAGGGGTGTGAAGTGATGATGATTGACATGGTAAATTTTCATCTCCCAAGTCATTTTTAGATGATGATGACAAACCAATATTAGCCATTTTAAGGTTATAATCATTAACAAGAAATATGGGGAAGGAAATTCAAAGTGCCAAATTCTAAGGAACAAGCCATATTTGCTTCTCAAAAACTTTATTTGATATATTCTTAAAAAACCAAGTAAAAATTTTAGTAATCCTAGAATCATGCTTTACATAAGGTAAAATTGGGGAACTCATGACCTGTACTATAGATAAAAAAAACATTTACACTTACCAAAAAATATATGATAAAAATTGACAAACTACATAAGCTTAAGCTCAAGGGGATATAATCATTTTTGCCTTCCATATAGATAATGAAAATGATTGTTCCAAGTCTCATGTTGCTTCGCATGTTATTTTATAAACCTTCTATTGTTCTAAGAAATATAGAACATACTGGATTTAACAGCCCCAAACTGGATTTTACTCTGAGGTATTGATTTTTTGAAATCTATTTTGTGAATGTCGGCCAATAGATATATATCATGGAGGATGAAAGAAGAAGATCATCGGAATCCCATATGGAAGATGTTCACGGTATTTAAATATAATCTTAAATCTCCATACATGTGTGTACATATGGAAGTGATTTTTTATTAACTTTGTGAGTGAAATTAGTTGTTAATAAGTTTCATATTTTAATTTTTAGGAGGCAAGAGGAGAAGGCTTTCTACTCCATCCATGGAGCGTGGCCAAGGTTCAACCGGTCGAGGTAGCAGGGTGCGGGAAGGGGGTGATATTTATTCCCCCGAAGGCCAGCAATCAACGGCTGCTGGTTCTCAACAGTGTCACTATGGGTCTGGTTCTCAGCAGCATCATTCTGGGGTTGGTTCTCAGCAGGGTCAAGTTGGAGATGATGTTAACCAACAACATCAAGGTTGCCATCAATTTAAATATTTTTTCATTAAATTTGTACGACCTTTTTTACACTTGTTTTTTCTAATATACGAAATTTTATATATATTGATGCAGAGGCTGAAAATGTTAGAGCCAGTGGTCAAAAAAGACGCAGGGCAGTGCGCTACATTGAAGAAGAAGGCTGTCAACCTAGCACAACTTATCCGGCTGAGATTACTGATATACCATGGGAAACGAACATGGCGGAATGCACCTTACAAAGGTGTCAAAGCCTTTATGAAAAATTGCAAAGAGATCTCCAGGATTTGTCTCTACCTGCTGAGAGTAGACAAAGCCTAGAAATAGTTACACATTCATTGAGTGAAATGGTAAAAGTGTACAAAGATTTGGGGCCAACCACTGATTCGTTTGTAGAAGTGATGAGAAAGAGAAGAGAAATAGTGATAGGTCCCGATAAATGGCAGGACATAAAAAAAAAAGTTTCAAGAGCGCAGGCTAAGTCAATGTTTAATTATAAGGAAGGGCCAAAAAGAAAGATGTTGAAGGTGCAGTATTTCAAGCACCCAGACAAAGCAAAATATTTGTATAGTCGACATATTGTGGCCTTTGGAAGGCTTCCATGGAACGATGAACTAGCCCTTGGCTTAATAGTGCTTTTCACATATCTCTTCTCATGAAGCTCCATATAACAATTTGATCCTGGGCTTGCTTGAATTGGTTCAAGCTCTTTCTTTTTCGAATTCTGTCTAATTGCTCCAATACGACATATATTGACTCCTTCCAAACGAAGTGCACCAATCCTCTTAGTATGGTCGTCTTCTTTTCCAAGTGTGCCAACACATGCATTTTCTTTCTTCAAACCAATAGGTTTCGGATCAAGAAAGTCCCTCTTGATCTTATCTTCCATGTTCTTGACTTTACCCCGCAACGTGGTGCTTATTTCCTTCAAGTGAGCCCTTTCCATAAAGAGTTCCTGAAGTCTTTGTTCACCTTGTCGTATCTCCATGTCAAGCTTTTCAATTTCAGCAGTTTGTCTAGAAAGTCCATCCTTGGAATTTCTTGCGTGAAAAACCAAGTAGGTTGAACCAACGTTGTTCTAGTGCATTGGAATTCATTAAAGAATTTGTCATTGGCGCTGCTTCAAGCTAGGAGTGAGCATCGTCACCAACCTACATTGAATATTTTACACTCCCTATGGTGAATGATACTTTAAATTGATTGACAGTCTAAGACTTTCAAATTTTTCCGAATGCCAAATGATCTTACAAAGTTAGTATTTATAATATTCTAGTAGGTCATTCGGCGACAACTTGTACCAAAAACTTGAAACGACTTTGGCGTGTGATATTTAATTTGTTAAATGTTTTTGTTGCATTGTTGAATTATAATTGGCATGGCTTAACAATTCTTTTCACATAAATCTTCTCATGAAGCTCCATAGAACAATTCGATCCTGGGTCTGCTTTAATTGGTTCAAGCTCTTTCCTTTTCGAATTCTGTCTAATCGCTCCAATACGACATATATTGACTCCTTCCAAACGAAGTGCACCAATCCTCTTAGTGTGGTCGCCTTAGTGTGGCGTGTGATATTTAATTTGTTAAATGTTTTTGTTGGATTGTTGAATTATAATTGGCATGGCATGTGAAGTTTTTAAAACTCCAGTTTTGGATGGTTTCAATCTACATTTTGCATGTGATATTTAATGAACTTTAAATGTTAAATGTTTTAATGATGCACAATATATAATCAAAAGGGTTTTAAGACATAAAGTTTTGGATGGTTTCAATTTACAACTTAAAGTTTTGGATGGTTTCAACCTACATTTGCACATATGGTAAATTGAAATTATGTTACTTGCAACAAGACAATCCCCATTGATTTCATTGTATATGTTGATTTCTAATTTGATATAATTGCATGTATGATGGTACATTACTTGTAAAGACATTGGATTAATAGTGTTCATCGATTTTACTTTAAGCGCAAAAAATTATTGATAATGTAGAACGATTTTTGTGTTATAATAATTAAACCTAATAATATTGGAGAGCAAGAGAGATGAGGTATGGTGTTTACTACAATAGTTCGAGCAGGGCATTCCGTGACAACTTTTACTAGAAACTTGAAACAAAGAAAATCTATCTTTGGCTAGGACATCATGTAAGATGCTCGACATAAATAGTAAAATTGTACTTAAAAGCCGAGATTCGGGCAAGTGGGGACAACCACTTGTTATCTCGTCCCTTGGAGGCTAGGCCATATGGGGACCAAATTTGACTTTACAAAATAAAGTGAAATAATTTGTACCATATGGTCGGAGAACATATACAAAAACAATTAATATACAAGAACAATTAATTTCATTCTAGAATATATATATATCCAATACATATTTAACATTTTTAATCAATGCACATGTATAGAAAAACTATTTTCAGTGGAAACTAGAGCACGTGCTTGTACCCAAAAAATTTGTAACATTTGCAAACCACAAATAACATAAGCAGTTCAATTTTTAGTTGAGTACTGAAAGGTTTAAAAGATAATAAATTGTTGTCCTGACACTTCACTCAAAAAAATTCTAATGGAATTCCATCCTCAATAATCCATTCATGATCGGATTTTGACATTTTCCATTTCTTAATTTTTGATTTTTTCTTTGATTGAACTTCTATCAACTTTATGCGTGCTGCACACACCAAGTGACTATACTGACAACTTATGGAATCAGGTTCATAGTCTTCGAAGTAAACAAAGTCTCCACTTTGACGAGTTTGTTTGAAAAAATAACCTTTCAGTATAATAGACCCTTTGTCATACCGAAATCCGTGATCATTATAGTCTTGTAATAATTTCATTTTTTGTTCAGTGCAACGCATCAAATAATACTTCACATTTTCATCGTTGTCAATAGGTGCAATTACAGCAAAAACATCTCCTGCACAATAAAATAAATTTAACATTTAATTATGCATATTTAAATTTAAATTTTTAAATCTTTAAATCATTAAAAAGTAATTCAAATGTTACCTTCTCTAACAAGATCGGAAACTTGATCACCATTGGATGATATTGTAGTTTCATCTGATTCCATTTCTTCAATCATTGCAACAGACATTTTTCCCTTTGTATTTAGCTCTGTATGTTTCCAATCGTTCACATACATTTTGTTTTCACAGACGTCATTGGATTTTGTGTTGTCTATGCAAACATCACAAAAACAAGAATATTTTCTTTTATCCAATGCAAACACATTTGTGGACAATTTTGTTTGAATTGAATGCAATTTTCGAGTCCCTTTATTGTAACATTAAATTATGCATATTTAAATTTATTTCTAGATCTTTAAATCATTAGAAATTAATTCAAATGTTACCTTCTCTAACAAGATCAGAAACTCGATCACCATCGGATGATATTGTAGTTTCCTCTAATTGCATTTCTTCAAACATTGCAACAGACATTTTTCCCTTTGTATTTAGCTCTGTATGTTTCCAATCATTCACATATATTTTGTTTTCAGAAACGTCATTGGATTTTGTGTTGTCTATGCAAACATCACAAAAACAAGAATATTTTCTTTTATCCAATGCAAACACATTGCTGAACAACTTTGTTTGAATTGAATGCAATTTTCGAGTCCCTTTTATTGTTTCAACATCATTTCCAATTGATCTATCTATGTCTTCGATTCCAATATGCCAGAAAAACCTTTATATGGAAAATTAGAAAAAGAATTTGTAAATATGATATCAAAATACAATTAAAAATAATCATTGCATGATAAATGTACAATGTTTAAAATTAGATTCCCAATATGAATTAAATTGAATGTACCTTCGTACTTCTCTTGATGGGTTTTTCTCATGGATTAGAGCAGCAATGCACCATTGAACAACTTCTTCAGCGTTCACAAGTCAGTGTGGAGAGTGGTTCATTTGATATCTTCGAAGTACTCGTTTTATGCATGCTCCTGCACCGTCATGTTCTCCTTTTCCATGGCCAGTCTCGAATAAATTCCAACAATGTTTAATGCAGGTTTTCTTATGAAGACAACACAACCAAAAGAATGATCGTGCAGATTTGAATTGACCTGTGCAACTGTCTGACCATATCCAATGTTCATTGAATGTTATTCCATGATTTTTCAATGAATCATAAATTCTTCCAAAACAATGTTGTACAAAACATGTATATTGTGTACGATCGTCACTGATATAAAAGTGATATTCTTTAATGATATGTCGATTTTCACTCGTGCTTTCTATATGATTGACATTTTGTTCAGCATGTCTATATAGAATATGGACGAGCATGGAGACTTGGTCAGAATGATAATATTCACTCTGAATTTCTTTTTGTGGAACAAATGTGTAGTTTTCTGCAAAATCAATCACTGACAAAATGGTCCCTGGTTGAAAAAATTCACGATATTTTTTGAATTGCAAGTCTTGCCATCGAGCTCTATGGGAATGCTTGGTGTATTTGTAAATTTCTGCCTCAAACTTTCCCAAAAAGTCTATCAGAAAAATTTCGTCTTCTCGTAATTCGATTCTTTTAACACTATTTGCACCTTGAATCAATGTACCGATATATTCATACCTCTTCCATTTCACTTTCATGTTGGACAATGATTGATCATTTATATCAATACGATATTTGTTTTGAAATTTAGTCAAATTTCCACAATCATCGCATTTTTTACCACCAACACATTTCTTTTTGTAAAATAGTTCATCGCTTTCTCTTTCACAAAGAATTTGAGATATGAATTCATGGATAGTGGAAGGAGGAGGTGAATCCTTCCATAATGTTCTACCAAAATCAAGGAATGTGTCATAATATAACTCAAATTCCACATGATAACGGCAACAACAAGTGTCACGTACGGTGATAGGTTTTACATACCATGGTTTTTGTTGAACAAAAGCACTGAGTGAAACATGAATTTGACGATTCTCTTCTTTGAACTTGTTGAATAACTCTATCTGAGTGGTTTCCAAGAGATGTTTTTCACGTTCTTCGTACTGATTTCGTGCTATTCTTCTTCGCATCACATGCCTTGCAGTTGGTGAAACACGCGAATTGTTCTTCCAATATTCATATATTATTTTTTAACATTTTCTCCAAGTCTATCTTTGTATGGTTGCCTACAAATAGCTCTCCAACAAGCGAGTTCATCATTTACATCTATTTGCAGTCAAAATTTTCGATGTTTGTGCAGAGTTTTTCGCGAGGTTCCCAGTGCTCGTGCCATAGATGTTATCAAACGATTCTCTTGAGTACTTGGTCAAACCATTGCCATCTGTATTCCTCTACATACATTTGAAACATCTTTATCTCTAGATCTCTTAATTGACTTTATAGCACTACTCATATTTTGTATCACCTCTTCCTTCATTTTTTTATCTTTGGTTGATTTTCAAATACCCAATAGTGTCGTCACTTCTTTTAATTTCCTTGATGATAGGAGACCTTTCAACATTTGAGCCTGAACTGTCACTCGCTCATTTAAGAAATACTTTTCCAAAATGCGGTCGACACGATATCGTATAATATGGTCAGGTTTTTTATCTCCATATGTGTGAGTGTCAACATTTTCTAACATCTCATTATCGATAGTGATTTCATCTGTACATATTCGAAAAAATAGTACATATTTAATAAATCACTAAATTAATAAATATGTCAATAAATATTAGGAAAATTTTAAATATATCAATAGATCATAATATATATATTTACATACCAGCTTCAATTTCTACTTGAGGTTGATTTTCTTCTTCAATATTTTGAGGAGTATATCTGTCTGTTTACATTAAACAAAATATTTTTCAAACTAGTTCATTTAATAAAAATTAAGCTTCACATTTTACATAATAGGAAAATTTTAAATATATCAATAGATCATAATATTTACATACCTGCTTCAATTTCTGCTTGAGGTTGATTTTCTTCTTCAATATTTTGAGGAATATCTTTGTTTGTTTACATTAAACAAAATATTTTGCAAACTAGTTCATCAAATAAAAATTAAGCTTCACATTTTACATTGGGAAAATTTTAAAAATATATCAATAGATCATAATATTTACATTTACATACCTGCTTCAATTTCTACTTGAGGTTGATTTTCTTCTTCAATATTTTGAGGAATATCTCTGTTTGTTTACATTAAACAAAATATTTTTCAAACTAGTTCATCAAATAAAAATTAATCTTAACATTTTACATTAGAAAAATTTTAAATATATATCAATAGATCATAATATTTACATTTACATACCTGCTTCAATTTCTGCTTGAGGTTGATTTTCCTCTTCAATATTTGAGAGAGCTTCTAACTTTCTTTTGTGAGATTGTCTAGTCTCTTCTCTACGTGTCTCAGGGTCTCTTTTTCAATCATATTTTCTCACACAAGTTCTTCGATTTCCCATGATAATAGGGTATGAAGTTCAAAAAATTTCCTTCAAAAAATTGAACAATAACTCAATTACAAAAAATATCACAAAAGATTTAATTTAAAAAAATTCAGTGTAAATTTTTTGCAAAAAATACATATTCCAATCCAAAACACTTACTTTAAAAAATTCGAGAGAAAAATGTCTTATAAAAATGAAACAAAGCTCAAAATATTTACTTCAACTCAAAACACGTACATACCTCCAAGAAATGTCTTTTGAATGTACGTCCAAGAAATTTTTTACAATTTTCGCCAAAATCACGCCGCCTCTAAGAAATGTCCAAAAAAATTCTTTAAACCCAAAATTGTAAAATCAACCAGGAAATGCTTTTAAATCCAAACTTTGAAGAAATTTTTTTGAACTCAAAACAAGATCTTTGTAAAATGAGAAGTGTGTGAAATGTGCGAAAATTGTGAATCATTTCGTGCCAATTTATATTGACGCAAAATGTGTTTTAGTAGGGGGCTCCGCAAAACTCTCCGGCCGACGGAGACTTATACAATAGTTCGGCCGAACTTATGATCAAAAGTTCAGCCGAACTATTAAGACGTTAGATTTAACGGGTCTTAAGTGGAAAACATAGTTCAGCCAAACTTTACTAAAAGTTCGGCCGAACTAACGCGTCATCAATTACGTAAAAACTAGGCTCTGAATACGGTTCTGCAACTTTGGACTGATTAAACTCCATGAAAGGTTGTTAATTAAATGTCAGAACCAAGACAAACATTTTCAGAATTGAATCTACTTTCAGGAAATATAAATTTTATGGAATTTCATAAACGTTTAATAATTTTAATTATTTTTCTAATAAAATGGGTGCAAACAATTTCTGAGGGTCATTGTGATTCAGTGAAATCAAAATTTTGTATCTCCCAAAATGCATTGTAAAAAAAATTGAAAAAATTATGGGGCATTACATTGGTCCGTCGTCTCTAATGGGTGGCTTTTAGATTTTTAGTTTATAACTTATATGTTAAGAAATTTCTTGCGACGCGAAACATATCCAAAATACGCAGTTTTTCGTATTGAACCAGTTCAAAAAATTCCGTGGTATGGTGGCCTGTCTATGACTTGTAAAATGGTGAAAACAAAACAGACTCTGTCTATTGTTGTAACACATTTTTTTCAACTCTAAATTATTGGATACATTGCGTCACCATGACTTCTTATAGAATCCTTGGGTGTTAAAAACCTGCATAAAGGCAAGTTGACATATCAAATGCATAAAAATTTTCAAAGTAGTAATAGAAAGCTAACAAAACTACTAAAGCTTATTTTTAATAGCAAAATGAAATTCTACACAAAATTATTTATAGTTTTATGGAAGAAGTTGAAGAACCGAAAAAAATGAAAATTTTTTCTCAAAAAAGGGCAAAAAGTGTAACCCGGCTTCACATTTTCACCTTGTGATGCCTCCTTTCCATCATATTCTATTTGGATAAAACCCTCCCAGGGTTAGTGAAGGCCTTAAAGAGGCCTTATAATAAATATTAGATTGGTTCATGAAAGAATTACTCACATATATCATATTCTATGAAAGTGAAACTGGCCCTAATCTATGTCCTAGATACATTCCAAAGAGGATATATTTAAGAGAGTTAGCATATCAAACTGCCTTGAATGGACTAGCTTAGAAATTGAGAAAAATTCAGAAGAAAATCTAAGTTCCGAATTCACTTTGGAAAATTTTTCCTTAAGGACCGAGGAAATGAATTTAAGGAGATCGAAGAACTAAAAAATGTTTGGTTCTATTCATTTCCCATTCATCGGTATGATCCTCAAGGAACCATCAATGACCATTATAGTTTTTGGGTACATCAAAATCTACACACACCAGCAACCCCCCCTCTATGAAAATTTCATTAATATTGATAATTTTCACCAAGATTTTGAAAGAGGGAAAGTTTTGAGTAGGAAGGATAGAATTAAAATACAAAAGTTTAGAGAAGATATTTATTAGGACCTCCTTAGCTATAAGAGTCTTCATACATATACTGCAATTGAATGGATCAAATCTGTTGAGATTCTCAAATAAAATTTTGATGACATTATTTCAGAGCATGTTTCCTTGGAAAAAATTGAAGAATCCCAACTTGAAAATATTCCTGATGTTTCTTTTACAGCTACAAAGACAAGCACAACAAAAGAAGACACTCTTAAATAAAAATATTTGAATATCAATATAGATCAACATGCTCAAAGGAACACAAAAGTCACAGGTCTAAAACTAGAGAGACCAGAGAAAGAAAAACAAACATACAAGCAGAATTCCTGAGGTGAAGATGTCATTATTGGCATCCTAGATGACATCACCAAGGCACATACAGAGTCAAAGAAAATTGATGAGGAATTTGAATATATGCATATTGACACAAAGAAATAAGAGAAAATTATAAGGGCCCCTAGGTCAACATTCTATGCTTTCTCTAGCATAGAAAAAGTGTTCCCTCAGTAGTAAGAACAAAGCGCCCATATATCTATTCCACACACTTGTCATGAGACATCTATGACTCCAATTTCTATAATAATCCCTCTCGATTCCTTTTTATTTAAACTTGTCATAGAAGCACAAATTGTTTGCAAAATCATTCCATCCCTGACTAAGTATTACTTTAATGTTCAAACCAAGTCAGTTTTCAAAAGATTGAATAAAGGAAAGATTTACAGTTTCAAAACCATTTTAGAACATAAGTGGCAAGCAATAGGAAATATTGAGGAAAAAGCCAAATAATCCTCCCAGGCTCTAATAGCCTTTAACAATTACAGCCAACACCATGTTGGAGAACTTTCCACCCCCTACAAGAATAGTTTGTAGAAGATAAAACACTTGGAAAGTGAAATTGAGAAAAACAAAACTTTAAGTGAAGAAAGTTAGCAAAACCATTCCACAACACTTGTAGGCAGGTTCACCATAGAAATACAAAATTGTAGAATGAATTAAAAAATTAGTTGAATGAATTGAAACTTAAACAATTTACAAGCATGCAACTAAAAAAAAAATGCACATGCACAAAAAATTTGAATATTGAACGAAGAATGTGACAAAAACATTCTAACCATGACGACAACAATGGAGGAAGAAATTGAAAGTTACTCATAAATGTAAATCAATTCAATGTCATGAAGTGTAGAATAGTCTGTAGGTTTTTAAGGCGCAAGTAATATAGGCAATCAGAATATCGAGGGAATACCAGGCTAAGTTTTATAAAGAAATGGATAAAATTTGTAGATTTTTTCAGCAAAATATGGATCTTGAGTAAATAATAGAATATTTGGTGTAAGAATACAACTACATGAAAGAAAAATTCATGTCAATTCTTTAATTGGAAACACATTTCCAACCTAACAACATCTCAAAAGTATCCAAAATGGATAAAAGACTAATGTTTACTTATTTGATTCAACGACAATTTGAGGCAAAAGAAATCAAAGAATGCATCAAAGGGACCATTAAACACTATATGTTAGTATGGAAGATGGGAATAGATTTTATAGAGGAATTCGATCTGTTAGGATCCAAACTATTAAATTTCGGCATGGTTTTTCAAGGGTTTCTCTGATAAGCCAAATACTTGGGAGAATAATCCCTATTGCACCCTTAAAAATTCACACAATTTCTATAACTCGCATCATTATTATTTTATAGTTGTTCTAGTTGATTAGCCCTTCTTTTGTGCTCTAAGCTATTTTGAGATTACTTTGTTTTAATATAGGTCACAATGGTTAGGATCATTTTCTAAGGTAGTTTTTATAGGTAAGACACAAACCAAAACCAATTTATTTATTGTTCTTAGGTTATTCTTTGCTATACATTTAATCTTAGAATAGAACCGTTGCTGGAATTTTTACAAGTTAGGTTCCACTCTTGAGAGCAACGATTTGGCTTCACGTTTAAAGATTGTAGGTCCTAACTAAATCCTTCTTTCGTTGTTGTCCCAAGTACTTTAGAAGTTGAGCCCACAATTGAAATAGGTTTTTATATTTCCTTTAAATGGAGGTTGTGACTCCACTCTGTTTGGGTTCCTATCATGTGTGAGTTTGGATAACAAAAAGGGTCCTCATCCATACGACCTTAGTTTACTCACTTGTGAGGGTTGAGCCTTTGTCCCTGAGTAACTTTGACTGGAAAATGTGTACAATTTATCTATTAAAAATTTCTAAAGGCATTCATGGCCTATGCATTTTTTAAACAGATTTCCTTCTATTTCTGGTGTAAAGAAAGGCTACCAATTTTCACTTTGCACCTTTGTTTACATTAGAGTAACTATTCGACGGAAAATTTAGGAGAATACACAACGGTCATTAATTTTCTTCTAATGTATTTACAGTAATCGTATTAGATGTCCTATGTTATTTACGATGATCATAAATCTTAGTAACATATGTTTTGACTCTATAAGTTCACTATTCTTTATTTTTTTATGAAGAAAAAGAAAAAGAAGATTGCTACTTTCTTTTCTTCCTTGTACACTATAAGGGTTTATGGTCTTTCTAATTTTTTCTTATTTCCTTTCAAACCATAACCAAAATAGAAAATTTGATCGATCCAGTCCAATAGCTACTGTAAAAACCTCATCTTTATGTTATGTAGTATTTTAATAAATCCTTTAATTCATATTGTATACCATTAACACAAACATGGATTTAAAGTAATCATAGTTCTTGATATGCCTCATACATATGAGTACAATATTAATTATACAGTCTTCTGGCTGGTGGGACATATACCCGGGACGCACCACATACCTTCCAGTCCTAAATATATAAGAATTCAGGATTGTTTCAAGTAATTGGATAGATGTATATCCTGACTAGTAAGACTTGGGACTAACCTAATTCATGAGTATAATGTTTTCTTTGCCACTTCAAAATATCAAAATTAAAATCATAACATTGCAGAACATATTAAGAAAAAACTCCATATATAAACATAAAAATGTTACACTTATCTATTTTCCAATAACTCTGTCTGATACAAAAATCACAAGGGAAGGAATTTTCCACCCAACCAATGAGAACTAGCATCCTCTACCAGAACTCCGTCCGAGCCAACTTCACATCCGGAGTAGTTTTTATTATATAGACACTACCAAGTCCAACCTCGGACATTCTCTGACCCCATCAGGTCCACTCTAGGGTTTAACTAACCACACATGGTTCATTTTGGAATTCCACAGGCCATCCAACTCAAGAATTCCTTACTTTGGAAGCATCCTACCTCTCTCAATAGCATCATGTCTCAGGGTATAAATCTTAACAAAAAATTTCTCCTATCATGGCCCCCCTCCAATAAGGCTCCAAGTTCAAAAGGTTGTCTTAAGTTCTTCCTCTTGGCTCCCTTTCCCCTGACTAAGATGATTTGTTTTTAGGAAGAGAAATTTTGGCAGTTAACCACCTCTATCCATAATTGTCTTTTAATTATCTAGAATGTGAAACTCTCTTTCAACATATTTTCCCACCATAATTTTCATGATTAACCATAAAAAATATTTATTAATGAAATTTAGAAAGATAAACTTTAAGAAAAAATAAATTAAAATATTTACAATTTACTAAAAGATATTACAGAATAAAAAAACTTTAACCCCTAAGTAAGATGGCAAAAGAAAAAACTAATACCATAAGAATTTTTAAATTTTTAATTGTATACTAACAAAAGGAAGAGATTAACATCATGCCAGCTGCAGCAATCCTACTTTGGGCACTAACAACATAAAAAAAATGGTATAACTAATAAGTGAAATGGCTTGTTTTCGTCAATGCATGTAGAATTTTGTAATTGTTGTGGAACACTGTAAATTGTTGTGGAATGGAATTAGCAAGAGACTTTAAATAATTTTCAATAAAGGGGAAAAATAAATAAATATAGGTATATAAAATGAGACTGGTTCTAATAAAGTTGTGAATGGATGTGATGCATAAACGAGTAAACTTCCACCACTACCACAATTGTTTAAGTTTTAGTTTTTTATAAGCTTTGGTTGTATCTTATCAATTTGTTTTGTAAGAGTTATATAAATAATAATAATAATAATTAATAATAAAAAGTGATTTTAAATATGGTTTTAAAATTAAAAAAAAATAATTTAAACATATATAATATTTGTAAATAAGTTAATATATTATTATTAATATATTAACTTATTTACAAATATTATATATAATTACATATTAAGTTATTAATTTTTTTTATTAAATTTTATAAAAAAACTTAATTAATAAAAGTTAATAATTTTAAATTTTATTATAAAATAGTTTAAATCTAAATAAAATTGGTAAATTAATAAAAAATAATAATTTTAAATTTTATTTTAAAATAATTTAAATATGAATAATATTAATAAATAAATAAATAAAATTTTAATTAATAAAAAATAATAATTTTAAATTTTATTTTAAAATAGTTTAAATATAAATGACATTGGTAAATAAATCGATCATATATTATTTGAATTCCAATTTAACTAGATCTTTAAAAAGAAAGACAAGTTGAAATGAAAATAAACAAGAAGGGTTGTGGGGCAACAAGTCCTTCCCACTAGCCAAAATGTACATTATTTGACTTTAGTTATGTTAGCCTGATTTAACTGTTGTATATACACATGTTTTCATGGTGTTATGAGTATATTTTGTACTTTTACCTTTTGTTGGCTCATGAATTAACTATGTATATTTGTTAACTTCAGAGTCTACTGCTAATTGTTTCTAGCACAACCATTGAGTTATGGTCATTATAACATTTACATAAAAGTTTCATTTCATGTCCAGTTTATAGTATTTCATAATTATATCCTTGAATGGACGTATATAAAGCATGAAGAAAAGTCTGGTAGTAATTCATAATTCATATGCGTATAGGTTAAACCCGGTATATAAGGCATTAAGACAGGTTTGATACTAATTAATTCATCATTTATATTCCTATTGCTTAATGCGCGTATATAATGCATGAGAAAAGGTAACTTTGGTACAATAAGCAAATGGGAAAGAACTCGACCTTCCTTTCCCGAAGGGCACTTCTTTCTGTCAAGCAGGCCCTCGAGTAAGTACTTATGCTATATCGCGCTTGACAATGGGTTAAAAAAACTCGGTTCATGCCTAACCAATCCCTGACCGAATTGATAAGTGATTTCTAAGAACATTATTGTGTCCTAAAAGCTCTCTCTGTGTTGAGTGACAAGGCATCCTGGTCAGCAATATGTAAACACGCAATATCTTACTAATTTTTTTTTAAATAAATATATATAAACAAACATAAGAATTACTAACTATTATAAAACAATAAAATGTGTCATCCTGGGGCTTGCATGAAATCTACATGTTGATTCTTCACACTAAACGTTTGTTTGTATAAGAGTGTGAATCCAAAACATGAAACAATTTTTTATTACAATGAGAAGAACAAAGCATGAAAATGGTCATCCTTCTTCTTCCCAATTAAATGCCTCTCACCATTCATCTTGTTGCTCTGCTCCTCCTCCTTTGTTTTCCCACATCATGCTTTGGTACTTAGTACAATATTTGTCTTTCGGAGATACATGTGGTGACTTTCAGTTAAGCTACGCTTTTGGTACGAATAATAGAGGTTGTGATGACCTTGAATTTCAACTCAAGTGTGCTCTAGATGACCAGAGTGGCCATTTTTTTCTCACAATAGAGAAACATGAATATAGAATCTTGAAGCCCTCTTTATTGTGAAATAACAACACTAACACCATGACAATTGTCCAGATCATCACTGGGGGATAAAATGCAGTATTTACAATAACTAATCTTCATTCTGGTCTCCCGCTTCTAAATTCCGTATCCTCCCTGATGCATACACCAATCTCTTGATTTGAGGGTACTGCAATCAAAGTACTAGGTGTAATTTTACATTACCGTGGCATAGCTTCACTTTATATGGTGTTACTTGGTACTACAGTTTGGTACGAAAAAACTTGAAGTTTGGGGCTTTATAGCTTGAAGTGGGTACGAAAAAAATTGAAGTTTGGGGCTTTATAGCTTGAGGTAGCTTGTGGAAGAAGACCTATTGAGCCAAAGATGTGTTCTGAAAAAATAATTTTGGTTGATTGTGTTAGGGAGTTACATTCAAAGGGAAAGTAGGGACATTTGCTTGCTAGTTCAAATTTCAAGATATAATACAAGTTTATCAATAAAACACCTAAGTTGATGGATCATTGAAGTTTAATAAGTATCGATAACCCAAAAATAAAATATGCGTTTACTACTTTGAAATTTTGATTTACTATTCTAAAATTATAATTATCACTTATCAATACCATAAAATCATAAATGTAAATTGATGATTCTAGAGGAAAAAAACTCATAAATGAAAATTGATAATTTTGCATGAAAGACAAGTTGTTGATTTCACAGGGAGATGGTTGACCAAAAGCATACCTCTAGAGAATCAAAGCGAAGCCACAATCCACCATGGGTTAATCTTTTTCCACAATGTGACATGGCACACAAATGCCTTAGATTATGAGGCACTCAAACATAATGAAATGGGTTAATCTCTTACCACAATACGCCATGGAATGCTACATGGGATTCAAACGCCTAAGCAGAAATGTGAAGCCAGTGGAGACTAAACAGTTCTGATACTATGAAGCCAGTGGAGACAGGGCTAATGAAAATTTTTGATAATATGAAGCAAGCAGAAACAAGTCCAACAATATAAAGCTAACATGCAGAAAATACGTTAGTTGCCCTCTATTAGCTGTGACAGATGGCTATTATGCCCACAACAAGTTGGTGATTGTGTTACAATAACATGTTGGGGATTAGATTACTAGTTACAATAAATAAAATATATATATATATATATATATATATATATATATATATTTTCCTCTTAGCTAGTAAATGTTTGAGAACTACTATTAGCATTATTACAAGTTTCATTACTAGTTTCAAAATGCAAAAAAAATTGAATGATGAAAGAAAATATAACTAATGAAATGAAAATTATAT
Source organism: Pinus albicaulis (assembly GCA_034641835.2). Taxonomy (NCBI): domain Eukaryota; kingdom Viridiplantae; phylum Streptophyta; class Pinopsida; order Pinales; family Pinaceae; genus Pinus; species Pinus albicaulis. Next base: position 194,534,423 of record CM076579.1, read on the forward strand.
AAGAATGGCTCGAGAAAAGGGCAAAACCGTCAAAATTGCTAACACTATATGATAGATCCACTAAAAAATACTTTTTAAAATGTCAAATAAAAACTTTGCATAAGAGGTTTTATTTTTGCACGAACTAATATAATGCCACTACTACAAAATTGATTACTAATAGTCCGTACGACGCTCGACTAATAAGATAAGATAAATTGAAATGAAAATATATTTTTTAATATTGTAATTTAAATTTTTTAAGTACAAAATAAAATTAATACTAGAATATTACATATTTTTTTGTTTTGCGGTAGGTATGATCAGTTCTGCTCAATTCCTCAAGTCATTTAGCCATTCAAAGACTTAACAAACATTTGATTATTAAATTACACAAGTTAAATACAAAGCCAAATTATCTCTTAGTCTAGGAGAAAACCTGGACCTGTTTGTAATAAAGCTAAAGAAATTCACACTACAGATTAACCTGAGACCAATGGAAACGAAATGACGGTGCCATACCATATGAATATATTAAAATTCATATGTGTTGGAGAAGACAGTTGATTTACTGAAGCGGGTAATGAGGCAGTGACCGCCTGGCGCTAGGAATGGCGGACAGCGGAACTTGTCTTGCCATCGTGGCTGCACATGCTTCCGTCATATCCATCTGCGACAGGTCTCCCTCAAATTTCCAATCAAAGTTGTGAAGCAGCTGAGCCAATGCGAGCTCAATCATGGGAATAGCCATGGGAGCCCCCGGGCATCCTCTCCTCCCTGCCCCAAACGGAAGCATTCTGAAATCTCTAGTTCCTGTTAAGTCAACATGCTCTTCCTGCATAAATCTCTCTGGCTTGAATTCCAACACGTCATCTGCTCCCCAAACATTGGGATCCCTTCCTATAGCCCACAAATTAACCATCAGCATGCTTTTCTTGGGTATATAGTATTCACCTACTCTCACTGCTTCAAGAGATTCATGGGGAGTCGCTATCGGCCCCGGTGGGTACAATCGTAACGTCTCTTTCAACACACATCGAAGGTATTTCATGGTTACCAGATCTGACTCTTTTACTGTACCATGGTCGCCGACTGCTGAGTCGATGTCTTGCTGCAAAGTCTTCATCGCATCAGGATGTCTGAGTAGTTCACTCATTGCCCATTCTACTGTAAGTGCTGAGGTATCTGTTCCGCCGCCAAACATGTCCTGAATGTAACCAACACAACATTATTCATAGTAAAAACGGTTAGGAAATTGTAAATTAAAAGTTCGTTAAATTGGAAAAGTGACTTAGGTCTCGTTCCTGCATGTTAAGCACGTATCTCATACATATGCTCAGAAAGGTATATACAACAAAATGTGGAAGGTTGAGGCTCTTTTCTGAGGCCGTATTATAAAACTGAAAGCAACCAGAGCTGTACAACTCTTTCAGGTCAACCAGCCCAATAAGCTTAGTTTGTAAATATTATTAAATTAGGAGAAAAAAAAAAACATATAAATCAAATTAGCAAGACACTGCGGGATATTATCTTTTTTAATCTTATTAAATTCAATATTGCAATCTTGTTGCCTTCTGCAGGTCTTTTTAGTAGTCCCCATTTTCCCTTTTTAGTAGTCCCCATTTTCCACGGCAGGTCGGGGACTACCCTGGTGTGGCCCAAGAAGACTGTTCAGTTACTCACGAAACACCATCAACCCAAAATGGTGAATGTGAAATGTGCTAAAAAAAAAATTAAAAAAAAATAAGGTTAAGATAAAAGAGAGTTAAAAGTGGGGCTAAGCAAGAGGGGAAGGAAGTCTGTCAATGAAATAATGCAGAACATTTTCCAAGTCTATGGAGTAAGAATACTTAGTCACTTGAAATCTTTGATTTCAGGATGGGAGCAAGATCTGAAAACAAAAGTGGAAGAAGACATCTTTGACGAAGAGATGGAGAAGATGTTGACACTTCTCGAGAACATTAGGGGCAGGCTGTCATTATTTAAATAGTCAATCCATATATACTGGACAATGAAGTGCTTAAGGGCCAGGCCAATGTTCATTTAAAAAGTTAATCCATATATACTAGACAATGAAGTGCTTACTCACCCAGGCCAATGTTCATTTAAAGAGTCAATCCATATATACTCGATAATGAAGTGTTTACTCGCCCAGGCCAATGTTCAAGAAATAGGCCCATATTTTAACAGAAATGCACAAGGACATCTAGGAAATCCATCTTCTGCAACACCATCAGAATGTTTTCTTTGGTCCAATGGAACGACAGCTTCAGAGCATGAATCAAGTTGACATGTCGGGGTCAAGTGTCAAGAACCCAATCAAGTTGGCATGTCTGGGTCAAGTGTCAAGGACGGAAGCCATCGAATCATCAGATGACTAAGTTTTATAGTTCCTTTTTTTTTGTTTTGGAATGCAAAGTACTAATCACATTTACTTTCTCGTAAAGTCTTTAGATATAGTAGATAATAGACTTGTTAAGGTAGCTAGAGACAGACTTAAACTTTATCAATTTTGGTTGGCCTATAACTCTCAGAGGTGACCAAGAGACCTGGTTTTTTAGGCCATCAAGTAAATATTCTGATTGTAACTTGCTATTTTGATCTAATGAATGAATAGGAAAGTACTACCATATTTACAAAAAAAAATTAAAAAAATAGAGTCTAATTAAATTATATTTTGAGAAAAGTTAAATGTAAAGCATGCTCACCACAAATTATATTAAACTAGTTGCTAATCAAAAAAATTTAAATACTCCTCACCGTATTCCCTGTAATCATCAAATTTATATATCAATTAAAGATATGCAAACCTTATTATTGTGTGTGAATTTTTTTGTTATTTTGTGTCTTTCGTCAACTTTAAAAAAAAAAACTAAATTAGAAATACCGATTGAAGTTTAAGAATTAGAGTGATGGCAGAGGAGGCATACAAGCACAAGGGCCTTGATAATTTCCCTTGTGATCTTGATCTTCTCAGTGTCATCGTTGCCGGCTGGCTGCTGCATCATCTCGAGTAGCACGTCCACGAAATCTTTACTAGTCCCATGTGTGAGATTGTGATAGCGATGAAGATGGTCATCTATTATTTTGTCACAGACTTCATCGAATATTTTGCTGGCCTTTCTCATACGCCCCTTAACACCTTGCAAGTCAAACCAATCCAGAAAAGGAATGAAATCTCCAATGTTGAAAACTGCGAAGATATCTGACAGTTCGAATAGCAGGTCCTTGAATCCTTTCCCGTTGTCACCACCCAAATCAAAATCCGAAATTTTTCTACTCGCAAGTATTCGCCAAACAGTGTTGAACGAGAAGGTAGAGATGGCCTTGCTAACATTGACAGCGACTGTACCTCCCTCGCTCTCCTCCCAGATGGAGCGGATCATCAGACTCGCCTCTTCCTGTCGCACGTGTCTGAAGGACTCCATTCTTTTGACAGTCAGCAATTCTGTGACGCATAATTTTCTCATTTGCCTCCAGTATTCTCCATAGGGAGCCGTCAAGAGATCCTTGCTGTTGTAGAACAAGTATTTGCCGGCGGCGGTTGGAGGTCGGCTGAGAAATTTGGAATCATGAGTTTTGAGAAAGTGTTTGGCTATCTCAGAAGAAGAAACGACCACTGTGGGGACAGAACCCAAGTGCAGAAACATAATGGGGCCATATTTGTGAGCAAGCTCTGTAAGCGTGCGGTGAACAGGCGGTTTCAATTGATGGAGATTTCCTATGATCGGCCATGGAAACGGCCCTGGAGGCAATCTGCCACCACCGTTCTTTCCCTTGTTCAGCAATTGCAATATCCAGTGAAAAAATAAACAAAGAACCACGAGAGTTGCTAGATTGGAGAGTAACGTTGCAGGCGGAGACAGATACGGAGGTTGAAGTAGCTGATAAAAACCCATTTCCAACCTTCACAGTCCCACGAAAACTGAACTTGGATTCTAAAGCCGTTATGGATTAAACAAAGCCCGGCTGAGACATGCCCATGGGATAGACGAAAATCCTGAATTTTGTAAATGAAAAAGCAACATATATAAGGTAACGCAAAGGCTGAGCTAAGGGCTGAGCTAAGGTAACGCAAAGGCCGTCGTGCTATCGCCAAAAGCATATAGGACCCCGTGAGCTGGAAAATATATCTTAATTGTCATACAGCTTTGTCACAATTAAAAAGCAACGTATATCGAGAGGCCTCTGAGTAATATTTTATTGAAGCTCTTGTCTGAAAGGGCTGAGCTAAGGTAACTTAAAGGCCGTCGTCCTAACGGCAAAAGCATATAGGACCACGTGAGCTGGAAAATATATCTTAATTGTCATATCAGCTTTTTCACAATTAAAAAGCAACATATATCGAGATGCCTCTGATTAATATTTTATTGAAGCCCTGGTCTGAAAGGGCTGAGCTAAGGTAACGCAAAGGCCGTCGTCCTAACGGCAAAAGCATATAGGACCACGTGAGCTGGAAAATATATCTTAATTGTCATATAAGCTTTGTCACTATTAAAAAGCCACATATATCGACATGCCTCTGATTAATATTTTATTGAAGCTCTGGTCTGAAAGGGCTGAGCTAAGGGCTGAGCTAAGGTAACGCAAAGGCCGTCGTCCTAACGGTAAAAGCATATAGGACCACGTGAGCTGGAAAATATATCTTAATTGTCATATAAGCTTTGCCACAATTAAAAAGTAACATATATCGACATGCCTCTGATTAATATTTTATTGACGCTCTGGTCTGAAAGGGCTGAGCTAAGGGCTGAGCTAAGGTAACGCAAAGGCCGTCGTCCTAACGGCAAAAGCATATAGGACCACGTGAGCTGGAAAATATATCTTAATTGTCATATAAGCTTTGCCACAATTAAAAAGTAACATATATCGACATGCCTCTGATTAATATTTTATTGACGCTCTGGTCTGAAAGGGCTGAGCTAAGGGCTGAGCTAAGGTAACGCAAAGGCCGTCGTCCTAACGGCAAAAGCATATAGGACCACGTGAGCTGGAAAATATATCTTAATTGTCATGTAATCTTTGTCACAATTAAAAAGCAACATATATCGAGATGCCTCTCATTAATATTTAATTGAAGCTCTTTTCTGAAAGGGCTGACCTAAGGTAACGCAAAGGCCGTCGTTCTAACGCCAAAAGCATATAGGACCACGTGAGCTCGAAAATATATCTTAATTGTCTTATCAGCTTTGTCAAAATTATGGATAGATGGATAGTTGTTGGGTGTGAATCAAAAACATCACAATTATATATATATATTTATATTTATATATTTAGAAAGGTACATATATTCTAAAAAGGTAACTTTTGCTTGAACCAAATATCTCGAGTCTTAACCAACCAACCAATTATAATATATATATATAGAAAGAAGGATACATAGAAATGCTCATCATTAATATTTATATTAATGACCTTACATATGACCTTACGTGCAGTGAGTTGAGAAATAACATTTAATTTGAAATAGCTATAACTATATATATTTATACTTTATATTTGTTTATATCTAAATATATTTATTTATTTATTAAATAATGTTAATTAGGGTAGATTTATAAAGTGTTGAAAGAGATTAAATATTTCTGTATTTTAAAATATTTATATTTTAAGAGATGTAATTTTTCTTGACATTATACTTTGGGTTTTTATAAACTTGGAGTTCAAAAACCAGTAAGATGACCAAGTCATATTTACCTTAACTACCTAACAAAAAATAATTAAAAAATAATAATAATGTAGAATTTTTATTTTAACATAAAGTTATTTTTATTTTATTTTATTTTGAACCATTCAAAATATTTACATAACATAACATGTCAAGAGAACCCCTCTTGGCACAAATAAATGGTTTATAACCCTGATAGTAATCAAAATACCAATGTGTCATCTATAATATTGAGAATTTGTAACATAGAGACAACAATGGAGGTTAACTAACTCTAATAATTTTTTATACAAACTAAGAATATTCTCACATTATTAAATCTACAACATCTATAATAATTTATTTTAAAAAAATGAAAATTCTAAAATGCATATTGTTAAATAAACCACCCTTATCCATATACATACGAGTTTAATACAATATATGTAGGACTTTAACATAACATTTATAAAAATAGTAAGAGTTAAATTTCTATATTGAAATAAGAATCAATTTTCTTAATAAACTTGATAAACTCAATAAATAACAAAATAACAAAATAAAATTATGTAATATATATATGGGCACTTTATAATTTACATGACTAGTGGTTGTGTGTCTCTAGTGGGGAACTTTGTATTACGATTTAAAAAATTGACATGATTAGTGGTTGTTTGTCTTTGGTCTCCCTAGTGGCAAACTAGAATAGAGGTTTAGCTACAAAGTCCTGAGGTTATGTATACCTCTCTTGACTATAGCATCTGTTAAATAAAAATGACAATACATAGATTGATTGAACCAATAAGTAGAATAATAATACATAGACTGTCAAAAACTGAAAATAGAAAATTGATATTATATAGAAGTTATTGTCCTAAATTGTCTAGCTTGGGGTCTACTAGAGGAAAACCTCATTCCCAGGGATGTGGATATTATTGCACTTGTTGAGGAGCATGTTTATGTTATCATCCATTCCATCCAATTTCTCCTCCAATTCTACCAACTTGTAAGAATTCTCCTACTAAGCATTGTTGTTTTCTATGAGGATGTGCACAACAAGAATTTTTGTATTCCAATAAACAATGATTTCCCACATGTAGCCTGAAAACCTCAAGCGAATGGTTGTACATACATTAGAAATTCAGTCCTTAGCCTCAACTTGAACATGGTGGTTAGGAGTACTATGATGTTCATGGGGCACATTGGCTTTTATTCTTTTTATTTCTTGGGAGGAAAGCTCATGGATGTATTTCTCATAACGATACATGGATTCCCTTACCTACACCTGGGCTCATAGTTGAGAGGTCAATGCCATATTGTTGGGGGTTGAAGTGGACACATGGGGATGAACTCTACCCCTTTCTCTACAAAAAACCACAGATTTTCCGTGAGTCATAGTGATACAAGGGAGTCCTGAGGTTCAATATTGACATTGAGGGTAATGAATAGGGACAAGGGACATGATAGTCTGGGATTTTGAGAGTCAATATGGACAAGATGGTGGAGCAAGATAGAGGCTAGCAGGAAATGAATTGATATGAGAGCAGTGTGAGTAATGAAAACAATTAAATGAATTCATTGTAAATGTAATTATCTCACTAAATCTGACTTTACCATTCAAATAATTGCATAATGATAAGAAGTTAGGTAACAATGTATTACTAATATAATGGTGATTCCGTGAGAGGCTTGATGTAATGGTTGGAGAGCCATTTTTTTACCTTGAGTAATAAGAATTCCAATCCATTTCCCCATGGATATTTTCTTGACTCATTGCATGGGTTTTACCACGTAAAATTCATTTGTCTATTGCATAAATGTAGTTCCTTGTTTTATGTGAATTAACGGGCTCAAAATACCAACAAGTAGTATCATATTTGTGTGTTCATGAGAGGAACGTTCGTAAAAATCAAAGCTACGATCAACGTAGAGTGTCCTGTTAAAGAAAAAAGGGGAACGTCGGCCAAAGAAGAGGGTTAGTGTTCTTAAGAACCTAGAACCGTAGTTCGTTAAAGTAACCGCAATTTTTTCTACCACCAACTGACAACATGTTTGACTCAAAAAAAATAAAATTACCGTCATGAGTGTATTAGAGTTAGTGTTAAAACCCTTCAAGAATATGACGAGTGAAAAGAGAGATCAACGAAACTTTGTTCCGTTGTATCATGAACAAGCTTTCAGAAAATATGACCTGTCTTGTTCCTATTAGGTAGAAGCACTGATAATGATGGGATCGTAGCAACAGTGTGAGGTAGTTTGTCACATTTTACGGGTCTAAGAAGGCAACATCCAACACCGCAAGATTCAATAGAGTTAAGTTTGTGGGCGGAAGTCATGTTGATACTGAGGAAATGTTTTCCTATGACGAGACAAATAAATAAATAAATAAATAGGAGAAACAAAACTAGTCGAGTTCAAGAAGAAATTCAATTGTTGGGTATGGGTAATTTCTTCTTAGGTTTTTAATTCTAAAAGTAAGCACTAAAGAAGATTGAAATAAGGTTTCTGAAATTAATTAATTAATTAATTAAAAAAAATAAAAATAAATAAATAAATAAAATAAAATAATTTATGTGAACAAGAAGATTAAAATAGGGTTCCTAAGAATGTGTAACGCCTCTAGTTTACACAAATTTTTTTTTTTTTTTTTTTCATGTACCCTTGGATTTCCTTGTTCATTACTGGGTTATTTGAATACTAAGTTTCAGGAGTTGGGTATTTACTTGTCATTCCCTCTGCTCCTTTAGTATTCCTTGTAATTACAAGGAGTTCTTGTCCACTATTCTCCTATGAAGGTTCTCATTTCATCTATCTATAACACATAGATATATACATATCATAGGAGATTTGTATATAGCATATACAACATATATATATTAAATACATAAACAATATATATATAACTTAAGTCCATATATAACACCTATATGTTACATAGGAGATTTGAATATAGCATATACAAGATATATATGTATATTAAATACGTATATAACATATATATAATTTAAGTTCATGTATAACACATATACAACACCTAGGAGATTTGTATATAGCGTATATATATATAACGCCCTTACCTATCAAAATCATATACATATATATATAATTGAGCAAGGTTGATTGAAAAGGTCGTGCGACCATATACAATGATCAAACCTATATATATCACTATATTATATCCCATATGTATATTGATACCCCATGATTATAATTGTGAGAGGGCGCCTGTAGTAGGTATGTATATGTACCGGTTTCGATTCCTCTCACTCGGCAAGTAATTGTCGCTTCCCCAATAAATTTCTTTAATTGACCTATGGAAATTTAATGTGCATTCATAGAAATCATGCGTTTGCTTATCATAAAAAAATAAATTCATGGCATGTATGAGTAGAGGGATATATCAGTACCGCGGAACCGTCAAAAACTTTCGGCGTTGGAATGATTACATTTGTGAACGTGTCAATCCATTGTTCGGAACCTGCCAGGAATGATGTTGAATGCAGTCTTGCAGAATTAAACACGGCGTGGCCCTCCTCTCCAGCTAATGCAGTACGCCCGCTGCGCCAGAACCTTACTGAGCAGTAGTTGTCTAGCCGCCTAACGCAGAATGCAGTACCTCCAGGTTTGCCGGTTGCGTAATTTATAATGTTTCGCTGGCTCTTTTTGCAGGAGCAATGTATCCTCCTGGAGAGTAAAGAGCGGCATACCGCGGTCTCGGTTCAGTGATAGCTCGACGATTGGCAGCTCGGCTACTGCACCCATTTCTATTCCCGTGTACCCTCCTGTCAATGTCGCTAGGGTTTCCCAATCCACCTTGGGATTCTCTGCGGTTTTGGAACGATGAAATTAGGGTAGGATTGTCCTTTTTAAACCGAGACCCTTTGGTCGACCAAATGACCAGGCCCTTTTTATTCTATTTTCTTCCCAGAGGCAGATCCTCTATTTCATATCTTGCACAGACAGGGAGTCGGCCTCTCATTCGAACCTCTGGAGTGTTTAATTCCTCGGTTAAACTCTCAACTCGGTTGTAACCCTAGCCACCTATCCTGCGAGAATTCTGGTTCCAAATCGGTTATTTCTGCAGGTCCATATCTATGACCTGTATCGAAATATTTGTAGGTATTTCATTGGTTACCCACCGGGAACTCGACTGCTGACATTTGCTTCTGGGCATACGTCCGAGTGAGGGGGTCTGGGGTGACAGGTAACCCTAATTTTATACTTTCGATTTTTAAGAGTTGTGTTTAGTATCTATGTGATGCATTTATATCACGTTGCTATCGATCGAACTCTCCAACGATCGACCGAGTTTCCTGTAGGTTTATGTTGTGTTATCTACGTTTGCTCTGGTTTGATAGTCGGAGTCAAAGGCGATTAGGATTCGTCCATTTCTAATCTCGCCAATAATTTCGATCTTGATTTACTGGTTGGTTTTTTTTTTTTAAATGGTTCAAGCGAGGAAAGGGTACCGACTTATTGTGTCGGCCGTCCACCTCCCTGAGCAAAACTCACCGCCTTTACTTTTATTGTTCTGGATATGATGATCGGCCTCTTGAGCGCCAGTCATGTACGTGGCTTGGGAGATTTAACCTACTGCTTCTGGCTTAAAAAAAATCATGTAAATTAGTTGCAGGAGTTTACCTACAGCAGGGGATCCTGTCATGGTTCCTTACGTTGATTGCGTCAGTTCACATTTTGGTTTTCGTTTCCTCTACGAACTGAAAACATGCCGTGACTCAGGTTGCTTTTGCGTGATTCATGTGAACCCGATATAATGTGATTAACAGTCTTTTTTCTTGTTTGTTAACCCCTTTCCGACAGTCACTGAGCTACTTAGTTATTGGTGTATCGCTCGGTGCTGATATCATTACCGGTTTTTTTTTTGTTTTCCTCATACATATATATACCTGTATATCAAACGATATTAACACAAATTGTTATTTTTCTCTCGGCAGTGACGTGGTTACAGTAAACATCGTGTTGGCGTGGGATCTGTTACCTCTTGATGATCCGGTTTAACATTCGCACAAAATCTTCAGAGTGCCGTTGAGTACAGCAGTCGGTAATTCCCGAGCGTGTCGTTTGGTTTATGACACCGGCGAAATGATTTAACGGACTGCCACGCAGTTTCATAGTTGCTTGTTTATTTATTCAAACAGTTATAGCGATCATATATTTATTATCCCAATTTAACATAATTGATATGTTTCGGCAATCTTCTTGTTTTTTTTCTTTCGTATACACATATATCATAATTATGCTCCATTTTAATAACCCGAATCAATTTGACCTTTCCTTTTTTTTGCTCTTATAAAATTCATAATTACGATTCATGATTAGGGTTTCTATTAACTGGTACGAATACATCTATATTCTACTTTCTTGACCGAAAGGGTTTTGATGTATAGGTATAACGCATATATAGTCTGTGTGAAAAAAAAACCTATTTGCAATTATTATTGGATACCTCGTACTTATATATAATGTTGGAAAATGCTTACCCATGACTTTGATAATCATGTGAAGATGTTCGTAGAGTCTACAATTAATCTAAGGCCATCTTACTTATTTCAAGGTATGCGGTAAATATCCTTTGCAATTACAAGGATTTTTAATTCAAGTTTTTCAAGTACCATTAGACTTAATAGGTGCATGCAGGATGGGTTAAGAGCTATTACGCTCTTATAATTTTTTTTCTATATAGATAAGCGGTAGTGCTTAATAGAAATTCTAAATTATAATTTAAATCTTTATCTAGGATATAGACTTTAAAGATTAGAGTTAGATTTAGAAGTGAAACCTATTCTCTTATAACAATTATAAAGATCATAGAAAGTAGAGTTACTATTTTTCTAGTACTATTTCGAATGTCATATTCAAAAGTTCCTACCTTCTTCTCTTAGAGTGGTATTATGTAACTTTATTTCTGCTATAATGTTTCTCTAGCATGTACATAACCATGTAACATCACTTTTGTGTTTACTGGAATCAAAAGAATAATTAATGTAGAGGCTAAGTAACTTCAGATTTAAACCGACATGGGTTTAGAGATTCTGAAGTTTCTACTCTATGAACTTTCTGGTCTACAACTATACAAAATCTGGAAGGTGAATACCTAAGGATAGATTTTGTTAAATGTGGAACCAAAATTTCTCATTTGTCCTAACATTAAATTTTATATGTAGCCAATTCATACTGTAATAAGACATAGCACCAAGAATTTCAGAACATACCACAAAATCTGCAAAATGACCAACCTCCCAACCTTAGAGTCCTCTTTGTCTCCCAGGACTCACCCCCGAGCAGAGATCACCTCCTAGGACAGATCAACCCCTGATCTGCTTAGGAGCAGCTTATTTAAGCTCATAATTCCCCAAAGCATGTTTCTAATTCTGCGTCCAGAATAGCAGGATGCTTTCTTTCCTGTTTAGCCTAGGCTTCCCATTTTGGGACTCTTTAAAGCTGCTTTAAGCTTTTCCTCAGCTTTTCCAGCTTTTTTCACCTCTTCCCAACTACTCCTCTTCATTGGGGAAATTTAGATTCCTCCTCAAATCTAAATTAATTTCTTTCAAGGATTTTTGAAAGATTTTTGGGGATTTGTTGCCTTATCCATCCTCATGGATTTGGCAAGTGATCTCTAATTCTCTTTTGGTCAAAATGCACAATCATTTTATTTATTTCCTCAAATAAAATATGCAAATACATTCACACCATACTCATCCCTTGGGGTCCACCCCCTTAGGATTAAAGTTCAAATGTCTAACTTTAAAAATTTAACACACAAATTGGGGGTGTTACATATTCCCCCTCTGAAAATAAACACCGTCCTCGGTGTTCTTATTCAACTACTAGAGTTCATTTAAACAAAAATGGATATCTCTCCATCATTTCAGCTTCTCTTTCCCAAGTGGCTTCTTCAGCAGTAAAGTGCTTCCACTGCACCTTTACTCTGACCACTGTTCTGTTTCTCAATTCAATTTCTTCCCGCTCCAATATTTGAAGCGGTTCTGGCAGAATCTCCCCTTCTGGTTCCACCTGTACAACATTCCAATCAACTATGTGAGAAGCATCATGTACATATCTTTTTAATAATGAAACATGAAATAAATTATGCACTCTAACATGGGGTGGTAAGGCCAGCTTGTAAGACACTGGTCCCACCCTTTCTAACACCTCAAAAGGCCCACAATATCTAGGTGCTAGTTTTGCACAACTTCCAGCATAAAGTGTGCTCTTTTTGGGTTTGATGCGTAAATACACATGATCCCCTTCTTTAAATTCTCGGTGCACCCTTTTCTTATCAGCATAGCTCTTCTGGCGATCTTGTGCTGTCTTGATATTTCTTTGTATCCGTTTAACAACTCTTTCCATCTCTTGTAGTGCATCTGGTCCCAACACCAATTTATCCTCTGGCTGACTCCAGCTCATGGGAGTACGGCACTTTCTCCCATAGAGTGCCTCAAATGGACTCATCTTAATAGAGGATTGGTAGCTATTGTTATAGGCAAACTCAGCTAAATGCAGATACTCTTCCCATTTTGATGGCCTATCCATCACATACATTCTCAGCATATCTTCTAAAATTTGGTTTTTCCTTTCTGTTTGCCCATCAGTTTGAGGATGGTAAGCAGTACTAAAATTCAGCTTAGTACACATTCCTGCAAACAATCCTTTCCAAAATGCTGCTGTGAACTTGGCATCCCGATCTGAGACAATCACCTTGGGCACTCCATGAAGTCTTACTATCTCCTTCAGGAAAACATGTGCTACCTGAGCTGTTCCGAAAGTAGATTTCACTGGTATAAAGTGAGCAGCTTTTGTGAGAGTGTCCACTACTACCATTACTGAATCATGCTGGTATTGGTTTTTGGGTAATCCGGTTATAAAATCCATGGAAACTGTGTCCCATTTCCATTCTGCAATTGGCAGGGGATTTAAAAGCCCTGCTGGATGTTGATGCTCAACTTTGACCAGTTGACATTCCATACACCTACTTAGATACTCAGCCACATCTCTCTTCATTCCTGGCCAGAATAACTTCTTTTTCAAGGCTGTTAACATCTTTTGATATCTGGGATGCCCTGCATAGGGCTGTTTATGATATTCATCTAGAATTTCTCTTTTCAATGACTATATTTGGAATATACAACCTGTTTTTGAAATAGAGCAGCCCTTGTGGCTTTTTAGTGAAATCTGTTTTATCCCTTGTCTGTAATTTCACCAAGAGTGCTTCATAGTTGGGATCTTGAGTTACTGCTTTGCCCACCAATTCCTCTATCTCCATCTGGGCACTACTCCCAACGTTGTTTAAATGTTGACAAGCATTTCTACTTAAGGCATCAGCAACTTTATTTCCTTTTCCCTTGATATGTTTTATGTCCATATCAAATTCACTTAGAAAAGACAGCCATCTGGCTTGTCTTGCATTCAGGTCAGTTTGGGAAAAGAAATATTTAAGGCTAATATGATCAGTCATCAATGTGAACTTCTTCCCCAGCAGATAGTGCCTCCACATTTTTAAAGCATGAATAACAGCTGCAAATTCCAAATCATATGCACTATAATTTTGTTCATGTACTTTCAGTTTCCTAGATTCATAGGCAATGACTGCATTTTCCTGTAACAGGACTCCTCCCAGCCCTTCTCTGCAAGCATCTGTACATACCATAAACTCTTTATCAGGATCAGCAATTTTTAATATAGGGGCTGAAATAAGTTTCTGTTTCAATTGTTCGAAACTGTTTTGACATTTCTCAGTCCACACGAACTTAACCCCATTTCGTTGTAATGAGGTTATGGGATTTGCTATAGCAGAAAATCTCTCCACAAATCTGCGATAATAGCCTGCCATTCCCATAAATGATCTTACTGCTGAGACATCAGTGGGGACTGGCCATTCTTTAATAGCTTTTATCTTGTCAGGGTCAACTGCCAACCCTTTTTCAGAAATAATATGACCCATATATTGAATTTTATCTTTATAAAATTCACATTTGTTGAACTTGGCATATAGCTGGTTTTCTTTTAAGGTCTGCAATACTATCTTCAGATGTTCTTTATGTTCTTCCTCATTTTTGGAATAAACTAAGATATCATCTATGAACACAAGAACAAATTTGTCCAAATACTTATTCAGCACACTGTTCATCAGACACATAAAGGTGGCAGGGGCATTTGTCAACCCAAAAGGTAGGACTACGAATTCGTAATGCCCATACCTGGTTCGAAATGCTGTTTTGCTAATGTCTCCTTATTTAATTCTGAGCTGGTGATACCCAGTCCTTAGGTCTATCTTGGAAAAGACTGAGGCCCCTCTCACTTGATCAAACAGATCATCAATTCTAGGAAGTGGATATCTATTTTTAATAGTCAACTTGTTCAGTTGACGATAATCAATGCACATCCTAAAATTTCCATCCTTCTTTTTCACAAATAAAACCGAGGCTCCCCAAGGAGACACACTTGGTCTAATATACCCTTTATCTAACAGTTCCTGTAATTGCATTTTCAGTTCCATTAGTTCAGGAGGGCTCATTCGATAAGGTGCTCGGGAAACAGGTGCTGCTCCTGGTACCAAATCTATTGAAAAATCAATCTCTCTTTTGGGGCGAAGATGAGGGATTTCCTTGGGAAAAACTTCCTTAAATTCTCTAATGACTGGTATAGCATCCAGTAACTCTTCCTCAGTTTGCTGTTCTATTTCTTCTACATGCACTGCATAGACTTGGTATCCTTTTCTAGCTGTTCTTTTCAATTGCAAGGCTAATATTTGTCTGACTGAAATGGGTTTTGGTTTCCCTCTTAGTGTAAAAGGTTTCCCTTCCTCATTCACACAATGTAGAGTTTTATCCCAGCAGTTCATCAGGGCTTTCTTCTTTTCTAGCCAATCCATTCCTATCAGTAAATCATAGGATCCTAATGGCAATATGTTCAGATTTACTTCTGTTGGGAACCCATTTAATTGTATTGCTGTTTTGGGCAACTTATGTGTGACTTTTCTCTTAGTTCCAGTGGCCAGCTGTACCAACCATGACTGCTGAAATTTTTCAGGTTTAATTTCACATTTTTCTACAATTCCAGGACTAATGTAACTCAAAGAAGCACCTGGATCAATCAAAACAGTAATAGGTAGGTCAGAAATCTTACCCTCCATTTCCACCATGGTTGCTTGATGTTCTGCTTGCCGATTTTCCAGTATTGCACCGATGGTTGGTATGTTTCGGCTATGTCATTGACTGTTGTTGCCTCCCGCTCTCTGCTGATCATATGAATATTTCGATGGGGACAGTCCCTCATCATATGGGGTTCTCCATAGCCCCAACATTTCAAAGGTTCCTTCATTCTGACTGTCCCTTCCTTTTTATTGTTCCTATATATAGATATAGGAATATTCTTCATTTAATATCAATATAATAATTAATAATATTTAATTATTTAATAACCCTCATTTTATGAGATTTTTTATGGTGGCTTATGCGAGGGATATTACATTGTAACATACCCCGATAACCTCGCAGGAAAAATGCATGGAGTTAGGACTTTTTTTCAACATTTACGAATGTGTAACCTTATAAATTTCTTTATATATTTCTGCATTAACCATTTAAATACCCATTATCATCACTTAGAGAAATATTTAGCAAAAATCATAGTGAGTTACGCAACCATTAATTGTTCTTGTTGTAGCATATTAACTTAAATTTCCTGCTATAACTATGCATCGATCCCATGATCATTTTAATTCAATTAGTAGATCACCTAATTGATAATATCAACGCCATATCATGAAAGAAATTAACATCATCAAAACGACACAATTAACAATCACATAAATAGACACCGATATACCCTGGAAACCCCGTAGGGTGAAAACCAGCAAACGTTTAATTTTATTATTAAACGCTCGTGAGGGTTGTCACCCCTCACTCAATGGTTATAAGGGAGTCCATTCCTTGACCATTGTCATAAAATTTACATATAAAAATAATCTTAAACGAAACATAACTAGCTATAAGTTATTACAATCATCATGATACCATTTACCCACGAATCATCAATCTCTGTCTTTGTATTCAGACTGTTTCCTTCAGGGGATCATTGTGCAATTGGAACTACTAAACCTATATGGACTAACAACTCTTTATCTTCCACAATGTTAAACTTGAAATTTCCTTTTCTCAAGTCATCCTTCTTTCCTGCCATTTCTGTCGTCAGCACACTTGATATCATGATTAGATAAAATATTAATAAACCAATAATCAATCTCTATTTGTGACACTTCACCAAATATTTGTATGCATTTATAAAACATAACCACATTGACATTAGTTTCCTTATTTAACATCATTTCACATGCATTAGTAACAAATAAATCAATATCAAGCATCCTCTTTCCACCAAACACTAACAAAATCTTGCATGCACTTTCATATTATTTCCAAAAGAAAGCTAACATACTATATAATAATACCATGCATACAAATGCATAACAAGATTTTCAAGATAACTATCCCAACAAGAAATTCCTCTTTTTGCCTACTCTTATGTTTTCTTTTCAAAATGGATTAATGCAATAGATGTTATACTTATGCATGTGAATACATGTTCTTTCCCAAAAACATGTTTTCCACCCAAGATCTATTCATAATGGTTATTATGTATAACAATGCCAGCTCTATTTCGAACAAAGTTAACATACAAGTTATAGTTTTTTGCATGCAATAACATATCTTGTTCTTCCTGCATGTAAAACATATATTTCTTTCCAAAAGAAACCAAATAAATATTGCATGGAAAAATAAACACATTTCTTTTCCAAGGGTCAAACGCATACCACTTATCATTTCATGCATGCAAAGTGACATTTCCCTCTCATCCAAAAGATATAACCAATAACTATGCATAATATTCTCTCAAGATAAAGCTAATACCATAGTTAATCCCTTTAGGTTGGACAAATACATATTATTTTTCCCAAAAGAAGGCTAACACAATAAATATTATGTGATTGCATCTTCCTTTTCTCTAGAAATCTAATACTCAAAAATATATTTTTCCCATGCATGCAAGCATATATGTTTCTCTAAATAATCTTACATAATAAAGCATGTGATTACTCTTTTTCCTCTCTAAGAATCTAATCCAATAATGAATACAAGGATATATTTTTATCTTCTATTCATTTTGAAGAGTTTTAACACAATAATTATTTCCTTGCATACAATGATGCAATGTTCCAAATGGGAAAATATAGGCTCAGTAGGGAATATCTTAAGATATTCCACTATGGAATCATAGCAATATGGAATTACACCAATAGATCTAAACCAGAGATAGACTGGCAGGGCATTTACTAGATGCATCACCTTCACAAGGAAGGGTGAAATCCAGAGGCTTCCTGGCCCATTCCAGACTATGTCTATAGAAGAATGGTTAAACACAGCAAGTGTGGGAATGACACAATCCTCTTATATTTTTCTACTCTTAGGAACCTTAGATCTATATATCTAAACAATGGATCCAAAAGAGAAGTAAAAACCAACCAAGGAAGAAGCGGGAAATTCCACTCTCAGGAAAATCTGCAATAGGCTCAAGGAGGACATTGTATAAGCAAGCCAGTGTGAAAATAATGTAGAACAGGGCTGGGTTCCCTAATTTTAGGCTGTGTCAGACCTCAAGAAAAGTTTCGGCAAAAATAAATGAGTTTAGAGGTTTTAACAAATCTCCCACAATCAACACTAGCTGAAAATCAGCTAAAGGAGAGAGTTGGTAAATAGAGAAACCGTCCTTTAGAAATTGCGCAGTTTCTGCTAGAAGACACTAGAAATCAGCCATTAGACTCATGTTATAGTATGGCATCAAGAAATCAGATCTATAATCAAGTTCCGTTGTAGAAGTATTGGATTTACTTGAAGCAAGAGCAATAATCCTTCAAAAATAATAGCAGAAACAATTGGAAAAGCTGCAGAAAGACTTGACAACATTTTATATGAGGAGCTTCAGCTGATGTAGGTTAATATTCAGATCTACAATTGATATATGGCTGAAACATCATATCCATACCAGATCTGGAACTACTCAGCCTTCTAAACAAGATCCCCCTGGGGTTTTATCAAAATAATGCATAAATAAGTGTAGATCTAGCTTTTAATACACTGAAATTTTTATTGCAAATAAATTCAATCATTATATAATCATGGTCCATATGCAAAAAAAGATATTTTCAAAGGATATGGTTACTCATCTCTTGATGCATGCTTGAAATACTCTCTTCCTCTTCCTTGGCTCCATTCTCCATGTATTCTCCCCTTTCCCTCTTCTATTTCTCTCATGGGATTATAATAAAATAGAATTAATTAAAATGGAATATATTTTATAAATCATAAAAGTATTCCAACTTTTTTCTAAATCATAAAAGAATTCCATCTTTTCTAATTCATAAAAGCATTCAAGCTTTTCTAAATCCTAAAAGTATTCCAGCTTTTTCTAAATCATAAAATAATTCCATATTTTCTAAATCATAAAAGCATTCCATCTTTTCTAAATCACAAAAGCAATCCATAAAGCCTCCATAAATCTGATTTTTCCTAAATCAGAAAAGCATTCCATAAATTCCTCATGCTTTTATTTTTAAAGGTAGATTTTCTTTTTCCTTATGAGAAAAATATCACTTATCCATACTTTTTCCAAATCTATTACTCATTATTTCTAAACTCATAAAATATACCAACTTGGAGATATAATTTATTTCCATGGAAGAATATAAATTATTATAAATAAAATAATTAAGAAATAATTCTTCCAATATTCTTATAATCAACAATTACAAGAATATTCTTCATTTAATATCAATATAATAATTAATAATATTTAATTATTTAATAACCCTCATTTTATGAGATTTTTTATGGTGGCTTATGCGATGGATATTACAAACTCCCCCCCTTAAAGAGAACATCGTCCTCGATGTTCTTCTCTTGTTGGAACATTAACCTTTAATTTTCATTTCCAATTATTTAGGAAATGTAAAATAATACCTAAATCCTAATACTTTCATAAAAACTCAGGGAGCACTTAGCCTTTTAATCATCAAAATGATAAGAAAAATCTATCAAGTGCACATTGCATTTTATTTAGGAGTTACACTAGTCTTTCTCTCCCACTAGTGTTTTTGCAAATTATTGTCTTTCTCTCCCACAATAATTTCAATCCAATTCAAACTCATGGTATTTATCTCCAACCATTATGTCCCTCCTATTAACCTACTGGATTTTCAGCTAATAGCTCTAATTTGCAATTGCATGAGGTACTGAACAAACAGTCAATCTAAACTTTGCACAAGAAATCATAACATAATGATTCATATAAACTTTGCATAAGAAATCATAACATAACAATTCATATAACCTTATATAAAAATTCATAGATAAATCTCCAAATTTATGTATGCATACCGATACTATGACCAGTCCTCCCAACCTTAGAGTTCGTCTATCTCCAGAACTCACCCCCGAACTGAGATCCTCCAAGAACAGACTAACCTCAATCTGTTCTGGAGCAGCTTATTTAAGCTATGCTCTCCCCAAAGCCTGTTTCCAATTCTGCGTCCAGAATTTCAGGATGCTTTTATTCCCGTTTGCCTAGGCTTCCCTTATTTAGGGACTTTAAAGCTGCTTTCTGCTTTTCCAGTTTTTCCAGCTTTTTACCTCTTCCCAACTACTTTCCTCATCATTGGGGAATTTAGATTTTTCCTCAAAAATCTAAATTAGAAATAACTTCTTTCAAGGATTTTTGAAAGATTTAGGGGAAAGTCTCTACCTTTTCCATAACCTCATGGATTAGGCATGTGATTTCAATTTCTCATTTGGTCATAGTGCATACACAATATTTTATTTATTTTTCATAAATAAATAATTAACCACATCCACACAATAATTATCCATTGGGGTCCACTCCCCTTTGGATTTATGTTCAAATGTCTAATTTGAAAAGCATAGAACTTGGGTGTGTTACAAAAACTCTAGAGTTATTTCCTGAATACCCCAACTAAAGTATTCACTAACTCAACAATAAAATAATATATTACCTCATTACATCAATCCCATCATAGCTTCCATAGGCATTGAATCCAATAAAAATTCAATGTCTAAAAATAGTCAATGTCTACAAATCCACTGTAATTTACATAATTTTCCATTGCATATTATCATTAAGGCAAAGGAACATTTATGTACACCATGCATCTATACTTGACCCAATTTCCCCTTTTTTCCAAGGACTTACCCTAATTCATACCTTTCCTTGCACCTTTTACGGTGAATTCACTTTTAGTATTTCCTCAGTGAATTATTTCGTCTTCCTTAATCTATCACGTTTGAAGATATTATATTCATACAACCAAAGTTAACATTATAACATATAACAAGATCACCTATATTTATAATGTTAATTATAGATTTAACTTATGTCCCACGTGAAATTTGTTTCATTTTAATTTATTATTATTTTATATATATATATATATATATATTCTTAATAGGAATTTAAGAATTTACAATTTATATTTAATATACCTCTATTAAATATAATTTGTCATTTTTCTATTATCCACTTTTCTCTATATGTTCCACTATAAGCTTTCCTTCTTCTTTTGTTCCAATAACTATGGTAACACATAGTATTATATACATATTAGGAACATATGTCCATTTCTTAACCTTATCCTGAAGGTTAATTTCCCTATAGATATAGGAACATTCTTCCATTGCCTCCTCGGAGAATTTACTCAGGTATTTTATGCGTTGATTTGAATACTAGTGATTTTAAGTTACTCTTCCCTTCTGTGCATGTTCATGCATCAATGATTTAATTTTCAAGCTTTCTTCACTGCATTTTATCCCCGTCACCATTTCCACATAGTATTAAGTTTACATGTATGACCTTTAGTATTATCGTTCTCCTGCAACAAGATTGGTCCTTTTTTTTTCTTAAATTTCTTTTAGTCTTCATGTGGTTTTCTTCACTAGTTCTCTTTCATTTTCAGTTATGAACCATTGCCTAACTCTATGGTTGGAGGCTCAGCCACCTTCCTTGTATTTGAGTCTCTACTAACTCATTTAAATTTAAATTTACATTTTGAAATATCTTTATTAAATTTACATTTTGAAATATCTTTATTAAATTTACATTTTGAAATATCTTTATTAAATTTCAACAAAATCAACCTATGTTTTGACTGACAATATCTCCGCTACCACATATATATGTAAACAAAATGCTCACACAGACTTATTTTTTCCAACGCATATCCTATTAAAGATCTGAATTAACAGTTAACTTCAATCACCAACTCAAAGGTTGTCAACCAACACCTCAAAGGTTTTTTATTTTAATTTAGTAGATCACAGGAGACCATTGGATTTCACAAACATATTTTTCACAAATATTTGGTAAATCATAAATAACATGGTTATGGATTGTCCTTGATCTATTATCATTAATCAAATGTGTTTCTACAATAACGAACAGTGACTACCCAGAACTGTAAAAATATATGTTATTTCCTAAATGGATAATGAATGAAGTAATAAAAATGCGCTAACGTCCAGAAGAGAATAACCTCCACATAACTCACACTTATAAGGTATACTTATAATATCAAATAAATAAAAAATAAGTTACAAATCATATATATATATATATATATATATATATGAATTAAATAATAGCTTCGTACAATAGATCTTTGTAAAGTAAAATCAACAAGCCAAGAAAGGGATGAAGGGGACAAAGAAAGTGGAAAATAGAGAGGGGAAGAATGGAAATGAAGCAGCACCCATTGCCGATCTTGGTGATGTTTCCTTCACCTCTACGGCTTTTGTTTGCCCACCAATATCATCATAACGACTAAAAAATTTACAAATGTGTAGTTTCTTAAGCGTGCCATTGTTGTTCACACCAACAAGGTTTTTATCCCTGAACATTGATTTCATTTCAAAAATTAGGTGCGCAATTACAATTTGAAATATTGGGCTCGATATAGATTTTGAATTATTTTCGTAATTAATGAAGGGTGTAGGCACTGGGGAATGGGTTAGCATTGGATGGTGACGCCACAAAAAGGAGGAGAAGTTGTCGTAAAAGCGTTGGAGGGTGGTACTGACAGGAGGCAGAGCTTGACAGTGGGAAGAGACCATAGTTATTAAGCTCGAATTCGAATTTGGATTTGAATTCGATACGAGAAGATAAAAATTTGAATGAAAACAAATTAATTTGGGAAAAAAATAGAATTGAAATAATTTCTAATAACTCTAGATCAATTAACAACCTTACAAATACAATTCACTCCCAAAAATCTAAAAAAATCCAATGTTACTCTTCATTCCAAGAATTCAAATCTGAGAATCCTAACATGAATTTTTAACATAAAACTTATTTGTTCAAAATTATCATTTAATAAATAGATATATATTTAGAAAATCACCATTCTAAACTTATTTATTTATTTATGTAGTCAAAATAAAATTATACTTATAAAATGAGTAATAATCTAGTTTCACCGATTATTTTTTTTCCTGTTTCCTTGACTTTCCAGCCCTCCAAAACAAGATTGAAATTGAAAAAAAAAAAACAATTTGCAATTTCACAATTTTTTCTAATTTCCTTTTTTTTCCTGCACAGTAATCCTAACCAAAACTATCTTTTCCTTCAATTCATTCCCAACTAGAAATTCAAGGGATCACCTAACTTAAGATCCAGATTCTTACATAACTTATTACACCAGAGAAAAATATTGTTTCATTTAAGAAAAACCCCACTTTCATTGTAAAAAAGAAAATTTCTTATTGCAAAATTGTTTCTGCTTCTTTTTTAATCCTTAATTAAAACTTTATTTTAATTTTTTCTAATTACAAATCACATTTTAAATGAATAATATTTTTTATATGTTTTTTATCTACAAATAAAATATCCTATGCTTTTAGATAGATAATTGTAAATTGTAAATTTTCAATGACAATAATATATCTATAATAAATATGTATAAATATATAAAATTTCTATATAAAACATCGTATTATGTCTTAGATTTTAAATAATAAAATATTATTAATAAATTAAATTAACATATAAAATTTAATAAATTATTTACATGTTAGATTTTTTTTTTTTAAATAACAAATATGTAAAAAAAAATTCATCCAAAAATAATTTTCTAATGGTGAATGATTAATTAATTATATTAAGTAAACAAAATTTCAAATATAACATTTCTTAATAAAATCCTAAAAACCTAAAACATTAAATAAAAATTTTAAAAAAAATCCAAATTCCAACCCTCCCACCAAGCATTGATAGTTTACCCATCGCACAACATTGATATTTTAACCACAAAGGCCACACTTATGAAAAAACAAAACTAAAGCATCCCACACGTGACTTACTAACATTAGCGCAACACTTGATTGATTAAAATTGAGGAGAGGGTAGTGGAGAGCAGCATAGACAAAGACAACGAACGTTGAGTGGAGCGCGTGCTTTTCCGTTAGGGCTGCAATTTGTGCTTTTCCATTAAACATAAAATTCAAAAGGATGAAGAGATTAAAAAAAAAAAAAAAAACAACGTCTAACGAATAAAGCGAATAAAGCAGTACCTCTGGTTTCCTTATCTCAGCATGTGATAATTTTAGTTTTTTTCGTTTCTTTTCTAATTTCAAGCTAATTTTTGTTAAATTTGATCTAGGTTTGTGATCGACAAAAAAAATTGAAATCAAAAATAATTTCCGTTGTGTTATATTTGTGATTCGAATTGTTCTTTTAATATATGTTTTGTGTTAATTTGTTTTTAATTTTTCTTTTTTCTTTTTTATTTTGGTTTGCTTTAATGTGATAGGAATATTATTATTAGAGTAAAGTTGATTTTCTGTTTAGTGTTGAATCAATATTATCACATGGCAAAGTTGAGTTTTATATTTTTTTATCCGTGATTTTTTAATTGATTTGGAAATGTGGTTAATATTTATGTACTATTTGTGATTTTGATTTTTTTTACTCAGTTTAAATTTAAATTTAAATTTTAGAAATTCATTTATTGTTATGACTAAAATATTCTTTACACATGCAAAACATATCAAATTCATGAAAATCTGTTGCTTTGACGATTTTCTATTTCGTATCATTTGATTACTAATAATTTTGGGTTAAAAAAATATAATACCAAAGTAAATAAAAGTCTACTGTTTTTTTTTTTTTTTAATTTCTTCCTCTACTCATCATCTATTTTTTAAATTTATTCCTTTACTCATCATCTATTTCTTTTGCTACCAAAATCATTTGAAGTAGAATGTTGCTAAGAAAATCTACTTAATATATCCCTTATCTGTAACACCCATGAAAACTTACTCTAAGTATTTCTTTTTGTTTTCTGCCTAGATAAAAGTAAGACATGTGATGAAAATGTTGATATAACTATTATTTCATAAATGAAAATAATAAATTATCTTTGACATATTCTTCCTCTTAGAAATATGTTAACTATTAAAATGAGAGATTAATACTTAAATACCATTAAAATATTTGAAAAATTAGAAACAATAAGGAAGAAAATCCTCCTTTTTCATCATTATTACTCTTTATATTTTGTAGTGGAAAAAGAAGGAAAAGTATAAATATGATAAAAAGACACACCACCAATAAATAAAGAATAATAGAGAATAATAGAGAGATATTACCCATGGGAGAGAAATACTAGTTAAAGCCAAGAAATGACCAAGACACTTCTAAGGGATCGAGAGAAGAAATCAAAATTATCTATGAGAGATAAAGACTAGTTCAACACAAGAAATTACCAAGACACTAATAATGTTTGGAGAGGAGAAATCATGGTTAATATTTTCGCAACTTTTCAGGAAAATTAACCATTTAGCTGAAGGATAACTGACAAATATTTAATTGGTCAAGAGTATCGTGGAAATTTTCATGTATTTATGAAGGGGTCCAGATAAGTATATGTGTGAATGAATTATTTGATGTAGGTCAACACATTCCTTATAATATTTGGAGGTGAGAACAGAATGATGTGAGGAGTCATATGAATTAAGTAAAAAATATATATTAAATATGAGACCAAATCAGTTACTGAAAAAGAAAAAGTGAATTGAAGGATTGTACACATAATATTTAGATATAGCAATAAAGTTAATATTGAGGTTTTTCATATGTTATAGGTGTGAACTAGTAAAAATTAGTATTACAATTCCAAATTTTTAGGATCCAATAAGATCGATAATGATTATTTTAGCTATCTATGTGATCTAAAATTTATGTTTATCTAATATGCTTGAGTATTATTATTGTGAATGTCTATCATATTTGTCCATTATGTTGGTGTGATGTTAATTGTAGACATTTTCATATGTTTTAGGCTTAACAAGATTGGTTGATACTATTTTATTAAAGTATGCAATTGGAAATTTAGATTTATATAATGTAGTTAATGATGAATATCAAAAAAATTATCTAAATAAATTTGGAAAAAATTATTTTCATAATGATAGTGATTGGAAATTGTCCTATACATTAAAATAATATAATAATTTTTGCAACAATCTTTGTTGAAAATATGAGATCTGTTCATGTATGCTTCTACTTATCAAAAAATTTAAGGTAGAATTCCTTTATTTTCAAATTTATTGTAACTTTAATTTGTTATATCCAATAAATTTGAGATTCATTTATACTTTTCACTACTTTATGACCATCTCGATATAACTATTATTTTCATAAATGAAAACAATAAATTATTTTTGATATATTCTTCCTCTTAGAAATGTGTTTACTATTAAAATGAGAGATTAACACTTAAATGCCATGAAAATTCTTGAAAAATTAAAAACAATAAGGAAGAAAATCCTCATTTTTCAAGATTATACTCTTTATATTTTGTAGAGGAAAAGGAAAGAAAAGTAGGAATATGAAAAAAAGACACGCCACCAATAAATGAATAAGACTAGAAAGAGATTTCATGTGGTGGATACTATAGCATGTAACTATTGGTGATAAGGAAAATTATTTTGGAGAGAAATTATGTGTGGGAGAGAAAGACTAGTTAAACCCAAGAAATTACCAAGACACTACTAAGGGTTTGAGAGAAGAAGCTGAAATTATCAATGGGAGAGAAAGACTATTTGAACCCAAGAAAATACCAAGACACTACCAATGTTGGTAGAGGAGAAATCATGGTTAATATTTTATCAACTTTTTAGGACAATTAACCATGGAGCTCAAGGATAAAAAAATATTTAGTTGGTCAGGAGGATCGTGGAAATTTTCACAAATTTATGGAAGTGTACACATAAGTATATGTGTGAATGAGTGATTCTATGTAAAGTGAATGGTAAAGGAAAAATATTATATGGAATTAAAAGTTGAGATTTTAATCTTTTGGGAAATAATTGATACTACTATTGTAAATGAATATGCTACACGAGAATAGTAGTATGTTGGGTTAACTTTGTGGTTTTAGGTCAACACATTCCTTATAATCTCTAGAGGTGAGAAGAGAATGATGTGAGGATTCATATGAATTAAGTGAAAAAATGCATTAAATATGAGACCAAATTAGTTACTGAAAAAGAAAAAGAGTATTGAAGGATTGTACATATAAGATGTAGATATAACAATAAAGTTAATATTGGGGTTTTTCATAGGTTATAGGTGTGAACTAGTAAAAATTAGTATAAAAATTCCAAACCTTATGCATTAACAAGAGAGGATGACGACTAAGTAAAATAATGTGGTCCCTTGAACCAGAGGTTCATACGAGGTCTCTCGTATAAAACTTATGTCGACACTATGTTTACAAATATCAAAAAATAGATATGTAGTTATACTATCATATCGAAATATTAATCTTACAGAGGGAAAATATAAGAATAAATCTGCCAAAAATAAAAATTTAAAATAGAATTTCTTATACAATACAAGTGAAAAAACAAATTTACATTCAAGTATTCAATAGAAAATTGCATACTAGAAAGGAAAGACCCTATTTTATTAAATAACTACCCTAACCATTAAGGGAGAAATTTTTAGTAATAACAATGTTTTCATAGTAAAATATCTGTAATAAAAAAATATAAGGCTTATGAACAAGAAATAATGAATGCAAATTTGAAGTGAGTAACACATAAAAAAATATATAAGTGGATAGCATTCCTAACATGTAGTTGTAGATATTTCTTGTCACCACAAATTATGGAGAAATAAGTCCACATAGAAATATTGACGTAAATTACACAATTTTATATTCGAAAAGGATGAATCCTTCTATGGTAAGAATACCCCATTATGAATATTAGATATTTTAATTACAAATATAGAGCCTTGATAAAACATTACACTCAACTCAAACATAAATGATAGGTTGATTATGGATTTAAGTCAGGAACCAATAAACCTAATGCATAATGTAATGGTACCATGCTGAGTGAGAAGGTTGTAGTGGATTGAAAATATATTAAGAAATAAAAATGGCTAAAATGAGCACCCTCAAGTAAAGTCGTGTGAACCCATGAAAGTCCTTTAAATATCAAATTCATATTGGAAAACTTATTTAAAAGTGGAAAATTGCATAACAAGGGTCTCAAATATAATCCTTATCTATAGTCACCATATGGGTAACCAATCTTCTCTACATTCAAAACATGATTCCCTCGTAAGCAATTCCCTGTAGAAATGAAACTCTCGATGGTGGAATGTATTAAAAATAAATTTGTGCAACAAAAGTACAACCAATTCAATGGTCTCCAAAACTTTAATCTTAAATTCTTTGGAATTCAAGTAAAAGTAGACGGAATCAATTAATGTGTTATCTAAAATTGACATGTAGTCAAAATTTGTTTTCGTTTAACCCAAATAGAGTTGACAGAGTTGGGTAAAGTATCTCATAGGAACAAGTCAATGAGTACCATAACCATCCTTCTTGAAGACCTTGTAGCATTCATTCAAACAAAGTGAATTATATTTATAGTGATATTCCACTCATAACTAAGTTTCAATATCCCTGGTTCTTGGTAGGATTCGAAGCTGGATTTTTGAGATTACTTTATCTCAATGAAAAATGTAATGAAACCCTAATATTTTGACTAGGTAGGGTAGTTACCCTAATACATGCCAACTTAATTTTATCGTTGTTTTCCAAAATGGTCTATATCATTGAATGTAAAGAGTCTGATAAGATTCCTTGAGGTTGATGGGGACCGAGACCACCGAGCATATTAGAGCGTGAAGCCTTATTGATGAGGTAACCACAACAAATATTGTTGTTTCATTCCCACAAAATAATATAATGCATAAAGTATATTATGAAAGACATTTTAACACAACACATGAGTTTAGGCATATCAGCATGATTCATTCAATAAAAATTAATAGGGTATATATATATATATAAGTCATGTTGACAGTCATAAGTCTACATTTTCATTTATTAAATTAAACGGTTATCAACATGAAGGATGAGGGTTCATCTCTTTTAAGAATACGAAAGTTACTACCTGCTGAGGATCAATGCATAAAAAAATGAATATTTCTTACATATATATAAGCACAATAGATATAATTAAAATAAATAGAAAAAAATAATCAGATGTGTAAGTATGCAAATAGATAACTTAGGGTAATATAGTCAAAAAGAAAAAATTTAATGGACAAATTGAGAGACAGGAACAATTCTCGAGAATTTCACCATGCTATATTTCATTTTATAATAATATATATATATATATATATATATATATATATATTTCTTTTAGAAAAAAAACAACAATGTAAAGTGAACTGGTGGGAATACCTTACAAAGTGAACAGAAGTACAAAAGTAGGTAAAGAAAGATCTGGAAAAGGGTTGAATTTGAAATTATGAGAAGACTTATTGTCATGTTTATTATTATTTTTTTTTAAGTAAATAAAAGTTTAAATTTTATTGTGCAAATGTAGGTAAATTAGAAATATTTCACATTAAAAAGAAGGGATATGTTACATATGGTACTAGATCCAAGTTGGAAAATTGTGGTTTATGAGTGTGACTACAACTAGAATCATACGCTATAAATTTATTTATAGGATGAGGAAGAAGGTAAATCATATATGTCATGTATACAAGGAAAGGATTTGTAAAGCATTTATGTACTATGAGTATGTGATAGAATTTTATTAGGTGAACTATGTTTGTATACTAATTGTTTGTGTGAGAATACCCTTACTATAGGAATTTCTATCCAAGAGTCAACATAGTTCTAATGAATAGATGAAGTAGTATTAACTGCTAACTAGCAGATTATATTCCATGATTGTTTAAAAAACTAATAGACAAGGGTGATTAAAACAAGTGGAGTTAAGAAAAACAAACATACTTAGGTGAGCAAATGTGTATTGGAATAGATGTATAAAGTATAATTACCTTCCTTATTAGGTTAATAATTCAATAACATTAGATTCATATGCTTAGCAAGTAAGTAAAAAATGTTGTATGTCAAATTGTGTAAACGTATGCAATTACTTACATGATAATTACTTTTTGATATGATAAATGTTTAATGTGTTCATGGAGTTGTGTACGTTTCAGGTGAATTTGAGTTACAAGTGTTACTCTTTGCAGTACTCTTAATAGTTGGGAGAAACTTTGAATTTCATAAAAAAATATATAATGTAAGGACCCACCCAACATTTACCCACTTATTTACATGATAATTACTTGTTGATATGATAAATGTTTCATGTGTTCATGGAGTTGTGGATGTTTTAGGTGGATTTGAGTTACGAGCGTTACTCTTTGCAGTACTCTTAATAGTTAGGAGAAACTTTGAATTGCATTAAAAAAATATAATGTAAGGACCCACCCAACATTTACCCACTTCAACCTAATCACCGGGGTAAATATTTGATGAGCTCTTAAATTTCTATAACATTAATCGCTCAACCTCCTGTTGTTGTTTGTATTATTTCATTCCTAGTTTTTACTCCCATGTGAACAGAATGGTGGCCTTAGCTTTCGGCGGTGCAGGGTTGCATAAGGATGACCATGGGGTGAAAACGACGTATTTTTTCCTCCCTGGTTTGTCCCCCCATGCGAACAGAAGGGAATGGTGGCCTCATATTTCAGTGGTACAGGGTTGTAGAAGGGCGACCATCGAGTGAGAACGATGAAGACATGGGGTTGACCAAAATGAAGATAAGGAGATGACCATGAATAAAAATTTGCAATTAAATCTTGTGATTTTTGATTTATTAATTTACTGTCCATATTAGGCGATTTTTACAAACAAAAAAAAATCATTTACATTCATATACACTACAAATATCTTGCCCACTTGTGTTGTATTACACAGAGTGACTCAAGCCAATCAGGGAAACTGGGGGGCTCTATATGTAGGACGCTGAAATACACAATATCAGAGAAATTATAAATACCGAGATCAGGATGCCGACACGAGAAGGAGGCAGATTCATGGAAATCAAAACAGGAGCTCAGAAATGGACATTGCAATACCCCATTGTGGGAAAAATTAGAGAAGAAGCCAGTGAGAGAGAGGAGGTTACATTGGGAGAAAAAGAAGCCAAAATTGTGTTCAAATTTTGTGTGCGAAAAGTGAGCCTATAGGGTACTGTGATCCATACTTCTGAACCCCCCTGTAGAATAGTTACTTGAAGTCACTTATTCACAAGAATACTCCTTTTCCTTTTTCAAACAACTAGAATCAAGAAAATTCTTCTAAAAACATCCTCTTTGTTGTGTTCACCGCATTGTTAGCCTCCTGCAACCTTGCACCTCCAAAATCTGAGGTTTCCATTCCTTTCCATTCGCGTAGGAGGAAAAACCAGGAACAAAAAAATAGGTTGCATTTACCCCATGTTCGCCCTTCTACAACCCTGCACCCCAAAAATTTGAGGCTGCCATTATGTTCACGTGTGAGGACAAACCAAGAATGCAAAAATACAAACTATAGAAGGAGGTAGAGCGATGAAGGTTATAGAAATTAAAATTTCATTTGAGAGGGTTTTCAAATTGAAACCCACATCCTTTGTGAACCTCCACGGGAAGACGTCAGAAGACAATGATTAATGGAGTAGGTGGAGTGAGTTGGCGGAGGGGAGCAGGGTGGCAGAGGTGTTGGGAGTGGTGGTCGGATGCAGGAGTAGTGGGGAGCTAGCTAGCGGAGGTATCTGAAATTTGGTAGAGAGTTCCACTAGAGAAACAAAAGACGAAAGTTGGCATCATGCATGTCCCGTCACCACAAACCTTCATCACAAGTCTTCGCGAGATTCTGCTATCAGAATCCTCCATTTCGTAGGAAACTTTTGGACATGTATCTTTTTTAAAGTTTGATGATCTGGTTTTCTTGTTATTTTTTCAAGAGGAGGAAATTACCTAAGTGGGTTCAAATATTTCCTCCATTTTTCTATTCTTTCTGGAAGAATGAGTTTTATCGATATTTAATCAATTAGTGAGGATTGAAGCCACTCCGAGTCATTGTGCGAGAACATGAAAACTAGAAATCATTTCAGGAGTATGACTTCTTCAATTATACTTTGAAGACACTCTGCTACATTTTCAAGATTAAAAGAATGAAAATTGTTTTCAATTATCTTATCATCACGGTTGAGCCAAGTCTCTTCCTCGATATTTGTTTTAGACTTTTGATATATAATTATTGATGTCGAATTTATTTATAAACTCTGCTATGTATTATTTCTCTACAACTGTGTGAGTCTGAATAATTTGGCCATTTTTTATATTTTTTATATTATGATTAGTTCAACTCCGAAAGACACTGCTTAGCATTTAAAGAGCACCATGTAATTTAGGTAAATAAAGGAAAATAATTTGAATGCCTATTTGATATACATTTGGGATGTCCTTCTCCAAAACATGAAGATATAAACAAAGTTTTCACTGCCCCTTCAATATTCATTTGAACCCATTACCAAATCTCACATATACCAATTCCATACCAAAACAATACAAAAAAATTTAACTGTAAACATCAATAACATTCGTTATCACTTGGAAACATCTTAGTTTGAAGGGCCACTTGAATAATAATAATAATAAAGTTATAATTTTATTCATATTTATGATTTTTGTTTTACTATTATTATGTTCTTAAAGCAACTTGACTTGTATCATGAGTATATGTTTTGATGTTTATTAACTTAATTGATATTGTTGGACTAATTATAATGTTAATTTGAAATAAACCTATGATTTTTTACTTTTATGTTTGTTTTTTAATTTTTATAATGTGAAATATATGATGAGATAAAGGTTTTCCATGCTAATTGTTTTTACCAATAATACTTAATTTATAGGGTTACACTTGTTCCCATGAAAATAAAAATCTTGCTCTTTATTGGAATGAATTGTTAAGTTAGGATTTCATTTTTATTGAAATGATTTGATACATTAGGATTTCATTTCCATTTTTGTGAAGCCTATTAATTTATTTCTTTAAATAAATTTATCCAAATACAACTCTCGATGATTATTGATGTTTAGAAATTTAGAATATAAAAAATAATATTAACATCCAATAAATTTAGCATAATTATTATATAAAATAAAAAATAATGATTTCCCATAACTGTTATATAAAATTAAAAATAAAAGCATACCACCTCCATCAAAATCCCTACAACTAGAGTGCTTAAGCCATGGCACCCAAATCTCAGAGCACTTAAGCCATGGCACACAAATCTCTACAACCAGGCCCAAATAACAAAGCATCTCCTTCAAAGCTCTACAACTGGGGCCCTCAAGAAATAGTCGTTGAAGTAAATTGGGAATCGTAGGAATAAAGTATGATTACCTAGAAGAGGATTTGTGTCTATCATGCTTTTCTTCTCTTAGAGAATAAAACAGGGATTTGTGCCTATCCATAGTAGGAGGATGGTTCCATAGGAGGTAGGCGTCGTAAATACATATATCTAGTGGATAGTTCCCGATGAGGTGTGATAAGAGAGAAAAATATATAATTGTTTAATGAACTTGGAAAATGGCTATATATTGTAGTTTTGAATCTGGGTCAGTTTGTGTGTAGCATTCTTCTTGGTTGTGTGAGTGGATTGAGTCTGAGTTTTATGTGGATAATAGAATCAAGGAAAATCGTTTAAATATGTTGGGTTCATGCATTCCATATGGTATGAATCGTATTTCATTTATCTTATTTATATGGGATAGCAATTGTATTTGATTTCACTATCTTTTTATATGCTATATTATTTAGCCATTTACACCAAAAATACAAAACAGGTCGCAGGTCACTGATGTTGTGGAGAAATGAATCAATTATAGTAGTCATTGAGGTGGCTAGAGAAATGAAATAATTACTAATAATCGCAATTCCAATTCCAGGTATGGTCTTGCATCTCTACTTTCAATCAATTTAAGCATGGCCCATAAGCCATTTTATTGAATTTTTATTGGATTTAAATCTCAAGGGAGTGAACAATAATTATAATTCAACGAATATAAATAAAATATTTTCCAACACTTAAATGTTATCACACATAGTGGAGGATTATGATAATGATGGAAATCATGTAGATTACAATGATGATAGTGGAAATGATGCTACTATTTACCACCACCATGAAGATCAAACATTGTAGAGGCTGTTATAAATGAATGGGATTTAAATTGGGATTCGCGAAAATTTGATGGAAGACAAATTTCTATCGGTCTTGTTGTATGAGGATCTCATATTTCATTGAAAAATATTATATTGGTTCATTTAAAAAGATCTTCTTGTTGAAGACAGCAAACATGTTAAATCATCATTATTTTTAAGCTTATTTTCCTTAATGAATTTGATTTTTTTATAAATTAATGGAGGAGTCTTCTATTCTATGAAATGGATGATTCAGATAGCAGAATACGAAAAATAATTTTAGTGATTCTTTTATAAATAAACGGAAGTGCCTTCTATTATACTAAATAGAGGATTTCGACAGCAAAAACCAGCGAAGACTTTTGGTGATGGGACATGACTGACGCCCAACCTTCGTCTTCCGTTCCTTCGATGGACCCCTCTACCAAATGTGAGATGGCGGAGTAGAGACCGTTATAAAAAAAAATGGGATATAAGGCCCATAATATAATAGTATGAAACCATTTTTTTTTGCTTGAATTGTATCACTTTGTTCAACCATCAAGTATCTTATGCATTTTCTATTACAAATATACTATTTAGTATTGTCTTTAAAACTTAATTTAATTTAAATTTTATTTTTGAGAAATATGAGGAATAAAGTATGATTACCTAGAAGAGGATTTACACTATTTATATATAAACAAATTTTTATTTACTATGATTCCTTTCCACTTATATTTTAAATAAATCATTATCAAGATCTCACTTATGTATCCAATAAGCCTATGCATATTTGTATCTTTGTTAATTATTTTAAATGTATTTATCCTTTTCACTTTTATTTAATTTCTTTTAAATTTATACAACAATTGAAATTATATATATAGATATGGACTAAATAAATTACAATGTAGAATTTAAAATTTTGATAAAAAAGATAAGCATTTGAGATATAGATATGGGTGATATCTATTATACCCACCACATGAGTTATCCTAGAGTATTGAAACATGCATCCATGGTATGAGCAACATGATTCCATATTTTCCATACAAGCTTATGCTTGTCCTTGGGAATCTAAAAAAAAAAAAAACTACTTAAGGAATATTCTATGCTCTGAGTTGAACATTTTACTAAATATTTCATTTCTTAATAGTATGAAAACATATATATTACTAGTTATAAGAAGTTATTTTTAATTTTTTTTTTTGTCTTTCGAATTTAGGTTTAGGTGAGGGCATGAAATGTGATTATCATCATGTATGTCTATGGTATACAATAGGTCATATAATATTTTTCCTAGAGAATGAAAATTTTGTTAAGATGGAGTGTTTCTTTAAAATAAAATATGAATAGGTACCTAAAAGATTTTCAATTTATTCTAATCTAGAATACATCCAAAACCAACCTTTATATTTTATTTTTATTTCATAAAAAAAAGAAATGTTTTGTAACATGTTCTTGCAAATAATAACATGATGGTTTATTCCCATTAAGGTTTATATTTTTTCATTGACGACATACTACACATATTATGAAAACATAAGATGTAGGTTACATCCTAAAAACTAGCTAATATCATTCATATTTTTTGGTTCGTAAAGAGTCCTATGTAATTTTTCCTGTAGGGAGAAGGTCCTACTAAGATGGAGACTATATAACTAAAGTGAGTAGTTTTTAAAGTTTTATTCTGATTTCCTAAACAATAAAAAAATGTTTTTAAAATTGTGCTTGAAAATATAAAAGGTGATATTTTATTTTTCTAAAATAAGAATCATGATGGTTTATACGTTAAGATAAATGTAAATTATCTATATTTGATACCAATAAAAATATTATGTGGTTGTTATGTAAGAGATCCTTGAATATTTGAGTCCTAGAGGAAGAAGATGTTCTTAATATGAAGCATTTCACTAAAAGAAAACACTATTATGTATGTAAATGAGCCAAATGTTTTCTCATGTATAACATATCCGCAACCAAATATTAAATTTTTGTTTATATTTCTTAAACAACAAAAATATTTCTTAAGTTGGCTTGGACATACCTACATGATTCTTTATTCCCATCAAAAACCCTTTTAATCTCATTAATGACATAGGAAACATGTAATTCAAACTTAATAGTTTTACCAAGTTATTGGAATGAGAATGAAAAGCTCTCGATTTATTGAAATGATTTGTTAAATTAAGATTTCATTTAATATAAGAACTGATTGTTAAGAATTTCTATTTTCATTTTAGAAAACTAATTTTTTTTTAAAATTATCCAATGCTAAGGCTTCACATTAACCTTTAACAATTTAAAATTTAAAATCTAATATTAATATCCAATATATTTAAAATAATTATTATAAAAAATAAAAAAATATGATTTCCCATGATTATTATTAAAACTATAAATAAAAACATACCACCTCCATCAAAATCACTACAACGAGAGCGCTTAACCCATGGCACACGGCACAAATGTCTGGGCAGTTAAGCACTACAAAGAATCTCCCTCAAAGCTCTAAAACTGGGGCCCTTAAGCAATAGCCGTTGAAGTAACTTGCGAAGCGTTGGAATAAAGCCTGATTATCTAGAAGGGGTCTGTTCCTAGTCCTCTCTGCTTTTGTTGTTTATGTGTGCTGTGTTAAATATCTTCGCTCTGTGATGTAAGGTATATAAATAGTTTGATAGAAATCAAGAATCCCCAATTCCAAGTATATATAGAAATTAAATCAAGACCCCCAATTGGAACTATACATATAAATGAAATCATGAAGGTGCGGCATATATAGAAAAATTTTACTCCGTTGCAATTTTTCGCTGTTGCTTCGGCTCTGATGCGGAGTGTTCTCTGCTTGTGTTTCTGTGTTAAATATGTACGCCCTGACGTCAATATATGTCTCGCCATGTGTGATAATTGTGTTTAAATAAAAAAATCATTGCGTTGAATGGGATCTGCCACATCTATGTTAAGGAGATTTCTTTCTTTTTCTCGTCGTTTATTTATTTTCTTTGATTTATATTTGGATTCAGCATAAAATTTAAATTTAGATTTGCGCTTTTAAATTCTGCCCTTTCCGTGCATATATTAGATCCGGATTCGATGGTACAGTGGAAACATGTTGTCATGATCTGGTCATGTTTTTTTGTGATAGTTTATTTTTTTCCCTCTAATTTTCTTTCAAAATATTTTGGGGTTTAATATTGCTGTGGGTTAAGCAAAAGCAGAGATATGTGATTAAGAGTTTAATCCTTGTCTAATTTTATTAGACAATAGGTTAAACTGAACGACAGACAAGGTAACCTTAGCAATAAGATTCTGACGCTGGGTATCCTTTCGAAAAAGGAGTATGTTGCGATCGAACATCTAAGTTTCATGTGCGAGGATCATCGTTGAAGTGGAAGGCCAAAGCCTCTCGGTAGAGGTGCTGCGTATTTCATCGCTGCCCTAGGAATCGCGGTTAGATCCGTTGCACGGCCCTCAATAATATTCTAAATCGATGCCAATTCCATTAGTTTCGATCCGCAATTGAATGCCAATACTTCTAGAATAATGATTATAATTATCAAATAGTATCCCTTGGGAGAGATGACATATGCTCGTTTTCAACGGTTGTTCTCATTGAGCTATTTACTAGCAATTGCACCTAATGTTGCAAAGGAAACGCCGTAA
Organism: Pinus albicaulis; assembly: GCA_034641835.2. Classification (NCBI taxonomy): domain Eukaryota; kingdom Viridiplantae; phylum Streptophyta; class Pinopsida; order Pinales; family Pinaceae; genus Pinus; species Pinus albicaulis. The sequence goes on from CM076579.1 coordinate 194,572,357, forward strand.
GGAAGAAGCTAGAAAGAAATCAACATTATTGGACATTATTCGAAGATTGGCCCATCGATGCCTAGACTCTCCAGGCGATCTGCCTCCTTCAAATATCTAAATGATTTTTTCCCATTGGGTTTTTTTTTTGGTGCAGAGAAAGGTGGCAGCTATGGGTGTGGGGCACATCAGCTGTTCTGGCTGAAATATTTTTCACGGAGGAGGGTAAACTTGTGGGCTGAATTGTGGCACTTTGGGGGCTCCTTAAATGTGTGAAATGGCTAGAGGGATTGGGTCTCTCAGGTATTTGGTCTTGAAATCTATCATTGTGTGGATGTGTGTTAGGGAAAAAATTCTCTGGATCCCCCCCTTCACAGTAGTTAACACATCATACGAGTCATTCCTTATTTTATTGACATCTCCCTCTGTTCATGTGTATAGAGAACAAAATAGGATGGTTGATGCCCTGTCTAAACGTGGACTGCTCCTCTGTTTTGGCAAGATGTCTTTTGAAATGCTGATGGATGGTTCTATATGGCACGGGGGAGGGTACAAACTTCAGGGCTGAGATTGTGGCACTTTGGGGGCTCCTTAAATGTGTGAAATGGCTGGAGTTTGGATCTATCAAGATCGTCGGGGATTCGAAATCTATCATTGAGTGGGTGTTGGGACAAAATTCTCTCTGGATCCCCCTTCACAACTGGATAGCATACATCATGCAGATCATTCCTTCTTTTGATGACATCTCCTTTGTTCATGTGTATAGGTAACAAAATAGGATGGTTGATGCCCTGTCTAAACGTGGACTGTTCCTCTATTTTGGCAAGATGTCTTTTGAAATGCTGATGGATGGTTCTTTCTGTGCTGGATGATCCTTTTAATTTTGATCTGGGGTATATTTTGGCTTTTTGCCTTTCTTTTTGTAGATGTTTGGGGTTTTTTTTGGATTTTTGCTTGAATCTAAGACATCTGTCTGAAGGGTATGGATAGTTTTACTGGCTTTGATTTTAAGTTGTATGGCTATGTCTGCAAGCTGTAGAGGATTGATATTTTCCATCTGCTGTATCAAACACTTATTAATGAAGCTGTTATGCTTTTTTTTGTTGAAAAAAAACAGTATGGCCTGGTATTCCTGTACCCGGGAAATCGAGCCCTTGCCTCTTGACATTCCAGAAAAACTAAAAACATTATGCCCTGGTATTACTATACACATAAGAAATCGAGCCCTGCCTCTTGACATTTGAGATAAACTAAATAACATGGCCTGGATAACATCAAGGCAATCAATTGAGAATTTAATGAAAAGAATATCTTACCCAATCTGAAAGGACCTGTTTTTCTTCTTCTAGATTACGATCTATGCTTTTCCTTCCACTTATAAGTTCCAAAAGAAGAATCCAAAAGCTATAGACATCAATTTAACGTACAACCGCTCTTCCATAGCATATCTGGGCATCGCACCTCTCGTGTAAAAATAACTTTGGTAAATATGTTTGAAATCAGCATCAAAATATAGGCTGAGAAAACATTGTAGTCTCACATTGTATCATCGCAACTTACAATAAAACAAAAGTGAAATTGATGCAAGACATATTTTCCCAAATCAACTTTGTTATGAGTCAAAGGTGTTGACGTTTATTATGGAATCCAAAGATTGATTTTCCAAGGGTTTGCACAGCAGTAACAAAATGAATGCGTGATGATATACTGTGATTTCGTATGACCATTTATAGATCAAGATGGCCAGTGCATCTTCGTATTGACTGTAGACACAGAATGATGTCGCTTCTATACACAACAACTCAACATGGATGGATCTCAAGACTTGTTCCTTCTTATCACGGTCACAAGTTTCAATTATAACTGGATCAATCATGCTCGCCAGATTTCCATCCCTGCTTAATCCCCTTACCTTCATAAACAGAACACATCGACAAATTGATCAAATATATACGACGATCCATAAAATTAGTCATTAGTTTTTGTACTTGAATTGAATTTCAGAAGTTAATTAATAAGCATTATGCCCTCCCTGCAGTAACAAACAGGGATGATTCTCTTACTTGGGGTGGCAGGAATGTTCACGGAAAAATTGCAGTCAAAGGATTTTAACTATAAATATCTGGTTCTCCTATGAGTCTATGACATCCTCGAGAACTGGACTATTTTAAATGTGTAAGTCAGTTAATTTTACTATATATTTCCCGGTTCTCCTACAGGCCCATGATATCCCTTTGAGAACTGGACAATTTAATGTGGAAGCACACTTTACCTATATATTTTGGGTTCTCAAATGCTTTTTCTCATTAATCTGTCAACCCATACTGCATGTGGAGAACATGATAAAAGAGGTTATCTTGGTGAATTATGCGGGAATGCTGCTGAGGATTGCCCACTTATTTCTGGGATGCTCTTTTGCTAAAGAAGTTTGGAGGCACATTGCTGAGATATTGGGGATAACAGTGGATTCCAATTGGCAGTCTTTCTATACATGCCTATGTTATTGGTCAAGCAGGCACAGATCCTTCAGGACAATCCTGTTGCTATATGTGTTCTGGGGCATTTGGATCTCTCGAAATGCTGTTATTTTTTAGGATAGAATCCATCTCATTGCTCCCACATGTTTTAACATTATTGGACAGTATTCGAAGATTGGCCCATCGATGCCTAGACTTTCCAGGCGATCTGCCTCCTTCAAAGATCTAAGTGATTTTTTCCCATTCGGTTTTTTTATGGTGCAGAGAAAGGTGGTGCTCTGCGGGTGTGACCAGAGGAAGTCATGCCGGGTCACGAGGAAGAGGAAGAAGCTGGTGGTGCAAGATCAAGACTGGGACAAGGCTACAATTAATGCAACCTAAGCTGAGGGTACAAAAGACGTGGGTAGGGTTAGAAGAGGATCATTTTGGGCGTATGGTTGTGAAGGGTCACAAATAACGGTGGAGTTGGTATCGTGGGTAGGTCTACAACTCTCAATGTCATGCAGCTTCGTATTGATCAGAGACATGGTAGGACGTGATGCTTCAGCTTCTATACACAACAATCCAACATGGATGCATCTCAGCACTTGTTCCTTCTTATCGCCGCAAGTTTCAATTATAACTGGATCAATCATGCTCGCCAGATTTCCATCCCTGCTTAATCCCCTACCTTCATAAACATAACACATCGACAAATTGATCAAATATATACGACGGTCCATAAAATTAGTCATTAGTTTTTGTACTTGAATTGAATTTCAGAAGTTAATTAATAATCATTATGCCCTCCCTGCAGTAACCAACAGGGATGATTCTCTTACTTGGGGTGGCAGGAATGTCCACAGAAAAATTGCAGTCAAAGGATTTTAACTATAAATATCTGGTTCTCCTATGAGTCTATGACATCCCCTTTGAGAATTGGACTATTTCAATGTGGAAGTCAAAGAATTTTACTATATATTTCTAGTTCTCCTATGAGTCTATGATATCCCCTTTGAGAATTGGACAATTTCAATGTGGAAGTCAAAGAATTTTACCTATATATTTCTGGTTCTCAAATGCTTTTCTCGGTTGACTCTGTTCAACCGAATACTCACATGTGATAATATGATGAACAGAGGTTATCTTGGTGAATTATGTGGGAATGCTGCTGAGGATTGCCCACTTATTTCTGGGATGCTCTTTTGCTAAAGAATTTTGGAGGCACATTGCTGAGATATTGGGGATAACAGTGGATTCCAATTGGCAGTCTTTCTATACATGCCTCTGTTATTGGTCAAGCAGGCACAGATCCTTCAGGACAATCCTGTTGCTATATGTGTTCTGGGGCATTTGGATCTCTCGAAATGCTGTTATTTTTTAGGATAGAATCCATCTCATTGCTGCCACATGTTTTAACATTATTGGACATTATTCGAAGATTGGCCCATCGATGCCTAGACTCTCCAGGCGATCTGCCTCCTTCAAAGATCTAAGTGATTTTTTCCCATTCGGTTTTTTTTATGGTGCAGAGAAAGGTGGCAGCTATGGGTGTGGACCGTGTGAGTAGTCGAAGCAACGGGGTCACGCTGAGGAAGAGGAAGAAGCGGGGTGTGCGAAGACGAAGACGAAGACGAAGGGCTAGATGTATGAATGCGCGCTGAAGCTGAGGGTACAAAAGATGTGGGTAGGGTTAGAAGAGGATCATTTTGGGCGTATGGTTGTGAAGGGTCACAAATAACGGTGGAGTTGGTGTCGTGGGTAGGTCTACAACTCTCAATGTCATGCATCTTCGTATTGATCAGAGACATGGTAGGACATGATGCTTCAGCTTCTATACACAACAATCCAACATGGATGCATCTCAGCACTTGTTCCTTCTTATCGCCACAAGTTTCAATTATAACTGGATCAATCATGCTCGCCAGATTTCCATCCCTGCTTAATCCCCTTACCTTCATAAACAGAACACATCGACAAATTGATCAAATATATACGACGATCCATAAAATTAGTCATTATTTTTTGTACTTGAATTTAATTTCAGAAGTTAATTAATAAGCATTATGCCCTCCCTGCAGTAACCAGCAGGGATGATTCTCTTACTTGGGGTGGCAGGAATGTCCATAGAAAAATTGCAGTCAAAGGATTTTAACTATAAATATCTGGTTCTCCTGTGAGTCTATGACATCCCCTTTGAGAATTGGACTATTTCAATGTGGAAGTCAAAGAATTTTACTATATATTTCTGGTTCTCCTATGAGTCTATGATATCCCCTTTGAGAATTGGACAGTTTCAATGTGGAAGTCAAAGAATTTTACCTATATATTTCTGGTTCTCCTATTTCAATGTGGAAGTGGGAGGCCCCTCTAAAGCTCAAATGCTTTTCTCGGTTGACTCTGTTCAACCGAATACTCACATGTGATAATATGATGAAAAGAGGTTATCTTGGTGAATTATGCGGGAATGCTGCTTTGGATTGCCCACTTATTTCTGGGATGCTCTTTTGCTAAAGAAGTTTGGAGGCACATTGCTGAGATATTGGGGATAACAGTGGATTCCAATTGGCAGTCTTTCTATACATGCCTCTGTTATTGGTCAAGCAGGCACAGATCCTTCAGGACAATCTTGTTGCTATATGTGTTATGGGGAATTTGGATCTCTCGAAATGTTGTTATTTTTTGGATAGAATACATCTCATTGCTGCCACATGTTTTAACAGTATTGGACATTATTCGAAGATTGGCCCATCGATGCCTAGACTCTCCAGGCGATCTGCCTCCTTCAAAGATCTAAGTGATTTTTTCCCATTCGGTTTTTTTTATGGTGCAGAGAAAGGTGACAGCTATGGGTGTGGGGCACACATCAAACTCAGCCCTGAACTGGAAAATCATTTTCAACGTACCTGAGAGGGCAGAACTTTGTACGAGATTGTGGCACTTTGGGGGCTCCTTAAATGTGTGAAATGGCTGGAGTTTGGATCTATCAAGATCGTCGGGGATTCAAAATCTATCATTGAGTGGGTGTTGGGACAAAATTCTCTCTGGATCCCCCTTCACAACTGGATAGCATACATCATGCAGATCATTCCTTCTTTTGATGACATCTCCTTTGTTCATGTGTATAGGGAACAAAATAGGATGGTTGATGCCCTGTCTAAACGTGGACTGTTCCTCTGTTTTGGCAAGATGTCTTTTGAAATGCTGATGGATGGTTCTATATGGCACGGGAGAGGGTACAAACTTCAGGGCTGAGATTGTGGCACTTTGGGGGCTCCTTAAATGTGTGAAATGGCTGGAGTTTGGATCTATCAAGATCGTCGGGGATTCGAAATCTATCATTGAGTGGGTGTGTGTTGGGACAAAATTTTCTCTGGATCCCCCCTTCACAAATGGATAGCATACATCATGCAGATCATTCCTTCTTTTGATGACATCTCCTTTGTTCATGTGTATAGGGAACAAAATATGCCCTGTCTAAACGTGGACTGTTCCTCTGTTTTGGCAAGATGTCTTTTGAAATGCTGATGGATGGTTCTATATGGCACGGGACAGGGTACAAACTTCAGGGCTGAGATTGTGGCACTTTGGGGGCTCCTTAAATGTGTGAAATGGCTGGAGTTTGGATCTATCAAGATCGTCGGGGATTCGAAATCTATCATTGAGTGGGTGTTGGGACAAAATTCTCTCTGGATCCCCCTTCACAACTGGATAGCATACATCATGGAGATCATTCCTTCTTTTTATGACATCTCCTTTGTTCATGTGTATAGGGAACAAAATAGGATGGTTGATGCCCTGTCTAAACGTGGACTTCTCCTCTGTTTTGGCAGGATGTCTTTTGAAATGCTGATGGATGGTTCTATATGGCATCATGAGGGTACAAATTTCTGTGGCCGAGATTGTGTGTACTTTGGGGCTCCTTAAATGTGTGAAATGGGTCAGATTTTTGGATCTATCAAGATTACTGGGGATTTTAAATCTACTACTTGAGTGTGGCTAGGCAATTTCTCTGGACCTCTTCACAATCGATAGGACATCAACAGTATCATTCTTAAATATGACATCTCCTTTGTTCATGTGTATAGGGAACAAAATAGGATGGTTGATGCCCTGTCTAAACGTGGACTTCTCCTCTGTTTTGGCAGGATGTCTTTTGAAATGCTGATGGATGGTTCTTTCTGTGCTGGATGATCCTTTGAATTTTGATCTCGGGTATATTTTGGCTTTTTGCCTTTCTGTTTGTAGATGGTTGGGGTTTTTTTGGATTTGTGCTTGAATCTAAGACATCTGTCTGAAGGGTATGGATAGTTTTACTGGCTTTGATTGTAAGTTGTATGAATATGTCTGCAAGCTATAGAGGATTGATATTTTCCATCTGCTGTATCAAACACTTATTAATGAAGCTGTTATGCTTTTTTCTGTTGAAAAAAAACAGTATGGCCTGGTATTCCTGTACCCGGGAAATCGAGCCCTTGCCTCTTGACATTCCAGAAAAACTAAAAACATTATGCCCTGGTATTACTGTACCCATAAGAAATCGAGCCCTGCCTCTTGACATTCGAGATAAACTAAATAACATGGCCTGGATAACATCAATGCAATCAATTGAGAATTTAATGAAAAGAATATCTTACCGAATCTGAAAGGACCTGTTTTTCTTCTTCTAGATTATGATCTATGCTTTTCCTTCCACTTATAAGTTCCAAAAGAAGAATCCCAAAGCTATAGACATCAGCTTTAACAGACAACTACCCTTCCATAGCATACTCTGGCGCCCAGTACCCTCTGCAAAATAACTTGGTAAATATGTTTGGAAATCACAAACTAAAATATAGGTCAAAGAGAAAACATTGTAGTCTACTGCAACTTACAATAAAACAAAAAGTGAAATTGATGCAAGAGCATATTCTCTCAAATCAACTTTGTTGATGAGGCCCAAAAGGGGTGTTGACGTTTATTATGGAATCCAGCATCGATTTCAAGGTTTCCACGCTATGGCAACAAAATGAATGCGTGGATGGGATATATCTCTGCGTGGACGTTGTATGACCATTTACAGATCGAAGATTGTTTTCTCGAATACTATGCCTACGCTATATGATATCCACACTGTGCGGTATGGTTGGGTGTTGGTTATTTTTATACTGATTGCCATTTGTGAATTGCAATATTATTTTATCCATTAACAACGCCACCCACAACTGATACACATTCTGCACACTAAGCATAAATCGCTGGTGCTCCTCCATCTCTATCACGATTGATGAAGAGTTCCTGACTCGATGCGCTCGTGAAGATATTCAAATCAACTGCGGTGTGACCTATTTGTTGAGATGGTAAGAATGATTGTTCTCCTTGGTAATATTTTCGAGATCTAGAGAAGGTCTATATGTTAAATCAATCTGACTAGGAATATGTAGATAGGCACAAAGTCTATCTATATCGGATGCAGAGAATGTGGGGAAGTTCAATAGAAAAGGTTTAGATGCTAAATAAATCCGAGTGGGAATATGTAGATAGGCACAGAGTCTGTCTATATCGGATGCAGAGAATGTGGGGAAGTTCAATAGAAAAGGTTTAGATGCTAAATCAATCTGAGTGGGAATATGTAGATAGGCACAGAGTCTGTTTATATCGGATGCAGAGAATGTGGGGAAGTTCAATGGAATAGACGGGCACACAAACTTGTTTGAAATTGCAGGTTCGGAAGTAAATTACAACAGTGATTCAAGTTTGGATGAGAGACTGAATGGGGTGAAAACAGAGTCTTCATCTAAATAATGAGATTGAGACTCAGAGAGAGTTTCTGAACCTAATAGCTGCTCATAGATGAAATCTGAAGGAGAGAGAGAGGGGGTAGCCATGTGAATGTTTTATCAGACAAAGAAGAAAGGTTGTGATATGTTAATGCTTTTTACGTTATGCAGACTGCTTCAAGGAAGAGAATCCACCTTTGCCTTACCGTATCCTAAGAAAGACAGAGATGAGATTGTGTTGTGAAAACAATCAAGTAGAACTGAGTGGTGATAGGGGTGATTGTTTTGCATCAGTAATTGTGTTGATGCCAATCTTTCGTACACAAATCAGTGTGCAGTAAAATTAGTATTGGATGGAAGCCTTGACAACAACGATAATATACCTAACCCTAAGAAGATTAATATAACCGAGTGATGTGTGTTTTGATAAGTTACCGAGTTCCAGCAGGTCTTGTCCTAACGTGACTTTCATCTTCCTCAAGAAGTCTTGCTATGCCGAAATCTGCAATCTTGGGATTGAACTTCGTGTCCAACAAAATGTTGCCTGCTTTAATATCCCGATGAATAATCTGCAGAGGAAGAGAACCGCAGATGCGCAGTTGCATGCCCCTGCCATTCTCGCTCACGCTCACAACGGGTTAAGAAAGTAACCCCTGTTATCAACATCCCGATGAATAATCCGCAGAGGAAGAGAACCACAGATGCGCAAGTTGCCTGCCCCTGCCATTCTCGCTCACGCTCACAACGGGCTAAGAAAGGAACCCTGTTATCAACACACACAGAGCACAAAAACCCTATAACATTAACGTCTCTTTGAAATCCGAGAATGTCCAGGTCGCCAAATGCCCTACCTTCATAACTGCATTGTAAACTAACTTTTGGATCAAGGGTTGAAAATGTTTGAATCGTCTAACATATAATCTAAAGGTTCACATCATGACACGATGCACATCAACAAAGTTGTTTTCAAATAATAACGCCTTACGGCGTAATTAATTGTTCTTATAATTGATAATTGTAATAATAATAATTTAAAATAAAGTTATAATTTAGTTAACTTTTATAAATTTCCCAAATTTAACAATGTGAGAAGTATCATGAGGTAAGTGTTTTGATGTTGACGTTTATTGGCCATTTAATTTATATAGCTGCATTAGTTTATAGATCTAATACCTACCAACTTAGATCCATCTTAACTATGGATCTAGCAAGTGTTGAAAGGGATCGAATCTCTTTTCACTCTAAAATATTTTTGCACCTCAGGGGATTTGATCCCTCTAGGGGCTTGGTAGATTCAGAGTTAAGATGGATCTAGGATGGTTAATTATTAGCACGAATTAATTATAATTATAATTATTTATTTCATTTTTTCATTTTTTATGTATTTTGATGAAGTCAAAATGTTTTAATTAATAATTAAAATTATACTTTAATATTTTTAAGCTTTAATTTTTGTGTGATTTGTCCGAGTTGTAAAAATGTTTACATAACACAAAAGACATGAAATGACACCATATCTTCCATAGTGGGCTAGAGAGAGTTTCTCGATGCAATAATTATTAATAGTTACTATATATATTACTAGAAATTGCACCACATGTTGCAAAATAAATGCCTTAAGGCAATAGAATAGGAAATAGTAGCCTAAAAGAAATAAGATGTTGCAGATAAGGAGCCATCGTGGACGATATGTAAAATGCAGTGCGCGGGTTTCTGAGAAGAGGCGATAGGGCCGAAACTCTTTAGCTCCCTGTGCTCGGCTCTGCAGCCCAGCCAGCCTATCCAGGTCGTGCAAGACAGATCCATCAGAAGAAATATTACCTGAATCGTCAAATGAACACCACAGGGGGGGTTCGACCCCCCCTACTTTCAGGCCCTTTATATTTGGCAGCATCCCCTCGGACACCTCCAGCATTCCATCCAGCTCCTGATCTGAGGATCATAGCAACGAATCGGTGCCAAAAGGATCTGCATTTGAGGGGCACACTCCATGACCACATAGCGAGCAAGATCCATCCCCATGCAATCCAATCTCGAAGGAAATACCCAAACTAATCATTGAATATCCATGGATCGATGAATACAGAGACCATATGAGCAAGCATGCCCTGATCTGCAGATTCATGGGGGTTTGACTGAATGAGAAGGCTCTATGTTGGTGGATAAACCAAAAATGGAAACCCAAAGGAGACTACGATCTTCAGCTGGGATCTAGAATCTTTTTCACAGTAATATTTGCTCACAAGGATGACAGAGATCGCATTTTCGAAGGCGGCCCGTACTTCTACAACTCCGCGGGATTATACATAACGTACTGGAGGCCAAACTTCGCTCCAGAGTAGGAATATTTCAAGAAAGTCCCAGTATGGATTCGCCTGCACTCTCTACCTGTGGATTACTGGAACAAACGCATCTTGGAGGCCATAGGGAACCAATTGGGAGTCTTCATCAAAGCCTCAGATCTCACATCACAAGGTAAGTACACAGCCTACGCCCGACTCTGTGTTTACATGGACATTTCAGGACCCCTCCCAGGCCATATGGAGCTGATCCATAGAGGAGTGCACTGGAAGCAAACCATTGACTACGAGAATATCCCATTTAGATGTCGAACATGTCGACAGCACAGACATCTAATTCATATTTGTTCTACTAATCAACCATAGCCTCAAGCCCATAAGGAACAAGAGGCTACTCCAATGCCTGGCTTCACCACCGTCTCAAGAAAGAATTAAGGGAAGAAAGGAAAAAAGCCTCCGAAACCCACCCCCAATAATACCCCCACCAATAATGCCTCCACCCAGCAAAATAGCTTTGAGATTCTGAGAAATCTTGACTCAACGAAGCACCCAAAAGTCTCTCAGACCCCCACTGATCCTGATCCAACACTATTCAGTAAACCCTTGATTACAACCAATGCTCCAAGCATAACCTCTGATTCAATCCAAGCCCAGGCACTGCAGCAAAAACCGGAATCTGCTCCCTTCCCGAATAATACCAGCCAAACCTCTCTGCAAACCCCTCAATGCACAGCAATGCAACCAGATCAGCCCTCCACAACCACCTCAAGCAATCCTCTGGAGGAGATCCTTGGATATATTGACCTCCAAAAGGTCAATGAGCAATGGTCCAAACTGGGGGTCGATGCCATTCCCCAAGAGCACTTGGAGAAGATAGAAATGGCATACTTGCAATTGGAATACATCAACCAGAATACAGCCAAAAGGTAATGGAGAAATAGCAACCAAACAGGCCTTCAAGCCAACCTGGATCTGGATCAATACAAGACACAAGGGCCAGGCAGGAAAAGAGGGCGCAAATCCACAAGACAACAAATACAAGAGCTAGGCAGACGTCTAATCAATGAAGGAAAAATCAGGGCCTTGGTCCTATCTTCTCCAAATACAACTCAATGAAAATCATAACCTGGAACATAAGGGGGCTTAACGGCACCACCAAAAGGAGGATCCTGAAAAATCGCCTATTCTCGCAGCACCCAGGCATCGTCCTTCTGCAAGAATCTAAATGCTCTCCCAAGAGCACAGAAACGCTCAAAAAACTTGTCTCCAATAGTCATCAATGCATCAGCATAGATGCCATCGGGCGAGTAGGAGGGTTACTAAAGTTTTGGAACAAAAGAAAATTCATCTTGCAGAATGCTCTACCCACCAAGAACTCGTTATCGGTCATCTTCAACATGCCAGAATCCGAGAAAACGGTCTGCATCACCAATGTGTATGGACCCCAACGAATCCAGGACAAGCTGAAGATGTTTATTGACCTGGACGAAGTTAGAAAACACCATGGGGCAACTCAGTGGATTGTAGGGGGAGACTAAAATATGATCACCAATCTTGCGGAAAAAAATGGAGGCTTACGAAGATTAGATAAGGACTCGGAAGCATTTAACACCTTTATCGCTGAATCCAAACTCACAGACATCCCTACAGTCAATGGTCTGCATACCTGGAATAATAAGCAAGGAGGAAACAGGCAGATAGCATCAAGGCTCGATCGATTCCTCATATCAGAATCCATCCTGCTGCAAAATATCGACATGGAGGCCAACATTCTGCCTATAGGAGGCTCTGATCACTGGCCAGTGCAGATCCACTTCACCAATTTGGAAAAGCCCCACAACCAACCTTTCAGATTCGAAGCCTTCTGGACAGAGCACCCAACGTTCATGCAAAACATACAAAGTTGGTGGACTCAAGCCACCATAAGAAGCGACAATATCATGTATATTTTCCAGCAGAAGCTCAAAATAATAAAAACAAACCTCAGACGATGGAACAAAAACACCTTCGGCGACATTTTTCAAGATAAAAAATAACTCGAGGAAAAAATGGCGCTTCTTCAGCAAACATTGATCAAAGAAGGGCACAATGATGAAAGGAATGCTCAAGAATCGAATCTGCAAAGACAATGGGAAGAGCGATTAAAACAAGAAGAGCAGCTATGGAGATAGAAATCGAGGGTGTAATGGTTAAAGCAGGGAGAACGCAACACCAGTTTCTTTCACAAGTCCACCATCCAACACAGAGCCTGTAATCGCATCCTCTCCCTCAAAAAAGCTGAAGGCGATCAAGTGTATTCAAGGGAGCACATAGGGTATGAACTCAACTCTTATTTCACCTCTCTTCTCAGCGATCCTAGCCCTGATAGAACCCATGCCATCAATGAAATTACTGCTGCCATTCTCAGCTTAGTGATTGAGGAGCAAAACTCCCTCCTTCTAAAGGAATTTACTGAGCAGGAGATTGAAGAAACAATCTTCACCATGGCCACGAACAAGGCTCCCGGACCGGACGAATTCACAATCGAATTTTTTAAAGCCTGCTGGTCCATTATTAAATATGACCTTCTCATCCTGGTAAGGAACTTTCACAGAACCAAGAAAGTGCTACCGGCCATCAATGCCACATTCCTCACCTTAATTCCAAAATCAAACCAGGTTGACTCCCCGGACAAGTTTCACCCCATAGCCCTGTGTAATTTCCTTTATAAAATCCTCCCCAAACTGATGGCTAGCAGACTTAAATCCGTCCTCCCATCAATTATTTCTCAGGAGAAAATTGGATACGTCGAAGGTAGGCAGATCACTGACAGCATAATCCTCACCCAGGAAGTGCTGCACTCTCTCAAATCAAACAAGACTCCAAGCATGCTTATCCAGCTCAACCTGTCAAAGGCCTTTGACAGAATCAGCTGGAAATATATGAGAGCAATCCTCCAGGCTTTTGGATTTAGTCAACAATGGACAAACTGGATAATGGAATTGATCTCAGGAGCTTTCTTTTCAATCCTACTGAATGGCGGACCCCTTCAGCCCTTCACCCCGTCCAGAGGTATAAGGCAAGGAGATCCCCTGTCTCCTTTTCTCTTCGTCATAATGGCAGAAGGGCTGGGTAGATCTTTAGCCATGGAAAAACATCAGAATCAACTCAAAGGCATCAAACCAGCACACCAAGGACCCACAGTAACGCATTAGCAATTTGTAGATGACACAATGCTCATGGGAGCCCCCACAGTGCAGGAAGCTCGAACCATCAGCAAAGTGTTAAATACTTTCTCGGAGGCCTCAGGTATGGAAATTAATCTCTCCAAATCCAAAATTTTTTACTTCAACACATCCATTCCTGTGCAGAGAAATCTTAGCAGAATTCTGAATATTCAGAAGAACTCCCTTCCAACCAAATACCTTGGAATACCACTCTCGGAATATGCCTACAAATCTGCCAACTGGGAAGCCCTCCTCAGCAAAATGAGAGCCAGGCTAAGCAGCTGGACCTACCGGACCTTAAACATGGTCAACAGACTGATCTTGGTCAAGTCTGTCCTACAAACCATGCCAGCTTACATGTTTTCAGCACTTGCAGCCCCTAAGGCGGTGTACAAATCCATCTGAAGCATTCAACGATCTTTCCTTTGGAATGGAGACTCTAAGCAATCAAAATGGGCCCTCATCAAATGGACAGAAATCTGCAAACCAAAAAGGGAGGGAGGTTTAGGCCTTAGAGACCCGGAGATATTAAGCAAGGCCGTAGCAGCAAAAATCTGGTGGAGATGGGTAGAAAATCCAAACTCCCTTTGGGGAACCTTGTGGAAAGCAAAGTACACAAGCCAAATTGGGGACAAAGACCTCATCAAGCTTATAGGCACCACTCAGGGATCCCCCATCTGGAACAAAGCCTGGGAAAATAGACATATTTTTCAGCAGCATAGCTTCTGGGAAGTGTACCAGGGCAACACTGCCCTATTCTGGGAAGATGCCTGGCAGCAGCTTCCACCCTTGGAACACCCAGAATGGAACACTCACAAAAGAGCTATGCAGGAGGCAAGAAAAGTTACGGTAGTAGACTACTAGCAACTGGAAAGCGAGGTAACCACATGGCAAAAATGGTTATCCAGAGAACAATGGCAAACCCTAGCAGGCCCACTGAATGTAGACCATCTTCTTCAAGACCTAGATAAGAGAAGAATCCTAAAATCAAACAAAGAGGACATCCTGAGATGGGGAAGAAACCCCAAAGGAACGTTCAACCTCAAAGAAGCATATCAGATCTTGGTTTCCTCCTTGGATCCGCAACCAAACCACAATTGGCAAACCCTTTGGAACAGAGGAACATGGCCAAAAATCACTCTCTTCTCTAGGCTGGTCATGCACAACAAGGCACTCACATGGGACAATCTTCAAAAACGAGGCTTCATAGGCCCATCACGATGTATACTCTGCGAGAAGGATCCAGAAACTCTCAATCACATACTCAATACCTGTCCCACGGCCTGCTCTCTCTGGGATGACATGGCCATGATCTTCAGACAATCGGACAGAGACTGAAGCTCCATCCAAATCTCACTCAGCAAATGGAGATCTTCCATCTCCTCCAATCCCTTGGTCAATAGCACCTGGAATTTAATACCGGGAGCAATAGCCTGAATCCTCTGGAAAGAACGAAACACAAGAGTATTCAAAAACTCAGCAATGGAAGTAAACGTGCTGATAGGGAAAGTGAGACAACTTATCATAGAAACGGTCAATGCCATGGGCACAATGCAGATAGAAGGCAACACATCACCGAATGATGCACGAATCATACAGATCCTGAATCTTCAAACCAAGACCAACCCTGCAGGAAAGAACCGGGCCTCTACAGGAAAAACGTCGGACAAATGGACTCTGCCCCCTATTAACACATTCAAACTCAACTTCGACGGGGCATCAAAACAGAACCCGGGAATAGCTGGCTATGGGGGCGATTCATTGCAACCTTGGATATATTCTATGAGTTGTTGTGATTTTTTGCTTGTGGCTACTACTTAGTTTTGGTTGTCACCTAGTTATCGTGATTCAAAACTTTGGTATCATCTCAGATCCTTATAGCATTAGATATATTATGTGAGATAATGTGATGTTTTGTTTGTCACATTGATTCAAAAATCAATTATTATACCACAAGATTGACTTTCTCATTATCTCTTTTGTTTATGAACCCTTTAAAAAAACCACGGGAACATTTTATTTTACAGTTTGAGCTCCCCAGCATGGGTGGGGGTTTAAAAAATTGGAGAGTAAATTGAGCGGTTATTGTTAGAAATTGTTGTATAAGATGGAAAATTTGGATGGATTGTAGACAATATGGATGCCATAGCAGATATCTATTTTGAATTCTTTAGTTTCCCTGGCCACCATTTCAACTGAGAACATCAATACATCACTACGCAAATGATAACTTGTGACATCACTAACCATTTTATTTGATTGTGGATCAATTTATAAACTAATAACTTGTGAAATCTGTAGCCATTTTCTTTGATTGTGGGTTTCAAAAACTCGAGAGTAAATTGAGCAATTATTTTTAGAAATTGTCAATGCATTTAATAGGATCCATTTCAACTGAGAATGTCAATGCATCATTGTGCATCTAATAGGATCCATTTTAACTGAGAATATCAATACATCACTGTGTGAATGACAACTTGTGACATCCCTAGCCATTTTCTATGATTTTGGATCAAGTTATAAACTAATAACTTGTGAAAACCCTAGCCATTTTCTTTGATTGTGGATCAGGTTATAAACTAGAATATACTCTCTCTTCAGAAGATTCTAGAATATATATTGGATGGATGGAAAGGTTATGGTAAAACTTGTACAAAAAACCCCTTAGGGTTGTCTCAACTTACTCTATTGTTATTCATATAGTGCCAATTTTGTAAAACTATAGGACTTAAAAAGGGGAAAGATGTTATGCATAGAACACAGTGGCCTCATGATGAAGTTGTGGTCTCTGTGGAAGAAGAAGGGTATTTCCAACAGGATGGAAAAATATCGTGAAAGATAAAAGCAATTTCATTCATATGTTTTATGATATTTTATTATGGCAATGCTATGTCTATATATAGTAATGATGATATCAAAGCTTACTATCAAGCATGGCCCCTCTTGGATATTGTTGACGCTCCAAATAAGAGCACCCACACACACACACACACACACACACACACACACACACACACACACACACACACAGATATATATATATATCTATATATATATATATATATATACACACACTTTTAGGTTGAAATGTAAAAAAGAGTTATTAAATTCAAAAACTTAAAAAATGTTTGATCATATCATGCAAACTAAATTTATATTTCACATAAGAGCATAAATATATACTTCATAGCTAGGAGTATTGTTGATTTTTACAACTAGGCATATTGTAGTTTTTTTAGAGCAAAATTTGTGCACCTTTAGATAACATTACATATCACATTTTCTTTCATCTACACTCTTCTTCTATATGCTATTGAGTATGCTATAGACTTACGGCGTTTCCTTTGCAACATTTGGCACAAATACTAGTTTATATATTAAAAAATACTACTTATGAATAATAAAACAGTTGTAACATAAATAATATATAATAAAAAAACCATGTATTTTTGGAATAATAAAATAGTTGTTAGAACAAGAAAAACTATGTATATTTGGATGTATGAAAATTTAGATGCCTTCTATTAAGTAAAATTTTAAAAGAATAATGGTTATAAACATTTAAAAATAATTTTATTAAATAATTAGTTTAGACCTATACTATTTATGAGATGGATCAATTCTCTTTTCACTGTAAAAGAGCTTTGCATATCATGACATTTGATCTCTCTTGACTCTTGATATTGATCTAGGCCATCTTAATTTCCCCCTTTAAATAAACAAAATTCCCCATGAATACCATGGGCCATTGACCCATGGGCTGTTTTTATAGTTTATTATTATTATTATTTTTTATTTTTATTTTTTATTGTATTTTGACCTAGTTAAAGTGTTCATTACATTATGTCAATATTTTTATTTAATTTTAATTTTATTTTTTTTTTGTGTAATTTGACATAGTCAAAATATTAAACATGGCATAACAACATTTCTATCATACATTGTTGGAGAGCACTATGAAAAAAATGTAATATTTAAATACATAAATAATTATTTTCCTTTTTTATAGTGTTTTTTATCCATTTAATTTAAATTAATTAGTTTGTGTGAATTTTGATTTTATGATATAAATTTTATTTAAATCTTAAAAAAATTTAATAACATCCTTTTAACTTAAAAGTCACCGAAACCTAAATACTTATCTTAATTTCCCCCTTTAAATAAACTACACTCAACATGAATACCATGGGTCAATACCATCGGTTGTTTTTATAGTTTATCATTATTTTATTTTATTATTTTTATTTTTTATTGTTTTTTGACCAATAGTTAGTTTATTGAGAAAAAAAATCCAACACATTTGTAGAGAAAATTATAACACATTATCACACTTTTTTGATCACAGCTAAATGCTCCTATATGCAACAACAATGGCTTTCATCAAGAGCAGAACAAACAATTTTATTGAGAAAACAACTCTAGCGCTGAGAGAGATTTGGAAGCAACTGTTGAATTGGTGAACATGTCTTGATCTATGGTGTTGGATATTGGGAATAGATTTCTTGATATTGTATACAATAACGTAATTTTTCATGTAGCTTATACTACATTAACCATGAAATTGTCAACATTTAGAGAACTCTTGTCATCACATTTATAGATAATATTACAATAGAGTATCACATTTTTCTTATCATATCTAAATGTTCCTATATGCAACAACTATTGCAAGCTAGAATAAGAAGAGAAATAAGAATATTGTTTGGGACTTGAGATAGATTCATTCTCTTAGAGTAAAGCTTAATAAAACAAAACTCAGCATATTTTGAATTTTTGAAATAAATATCTTAAAAATTAGAATATCAATTTAATACATTTTACTCAATTACACATTTAACAATATTCATTTAAAAAAATACAAATACAAATTACTATTTTAAATAAAACTACTCTAAATAAAACAAGTACAAAGAATAACATTAATTACCATGGCCCTCGTATGCATTCCTCTTATTACTTATGTTTGTAACTTATTCTTAATCACATAGTGTCAATTTATTAAAACTATAATATACAAGTCTCACTTTTTATAGCTTTGGTGGAAGGATAGAGTATCTAAATTCCATTGCCTTTAAGAAGCATCCTCAACTACTGTACCACCCACCTCGACATCCAATCTAGAAGTCTTAGGTTATTCTAAATTGATCAAGAGTATAGAATTTTTAGGGTGGCATTTTATGTGCACTAAAATTCCCATGAGGTCCATCACTATGTGTGCGATTCATTGCAACCTTGGATATATTCTGTGAGTTGTTGTGATTTTTTTCTTGTGGCTACTACTTAGTTTTGGTTGTCACCTAATTATCGTGATTCAAAACTTTGGTATCATCTCAGATCCTTATAGCATTAGATATATTATGTGAGATAATGTGATGTTTTGTTTGTCACAATGATTCAAAAATCAATTATTATACCACAAGATTGACTTTCTCATTATCTCTTTTGTTTATGAACCCTTTAAAAAAACCACAGGAACATTTGATTTTACAGTCTGATCTCCCCAGCATGCGCAGGGGGTTTAAAAATTTCGAGAGTAAATTGAGCGTTTATTGTTAGAAATTGTTGTATAAGATGGAAAATTTGGATGGTTTGTAGACAATATGGATGCCATAACATATATCTATTTTGAATTTTTTAGTTTCCCTGGCCACCATTTCAACTGAGAACGTCAATACATCACTATGTGAATGATAACTTGTGACATTGCTAGCCATTTTATTTGATTGTGGATCAATTTATAAACTAATAACTTGTGAAATATGTAGCCATTTTCTTTTATTGTGCATTTCAAAAACTCGAGAGTAAATTGAGCGGTTATTTTTAGAAATTGCCAATGCATCTAATAGGATCCATTTCAACTGAGAATGTCAATGCATCACTGTGCATCTAATAGGATCCATTTCAACTGAGAATATCAATACATCATTGTGTGAATGACAACTTGTGACATCCCTATCCATTTTCTATGATTGTGGATCAAGTTATAAATTAATAACTGGTGAAAACCCTAGCCATTTTCTTTGATTGTGGATCAGGTTATAAACTAGAATATACTCTCTCTTCAAAATATTCTGGAATATATATTGGATGGATGGAAAGGTTATGGTAAAAATTGTACTAAAAACCCCTTAGGGTTGTCTCAACTTACTCTATTGTTAATCATATAGTGTCAATTTTGTAAAACTATAGGACTTAAAAATGGGAAAGATGTTATGCATAGAACACAGTGGCCTCACGATGAAGTTGTGGTCTCTGTGGAAGAAGAAGGGTATTTCCAACAAGATGGGAAAATGTCGTGAAAGATGAAATCAATTTCATTCATTTGTTTTATGATCTTTTATTATGGGAACGCTATGTCTATAGATAGTAATGATGATATCAAAGCTTACTATCAAGCATGGCCCCTCTTGGATATTGTTGATGCTCCAAATAAGAGCACTCACACACACATACATATATATATATATATACTTTTAGGTTGAAATGTAAAAAAGAGTTATTAAATTCAAAAACTTAAAAAATGCTTGATCATAACATGAAAACTAAATTTATATTTCACATAAAATCATAAATATATAATTCATAGCTAGAAGTATTGTTGATTTTTACAACTAGGCATATTGTTGTAGTTTTTTTAGAGAAAAAATTGTGCACCTTTAGATAACATTACATAACACATTTGCCTTCACCTACACTCTTCTTCTATATGCTATTGAGTATGCTATAGACTTACGGCGTTTCCTTTGCAACATTTTTTGCAAATACTAGTTTATATATTAAAAAATACTACTTATGAATAATAAAACAGTTGTAACATAAATAATATATAACAAAAAAACCATGTATTTTTGGAATAATAAAATAGTTGTTAGAACAAGAAAAAATACGTATATTTGGATGTATGAAAATTTAGATGCCTTCTGTTAAGTAAAATTTTAAAATAATAATGGCTATAAACATTTAAAAATAATTTTATTAAATAATTAGTTTAGACCTATACTATTTATGAGATGGATCAATTCTCTTTTCACTCTAAAAGAGCTTTGCATATCATGACATTTGATATCTCTTGACTCTTGATATTGATCTAGGCCATCTTAATTCCCCCCTTTAAATAAACTACATTCCCCATGAATACCATGGGCCATTGACCCATGGTTTGTTTTTATAGTTTATTGTTATTTTATTTTATTATTTTTATTTTTTATTGTATTTTGACCTAGTTAAAGTGTTCATTACATTATGTCAAATTTTTTATTTAATTTATTTTTATTTTTATTTTTGTGTAATTTGACATAATAAAAATGTTAAACATGGCATAACAACATTTCTATCATACATTGTTGGACAACACTGTGACAAAAATGTAATATTTAAATACATAAATAATTATTTTCCTTTTTTTATAGTGTTTTTTATCCATGCAATTCAAATTAATTGGTTTGTGTGAATTTTAATTTTATGATATAAATTTTATTTAAATCTAACAATTTTTTAATAACATCGTTTTAACTTAAAAGTCACCAAAACCTAAATACTTTTCTTAATTTCCCCCTTTAAATAAACTAAATTCAACATGAATACCATGGGCTGTTTTTATAGTTTATCATTATTTTATTTTATTATTTTTATTTTTTATTGTATTTTGACCAATAGTTAGTTTATTGAGAAAAAAAATCCAACACATTTGTAGAGAAAATTATAACACATTATCACACTTTTCTTATCATAGCCAAATGCTCCTATATGCAACAACAATGGCTTTCATCAAGAGCAGAACAAACAATTTTATTGAGAAAACAACTCTAGCGCTGAGAGAGATTTGGAAGCATACATTTAGGAAACACTTGCCGTCACATTTGTAGAGAAAATTACAATAGAGTATCACATTTTTCTTATCATATCTAAATGTTCCTATATGCAACAACTACTGCAAGCTAGAATAAGAAGAGAAATAAGAATATTGTTTGGGACTTGAGATAGATTCATTCTCTTAGAGTAAAGCTTAATAAAAAAAACTCAGCATACTTTGAATTTTTGAAATAAATATCTTAAATATTAGAATATCAATTTAATAAATTTTATTCAATTACACATTTAACAATATTCATTTAAAAAAATACAAATACAAATTACTATTTTAAATAAAACTATTCTAAATAAAAAAAGTACAAAGAATAACATTAATTACCATGGCCCTCATGTGCATTCCTCTTATTACTTATGTTTGTAACTTATTCGTAATCACATAGTGTCAATTTATTAAAATTATAATATACAAGTCTCACTTTTTATAGCTTTGGTGGAAGGATAGAGTATCTAAATTCCCTTGCCTTTAAGAAGCATCCTCAATCACTGTACCACCCACCTAGACATCCAATCTAGAAATCTTAAGTTATTCTAAATTGATCAAGAGTACATAATTTTTAGGGTGGTGTTTTATGTGCACTAAAATTCCCATGAGGTGTATGCGATTCATTTCGACCTTGGATATATTCTATGAGTTGTTGTGATTTTTTGCTTGTGGCTACTACTTAGCTTTGGTTGTCACCTAGTTATCGTGATTCAAAACTTTGGTATCATCTTAGATCCTTATAGAATTAGATATATTATGTGAGATAATGTGATGTTTTGTTTGTCACAATGATTCAAAAATCAATTATTATACCACAAGATTGAATTTCTCATTATCTCTTTTGTTTATGAACCCTTTAAACAAACCACAGGAACATATGATTTTACGATCTGATCTTCCCAGCATGCGCGGGGGGTTTTAAAAAATTGGAGGGTAAATTGAGCGGTTATTGTTAGAAATTGTTGTATAAGATGGAAAATTTGGATGGTTTGTAGACAATATGGATGCCATAACATATATCTATTTTGAATTTTTTAGTTTCCTTGGCCACCATTTCAACTGAGAACGCCAATACATCACTATGTGAATGATAACTTGTGACATAGCTAGCCATTTTATTTGATTGTGGATCAATTTGTAAACTAATAACTTGTGAAATCTGTAGCCATTTTCTTTGATTGTGGGTTTCAAAACTAGAGAGTAAATTGAACGGTTATTTTTAGAAATAGCCAATGCATCTAATAGGACCCATTTCAACTGACAATGTCAATGCATCACTGTGCATCTAATAGGATCCATTGCAACTGAGAATGTCAATGCATCACTGTGCATCTAATAGGATCCATTGCAACTGAGAATATCAATACATCACTGTGTGAATGAAAATTTGTGACATCCCTAGCCATTTTCTATGATTGTGGATCAAGTTATAAACTAATAACTTGTGAAAAATCTAGCCACTTTCTTTGATTGTGAATCAAGTTATAAACTAGAATATACTCTCTCTTAAGAAGATTCTATAATATATATTGGATGGATGGAAAGGTTATGGTAAAAATTGTACTAAAAACCCCTTAGGTTTGTCTCAACTTATTCTATTTTTAATCATATAGTGTCAATTTCGTAAAATTATAGGACTTAAAAAGGGGAAGGATGTTATTCATAGAACACAGTGGCCTCACAATGAAGTTGTGGTCTCTGTGGAAGAAGAAGGGTATTTCCAACAAGATGGGAAAATGTCGTGAAAGATGAAAGAAATTTCATTCATCTGTTTTATGATATTTTATTATGGGAACGCTATGTCTATAGATAGTAATGATGATATCAAAGCTTACTATCAAGTGTGGCCCCTCTTGGATATTGTTGATGCTCCAAATAAGAGCACCCACACACACATACATATATATATACTTTTAGGTTGAAATGTACAAAAGAGTTATTAAATTCAAAAACTTAAAAAATGCTTGATCATATCATGCAAACAAAATTTATATTTCACATAAGAGCATAAATATATACTTCATAGCTAGGATTATTGTTGATTTTTACAACTAGGCATATTGTTGATAGTTTTTTTAGAGCAAAATTTGTGCACCTTTAGATAACATTACATATCACATTTGCCTTCATTTACACTCTTCTTCTATATGCTATTGAGTATGCTATAGACTTACCGTGTTTCCTTTGCAACATTTGGTGCAAATACTAGTTTATATATTAAAAAATACTACTTATGAATAATAAAACAATTGTAACATAAATAATATATAGCAAAAAAAACCATGTATTTTTGGAATAATAAAATAGTTTTTAGAACAAGAAAAACTATGTATATTTGGATGTATGAAAATTTAGATGCCTTCTATTAAGTAAAATTTTAAAATAATAATGGCTATAAACATTTAAAAATAATTTTATTAAATAATTAGTTTAGACCTATACTATTTATGAGATGGATCAATTCTCTTTTCACTCTAAAAGAGATTTGCATATCATGACATTTGATCTCTCTTGACTCTTGATATTGATCTAGGCCATCTTAATTCCCCCCTTTAAATAAACTACATTCCCCATGAATACCATGGGCCATTGACCCATGGGCCGTTTTTATAGTTTATTATTATTTTATTTTATTATTTTTATTTTTTATTGTATTTTGACCTAGTTAAAGTGTTCATTACATTATGTCAATCTTTTTATTTAATTTATTTTTATTTTTATTTTTGTGTAATTTGACATAGTCAAAATGTTAAACATGGCATAACAACATTTCTATCATACATTGTTGGAGAGCACTGTGACAAAAATGTAATATTTAAATACATAAATAATTATTTTCCTTTTTTATAGTGTTTTTTATCCATGCAATTTAAATTAATTAGTTTGTGTGAATTTTAATTTTATGATATAAATTTTATTTAAATCTAACAGTTTTAATAACATAGTTTTAACTTAAAAGTCACCAAAACCTAAATACTTATCTTAATTTCCCCCTTTAAATAAACTACATTCAACATGAATACCATGGGTCAATACCATGGGTTGTTTTTATAGTTTATCATTATTTTATTTTATTATTTTTATTTTTTATTGTATTTTGACCAATAATTAGTTTATTGAGAAAAAAAATCCAACACATTTGTAGAGAAAATTATAACACATTATCACACTTTTCTTATCAGAGCTAAATGCTCCTATATGCAACAACAATGGATTTTATCAAGAGCAGAACAAACAATTTTATTGAGAAAACAACTCTACCGCTGATAGAGATTTGGAAGCAACTGTTGAATTGGTGAACATGTCTTGCTCTATGGTGTTGGATATTGGGCATAGATTTCTTGATATTGTATACAAGAACGTAAATTTTCATGTAGCTTATACTACATTAACCATGAAATTGTCAACATTTAGGAAACACTTGCCATCACATTCACATTCGTAGAGAAAATTACAATAGAGTATCACATTTTTCTTATCATATCTAAATGTTCCTATATGCAACAACTACTGCAAGCTAGAATAAGAAGAGAAATAAGAATATTGTTTGGGACTTGAGATAGATTCATTCTCTTAGAGTAAAGCTTAATAAATAAAAAATCAGCATACTTTGAATTTTTGAAATAAATATCTTAAAAATTAGAATATCAATTTAATACATTTTATTGAATTACACATTTAACAATATTCATTTAAAAAAATACAAATACAAATTACTATTCTAAATAAAAAAAGTACAAAGAATAACATTAATTACCATGGCCCTCGTGTGCATTCCTCTTATTACTTATGTTTGTAACTTATTCGTAATCACATGGTGTCAATTTATTAAAACTATAATATACAAGTCTCACTTTTTATAGCTTTGGTGGAAGGATAGAGTATCTAAATTCCCTTGCCTTTAAGAAGCATCCTCAATTACTATACCACCCACCTCAACATCCAATCTAGAAATCTTAGGTTATTCTAAATTGATCAAGAGTATAGAATTTTTAGGGTGGTGTTTTATGTGCACTAAAATTCCCATGAGGTCCATCACTATGTATGCGATTCATTGCAACCTTGGATATATTCTATGAGGAGTTGTGATTTTCTTCTTGTGGCTACTACTTAGCTTTGGTTGTCACCTAGTTATCGTGATTCAAAACTTTGGTATCATCTCAGATCCTTATAGCATTAGATATATTATGTGAGATTGACTTTCTCATTATTTTCCTTTCTCAATTATTATACCACAAGATTGAATTTCTCCTTATCTCTTTTGTTTATGAACCCTTTAAAAAAACCACAGGAACATTTGATTTTACAGTTTGATCTCCCCAACATGGGTGGGGGTTTAAAAAATTGGAGAGTAAATTGAGCTGTTATTGTTAGAAATTGTTGTATAAGATGGAAAATTTGGATGGTTTGTAGACAATATGGATGCCATAACAGATATCTATTTTGAATTTTTTAGTTTCCTTGGCCACCATTTCAACTGAGAACGTCAATACATCACTATGCGAATGATAACTTGTGACATCACTAGCCATTTTATTTGATTGTGGATCAATTTATAAACTAATAACTTGTGAAATCTGTAGCCATTTTCTTTGATTGTGGGTTTCAAAAACTCGAGAGTAAATTGAGCAGTTATTTTTAGAAATTTCCAATGCATCTAATAGGATCCATTTCAATTGAGAATGTCAATGCATCACTGTGCATCTAATAGGATCCATTTCAACTGAGAATATCAATACATCACTGTGTGAATGACAATTTGTGACATCCCTAGCCATTCTCTATGATTTTGGATCAAGTTATAAACTAATAACTTGTGAAAACTCTAGCCATTTTCTTTGATTGTGGATCAGGTTATAAACTAGAATATACTCTCTCTTCAGAAGATTCTGGAATATATATTGGATGGATGGAAAGGTTATGGTAAAAATTGTACAAAAAACCCCTTGGGGTTGTCTCAACTTACTCTATTGTTAATCATATAGTGTCAATTTTGTAAAACTACAGGACTTAAAAAGGGGAAAGATGTTATGTATAGAACACAGTGGCCTCACGATGAAGTTGTGGTCACTGTGGAAGAAGAAGGGTATTTCCAACAGGATTGGAAAATGTCATGAAAGATGAAAGAAATTTCATTCATATGTTTTATGATCTTTTATTATGGGAACGCTATGTCTATAGATAGTAATGATGATATCAAAGCTTACTATCAAACATGGCCCCTCTTGGATATTTTTGATGCTCCAAATAAGAGCACCCACACACACACACACACACACACACATATATATATATACTTTTAGGTTGAAATGTACAAAAGAGTTATTAAATTCAAAAACTTAAAAAATGCTTGATCATATCATGCAAACTAAATTTATATTTCACATAAGAGCATAAATATATACTTCATAGCTAGGAGTATTGTTGATTTTTACAACTAGGCATATTGTTGATAGTTTTGTTAGAGAAAAATTTGTGCACCTTTACAAAACATTACATATCACATTTGTCTTCATCTACACTCTTCTTCTATATGCTATTGAGTATGCTATAGTGGGGCAGGGCCAAGAACCAGAGGTTGAAGGGTTGAAATAGAGACATGCACAAAGAACAAGAGTGAGAGCAGAATGGAGGTCGAATTGGCGGAGGAAGCTTGCTTAATAACCATGGAGAGGGAGATGAGAGCTCTTAATGCTCTGCAACCAAGGTACGTTGAAATGAAGGTGGCGAAGAGTGAATATAAGACCATCTCGCTTGAGAAATTAACTCTGGGCTGGCAACCATGTGCGGTCACGTGGGATGGCCAAGTGTCCCACCACATGGCTCCAATATGTCCACTCTTCTTTCTGGAATGCACCCACATTTGGGGGAATTTTTTTATAGATATTGAATAGGAAATTGGGGTGAAAATATTTTGGTGATTAATAACTCTGCGAAACAAGCATGAAATCAACATGTAACTCAAATAAGATATTTTAAATACATTCAAGTACAATCTCTCTAGCATAGATGTAAATAAACATAATTTATATTAACAGAAATATAGTTTACTCCAAGTTCATCTACATATATGAGTGGCAATTGTATTTTTAAGATACATATTTGATGATAATAATATTTTTTTTTTTCGGAAAATAAGACTAAGTTGGAAGTAAATGGATTTGGTGAATTGCATAGAGAGTTAACACATTAGGGAACATTAAGTGAAGGGGCGCTAGTGTTCCTTACCTCCAAATGTAGTATAGTGTGATGCATAAATATAAAAAGCTTGCACCAAATTTTAGTCATTTATATATGTGTGTGTGTGTGTGTGTGTGTGTGTATCCTAGTGAAACAATGTATTATAAAATGTATTTATTTTAAATGGAAAAAAATGATGATCTACTATAAAACAGAAGAGCATCAAAGGAAAATAGCGAGCCTAAAGGAATGTGGAGGTACAAAATAGAGAGCACGAAGGAGATGTATAGGCACAAACAGAGAGCTTGAAATAGATGTGGATGTACCTGGAAATGATGAGGAAATGAGAGATGTAGAGGAACTTGTCAATGCGAATATTGACCACATAAATGAAGCCACCTTTTAATATTTTAATTTTTTTCAATGTACATGTCAAGTTCAAATTAGAAATTAGAAATTTGTATATATTTTTATGTAGGGAAAACATCTTACCTACAACAAGATCTTACCACACGTAGAGAAACATGGACATAAATGAGAAGTTGCAAGTAATTGTCTTTAATGATAATTTTCTAGATAATATAGAATCAACTAAAATTGAAGAAATGAGGTCACTATTTCATGAATGAGAAATTCAAGATAAAGTAAATTAGGTGATCAAAAATATTTTTCAAGGTATATCTATCATAGCATAAGCTTAACTCTTAAATATATTTTGAAAGCAAAAATATCTAAGAAATATAGTTCAATTATCGGGCATTAGAAATTCAAAAGAGGTGAAGGTAAATGGGTTAGTATCAAGAAATATGACATCAACCCTTGGAAAAATTGCAAAATATCAATCTCAATATGGCATAAGTGATAGTGGGGAATTATTGACAGGACAAGAACATTTGATTTTACACTGTGATCTCCCCAGCATGGGTGGAGGTTTCAAAAATTGGAGAGTAAATTGAGCGGTTATTGTTAGAAATTTTTGTATAAGATAGGAAATTTGGATGGTTTGTAGACAATATGGATATCATAACAGATATCTATTTTAAATTTTTTAGTGTCTCTGGCCACCATGCATCTAATATGATCCATTTCAACTGAGAACTTCAATATCTATTTTGAATTTTTTAGTGTCTCTCGCCACCATGCATCTAATAGGATCCATTTAAGCTAAAAACTTCAATAAATCACTGTGTGAATGATAACTTGTGACATCCCTAGCCATTTTATGTGATTGTGGATCAGGTTACAAACTAATAACTTGTGAAATCGCTAGCCATTTTCTTTGATTGTGGATCAGGTTATACACTAGAATACATTCTCTCTTCAAAAGACTCTACAATATATATTGGATGGAGGGAAATGTTATGATAAAACATGTACAAAAGACCCTTTAGGGTTGTCTCAACTTACTCTATTGTTAATCACATAGTGTCAATTTTTTAAAACTATAATCTAGAGTAAGGACCGAGTGGGTTTTTTCTTTTGTAAGTTTTGTTTGGAATTGAAAAATAAAAAAATTATAAAAGCTAAAATTATGTAGTGAAAAACTTTGTTTAAAATTTGAGAATAAAAACCTAAGTAAGTTTGACATCATATAATGTGAAATTAGTTTATGATTATAAAGTAAAAAACAAGTATGTTTTTTAGCCACAATTAGGTAATTAAAGATATGTAAATAGTTTTTGTTTTAACAAAAAAAATTTGATATTCATTAACAAAAAAAATTCGAAAGAGTATGTATGTAGTTACAAACTATTACAATTAAGTAATTAAAGGTAAATTTAGTGTTAATTAAGAAATGAGGATTATGAACATTCATCATTATTGCTCAAGATAAATCATATCCTGTTAAATAATTTGGAAATTTAAAAAAATATCACATATTTAAAAAAAAATCATTATTAATTTAATTTTTTATATATTAAGAAATACTACTCATCAATAATAAAACAGTTGTAATATAAATAGTATAACAAAAAAAACCATGTATTTTTTAAATAATAAAATAGTTGTAATAAAAATAATATAGAACAAGAAAAATTATGTATATTTGGATGTATGAAAATTTAGATATATTTTATTAAGTAAAATTTTAAAAGAATAATGGTTATAAACCATTAAAAATAATTTTATTAAATATTTAGTTTAGATATATATTATTTATGAGAGGGATCAATTCTCTTTTCACTCTAAAAGAGGTTGTTAAGATTGATCTAGGCCATCTTAATTCCCCCTTTAAATAAAATATATTCCACATGAATACCATGGGACAATACCATGAGTTGTTTTTATAGTTTATTATTATTTTATTGTATTACCTAAATTCAATTTAACTTATTAAAAAAAAAGGAAAATACTATAAAAAAAAAACATATATAAAACTATTTACATTTACATATAAAATTATAATAACATTTTAACTTAAAATTCACAAAAACCTAAATTCACTCTAACTTATTAAAAAGAAAAAAAAAACTAACATTATAAAAAAATATATATAAAACTATTTACTTGTGGATCTAATGGCCTAAAATATTTCAATCGTCTAACATTTGATCCAGTGGCTCAGACATGGACACAATGACAACTAGGGAAGTTTTTTTCAAATAAGAATGCCTTACGGCATAAATATGAAATTGTATGGTGTATATTTTTTACTTATACATTTACTTTTAACTATAATAGAGCCAACATTAAAAAAAATGTTGACAAACTTATTTACTTAAATTGCATTATTTACATTACACACATCTCTCCTACACTGAATTATAAAGCGTCTCTCAATGCAAATAGTAAATATTAAACAATATACATATCATTTAAAATTAACTTATTAGAAACCGAATAGTATAAATCAAAATAATATATATACTCACTCTTCAACTTTCTCCTCTCATTTTCAACATGAAAGTCAAAATTATAACTTCAACAAACATTTTTGAAAAGTTTAGATTAGAAGCAATATCGGGGTTAAACAATGTTTTCCATTGTCTCCTACCTTCTTTGGTTTATATATCGACACACTTGAAGAGTGGCTAAATTTGCAAGAGGGTGACAGTGTACATTTGGGCAAGTTTGTTATAAGGCTTCTTTTGTATGTAGATGACCTTAGTCTAATTGCTAAATCTACTCTTGGTTTGTAGGAGCGCTTACTTTCTCTTGAGAATTTTTGTACAAATGTGGGGATGCAAGTCAATATCAGCAAAACAAAAGTAGGGGTTCTCTAACAAAAGAAAACATAACCAACATAAGTTCTACTTTGAGGGCAACTTTCTAGAAGAAGTTGCGGATTACAAATATCTCATATTTGACTTCAACAGAAAGCTAAGTTGGGATAGATGTAGAAATAAAAGAACTTTGGGGTGTTGGAAAGTATTTCATGCTTCACAAAATAGGTGTAGAGAGGCAGAGTTATGGGACTGGAAAACCACTCAAACTCTTTTTGGGCTCTTAGTGATTTCGATGATTCTCTATGGCTGTGAATTGTGGGCCAACAGTACATCTGATATGCAGTGGAAACAAATTGATAAAATTCAGAAGCGGTTGATTACAAACAAATTCAAAATAAAAAGTGCAATTCCTTATGCTATCTTGTTAAGTGAACCAGGGTTTGCTCCAATTGAAGTAATAGCTATGGTGCGGGTCGTAAGGTATTTAAAAAATAATTGAGCAAATGGAAGAGGGAAAATGACCTAAGGTTGTGGTTAATGACATATTGTGCACAAGAATGAAGACTTGGATGCGGAAAAATAACAAATGGTCTAGCATATGGGGCATTTGCTTGAGCATGTGTCCCACAAACAATAAAGTGATAAAAGACTTTGTTATGGATAAGTTTCACAAAGGTACTTAGGAGAAGGAGTTAGGGAGAAAGAAAAATTATTGTATTGAAGAGTTGAATTCCTCTCATAATCATCAACAAAAGGCATACATAGGGGCAATATTTCTTGGAGAGCCAAAATTCTTATCGATCAATTAAGGACTAATTCACATAAACTCGGTTGTGAAACAAGGCACTGGAAAAGGCCAAAAGAAGTGTGGGAGGAAAGAGTATGTATTGTTTGCTCTTTCGGAAAAGTAGAAACATAAAAGCATTTTATTTTAGAATGTGAGGCCTTTAGAGACAACAGGAAAAGCTATGCATATATTTTGGTAGCTAGCTCTTGGGATATTCTATTCAGCAAGGGCTTTGTCGAGAGGCTGGGAGATTTTATTGTGAAACTTCACAGGAAAAGGGCAGAATTCAAAACCCAGATAGAGAAACAATGTGTCCCATAGGCTACCTTTTGTCTCATGGACATTAAAATAACTTCTTCTTCTTCTCATCTTCTACTTTATAGTTCTTTTCACTTACTTGTCATTTTTTTACTCTCTTATCTTCAAATATAAACAAACTGTGTAGTGCTTTTCACTTGTTTGTCATTTCTATACTCTCTTATTTGTGAATATAAACCTCATCATACATTTATCCTTTAATAACTTTAGGCATTGTCATGTATGTTAATATATAAAATTACAAATATATTTGTTAGATTATGTTTTTAAAATAATTTTGTTGATGTAATAGTTAAATAAGATGATTTTCTAATTAAAATTTAATTAAATTAAAAATGAGAAATTATAATTTTAAGTTGGTATAATTTAAATGTTTCGTCATATTAAAATGTTATTTTTACATTTAAAAGTACAATTTAAATAACAAAAACATTATAAATTAAAAAATCACATCATTAAATTATAATTAAAAAAAATCACCAAATTAAAAACTACACCTTATTAAATCTCGTCTTCCTCAAAATAAATGAAATTGAATGAAACCTATTTTACCACCATGAACAAAAATAAAAATAAAATGTCAATATCATAGACACACTGTTATTTCAAATTAACTAAAACCTTAAAAATACCAAAACTATACCTTTCAAATATTAGCTTTCCAAACTTTTACTTCATTGTATTCCCACCAAAATAAAAAAATTCCCAACATTTCGAAAAATTCTAAAATTACGCCTTTCTAAAATTTTACTTCATTGGATTCCAACAAAAATAAAACTTTTTTCAAACATTTAGGAATTAACTATATACTTTAATTTTCATTGTACACCATCAACCTGACCAAGGGTGCATGACTTTAGGATGTGATTCTCGCCTTAAAACAAAAGATTAACAATACATATTTTTCAGGCTATAAGTTATTTAGTGTGGTTGAATAGTATATTAAATTAATTAGCAGAATTTTTTCGGTAATAATCACATGAAATGGAATGTGGTCGATGCGTTTGGAACCAACTAATGTAGTTTATCATCAAAACTATGTGATGAACCACACTAGTTGATTTGAAACGCATCGACCACGTTCCATTTCATGTGATTATTACCGAAAGAATTCTGCTAATTTATATGATGGATCACAGAAACTTAGATTCCAGAAATATATTAAGTTATTTAGTGTAGTTAAGCAATATAGGCTAATTATTAGATTTAAATTTATTTAACATATACTACCCAACCATTAAATAACTAATAACATGAGAAATAATGGTCCGCACAACAAAATAGTTAACTCATCTAAAATATCTTAACCAAAGCTGACCTATGTGGCACGCGTCAGCTGATGATGATGTACTACTAGGCGGGGGCTGCATCTGGTTCATATTTTATATCCCAATAATAATTGAACTTCTCTTTTTAATATTTTCTATGTGATTGGCAGTATACACCAATTCCAAATTTAATTTGTCACAAGGTACTTAACAACAGTGGGGTTACAGCCTTTTAATTATTTTGATGACGTGGAAGAGCATGGTCGACGCAAAGCGTTTTTCATACTGACAGGTGCAGGTCAAAGTTGACAGCTAAGAACACAGGCGGCAGTGCCACGTGGGGCCAGCGAGATCTCCGAATGATTTGGTAGATATACTCACGCTTGCAGCCTTTTCGTAAATTTAAAAAAAACAGAATAAAAAAAAATTGGCAGGCGCGATGAGCGCGACGTCTTTTTATCGTTTTCAAGATATGAACACTTTGTACGGATTTCACCGGTTCCGTCATTTGACAGCCACGCCTTCACGGGCGGTACGGCTGACTCAGACCATCGTAACAGCTGGACGCGTGTTCGGATTAGTTGGCAAGCCATTTTCCTTGTGTTTCAATGGACGACGTGGAAGTAGCGTCGAGCTCAAGAGATGGCAAATTTAGAGGGAGGATTGTATGTATACGTCGGCCACCTAAAGAGGGACCCTAACGATCTTAGACTTTGGAACCCACCCCATGTTATAAGCTGGTGGTCCTTCGTCCGGGCAAATTAACGACCTTATAATATAGGACTTGGCCCTTAAAAAGTATAGTTACGGTCGTGGTCCTTGTCCTTGTCCTGCAAATGTTTTGGCCCATGGAAGTTTCCATATATAATGTGAAGTTGGAGTGGAGAAAGTTGTCGGTGCTAGAGCTTCTAAAGATGTCAATAATAAATTTGCGAGTAAGCGTATACACACTATAGGTTGAATGTGGGGTAGGAGTTGGGTGCATGTACTATTGTTGATACAATGGACAACTTTTATCTCATTCCACAAGTCATGCACTTCTTTAGTATTGTGGATGACAACTAAGATCCTTTCATGTCTTTAAATCCCCTCACTCAAGTCGGTGTGCAGGTACACCACTGTCAAAAAGATATTCCATGGTTGTAAAATTTCCTATGCATGTCAGTGTGTTAGTATGTTTTTCACAAGGATACCAAAAGTTCGGAGGGGTCTTTTACTCATTGGTGAAATTTGGCAAAATGTACCTCCATGGTTTCACTTTGCCCTACGTTTGAATGATCATAAAGTTGAGCTGATTAGTTATTCTATATGTATATATATATTCTTTCGGGTGGGGGCGAATTGGGGTATAAAATTGATATATACAATATTTTATAATGTGAGGCATTAACTTTATATTTCATGGGTTAATCAAAATTAACATGGTCATGAGTTTTTGGAGTTAATTAAAACAATCTAGATTTAAAGAGCTTACACAAAATTTATATGATTAGGTTATAATTTATAATGATAAAACAATTAAATGGTTTGGAGGTTGCATTCAAGATATATATATATTTATTGCAAGCAACAATAATGAATCCCATGTTAGGTTGAGGGTTTCAGTTTCAAATGTACATAGTGATGAGGGGTTCATTAATACATAAGGTGGTGTTCCATCTATTCTTTGCTTGCTTCTCCATGGACATTGCTAAATCCAGGGGAGGGTATGTTCTATTTTTAGGTCAAGGAGGAGGCAATGTTGAGCCTTGCTCAATGAGACAACAAGGAGACAATCAATTTTGGGGTTCTTTGCTTTGGTTGCAATGGGTGCTTTTCTCTCAAATTTGAAAGCCATCTTGATGTCAATGCATGCTATTAGAATAGTGGGAAAGGTATGAGCTAAGGAGCAATTAAAATTTTAGGGGAAACTCAACTCATTATGCAAGGGATCATGCCCCAAAGCTTCACTGACCTATGAAAGTGTTTTAACCCTAGGTCAACTTCCCTAACATGCACTTGAATCTACAAGTGAAATTTGGCACATACTAGAGCATTGTGAAATAATGTGAAACCATCACACATAACTCACTTGAAAATAATGTTATTCCCTTTTTCCAAAATAAAAAAACAAAATTTAAATTCTAACATGTTGCCATGATACATGAATTCACTTGCCCATGAGAACTTATCCTTGAACATGTTCATTATTTAAGAGATAGAAGCAAAGAGGAGCTAGCCATAGAGTGTAGACATCTAGACCCAAATTGATTTGGGAAATGAGAAAAAGCAAAAGAGGTTTTTAATGTTTAACCTTTATGATCTAGAATGGACATTTGAGGTTGTGGGCTCCTATGTATTCCAAATGATGGCCCTAAGGTAGGGCACCATGCATTAAGAACCAAACAAATATAGCCTTCTTAAACTCTGCATTTTTTCCAAACAAATTAAAGCTAAAATAACTAAGGGGGTTTTCTTAAATAAAACCCTAATAATTTGTTAATTTTACCCTAACCATACGGAAAGGGCCAAGCCACTAACTACTATATGCAAACTCTTGAAACCTTGGGACAATTCCATCATCAATGTAATATCCCCAAATGGGATATTTCACAAATTTTGCCTAAATATTGCTAATCCAACATTTTACCATAAAACTACCGAATTAATAAACAAAAGATTGCCATATAAAATAAAACACATAAGCACTGCAATCCATTAACACATCAAATAGGAAGAATCTCAACATTTTTATTATGAATAATAACTAGGGTTACAAATACATTTGACCCAAAAGAGTTGAGATGAAGAACTAGCCATCAATATGAACTATTGCACTACGCTGGCCTCCAAAACTAAACTGTTGCACTCTCCCTCCGGCAACAACTACCACTGAATCCACTGAAGCACCCGTTGAAGATATGAATGATCCTCACTCTAATATCTTTGAAGCTCTGCGAAACTTCTAAATGAAGTCTCCTCAAAGAGAGTTGGGTTTTCATCCAACACTCACAAATCACTCGAGGGTTTCCATCCTGGGGCTACCAATGAAGTAGAGAACCACGTCTCAAACCGCTCACATAAGAAAATGATCTAATCCAAGGATATCCATCAATGGCCTCCTCCCTTTCTTTTATAGATCTCTTGGATCCTTCTAGAGCCTTATTTTATTATTATTTTATTCATGGAACATTTTTCCCTCTTATTAAAATATTCATTTTTAATGCAGAAAAGAGTAAATCGGCTACCACGTCTCCTCCGGTCACTGAAACTCTTGTCCAACTGTCCCATCATGTAGGTATCCCATCCCAGTTCCAATGAGATATTACACTAAGTTGTTTTATCATGTATTCCTCCCAAAATGCCACCTTGAGCGTAATTAACTGAGTTAAGCCCAAAAATAACTCAAATTTCTAAAAGTTGTCGGAATGCATCAGAACGAAAGGCAAGTTGTTTGGATGATGGAATACTTCAAGCGAATGCCACCTGACCACATAGAAACTCCTCAAAACTCCTCCTAAAATCCCCTGGGCCCGCTGATGACACCAACCTATACCTGTGACCTGTCTGCTCCTAACTCTGGAAGTCCATCCTAGCCCTGTCATAGGTGACAGCAAAAAAGGGAATATTACAGACTTTCCACCCCAAGATTGCTTGCCCTCAAGCAATCCAAATATGTGGGCCACCCTGTTGGCCCGGTGCAACTAAGACCCAATGCCCAGATCCCATACAAACCCTTAAGTGCCGCTATGCACCTCTGTCAAGCCACCCAGAATAGACCCCTCAACGCCGAGATCCCAAACTGATCTCTCACAGTACATGTCATCAAACAATCCTCCCAAATCCTAATGCCACCATGGCAAATCATCGCCCAAGTCCCATAGCTTGGACTGGTCACTGCACACTGCCTCTGGTTATAGCTGATGCTCTATGAGGTGAGGACCACAGCTCCTGCTGTGTTGTAGCTAGGAATCCCTCCATGGTTGAACCAATGATGTGGTCACTATTTTCCTGAGTTTTAAGTGTAATTCATTCTTTGAGAATTTTTCAAATGCTTGACATTCCTCATTGTTGTAGGTGAATTTTTTGTCAAATAGTTCAAATGCATACTGCTATAGGTGACACATATTTGCTGATGTGAAATACAGGCGTACATAATATTTCAACTACAATCAGTAGTGCAAATTTCCCTCTTACAACATATACAGCTAACGATCACAAGATACAAATTTAGTGCTTAGTTAACCAAAAAATTAGTTGACTGAGATTTATTCCAACACTGTCACATACTCAACATACACATATTTATGTGATCATAAAATTAGTAATCATGCAGCAGAGTAAGCGGAACGTGGAACCTGGAATGTGCACCACCAATGGAGAAAATAATGTGTAGTCAACTTCAGCCTCAATGCAGATGTTCATATGAGCCACAAGTCCACAGATGCAACCTTTAGGTGTGAAATACACAACCCTGGAAGAAATATCTCCCACGCAGAAGCAAACAAGCGTACAATACCCAGCCAGCGAATACAACCTCCATGGACCCTCTCGAACTCTAAGAAAAAAATAAATATATTCGGTCAGGTTTCAATAATGCCACCGGAAAAATGATCTTTGACTGCATGTGCAACCGATGATGATAGAACCCAGACTTGGCCCTTTCAGAGTGGCCTCGTCCAATACACACTTCCCTTTGAATTCAGCTATTGGGTGAAATTGGCTCAATTAAAATCCTGAGCAATTGTGGCTCTTGCATTGTAGTCCCTACTCAAATGCGATGACACATTGGCGACTTCCACATTGCATCTCTAAGGTCTGTAAAAAAAAACATGAACAAGCTCTTAGAAACGCATATCTTCGTCGCAGACCATCCTACGACAAAATTAACCCATGCAACCATTTGATTGTTCTATATTTTATGCGCTTGCTGCCTGGTTCTTCAGGAAAATTCCATCACGTTTGACGTACACGACAACTTCGAATGCATGTGGCAATGATACGCTGGTCCTCCAACGAAATTAATGCCTTTAATAGCTCTGTGCACGCATAGGCTTTCGGCACCATTGGTAGAGAGGAATAAACTTGGCCCTTAAAAATGTTTGTTTGGCTTCTGTGGAGATTGGTGTACTGGTGGCAATGCTGCAATAATTTGGCCATGACTTGGGATAATACATGACCTTTCCCACTGAAACGACTTGGCACGGGTTGAGCTACTGTGCAATCAATCCCCTTCTGAAAAATCTTATGTTGTCCTTGACGTCTCCGATTATGGGTATAAGGTTTTCCTTTTAACCAAATTCGATTTCTGCAAGTGATTTTGGTATTTACGATAACCTCTAGTCCCACGAGAAGTCGTCGACCTCTGTAACCATGTACCATAGATGTTCAACAACTATCAATCACTGATATTGAACCTGGCCTTGCTTGGGACCTCTGATCTGAAGAATTTGAGTAGAGAATTGGACCAAAAAAATGAAATGCCAAATCATCCACCTCAGTTCATTAATTCAACCTCTACAAGATCCGCAGACCCTCCATTATTCAAAAAATTTGGTGTTCGAGATGCCTGGAACTCGACTTCTTGTGATTTCAACTCAACACTCAGCAGATTACGCTCTGGAGCATACATGCAGGCTCGAAATATTTTACATGCCATGACCCCCCTTTAATAAACCTTGGATTTATATTTTTTTTTGGCCCCCTTTATATAGTAATTCAATCCTTAGCCCCTTTTAATAAAATTGGGGAGAAAATGAAATATTCAACCCAAATTTACAAAATTTCCTTCTACAACAAAATGATGATTTTGGCACCTTCAAAACACCCCTAGACTTCCTCTAGCAAAACCCTTAATAACCACTGCAATCGGAAACTGAAAAAACTATAGCCTAAGCCAAGACCAAGGCTCTGATACCAATGTAATATCCCCAAATGGGATATTTCACAAATTTTTCCTAAATATTGCTAATCCAACATTTTACCATAAAACTACTGAATTAATAAACAAAAGATTTCCATGTAAAATAAAACACATAAGCACTGCAATCCATTAACACATCGAATAGGAAGAATCTCAACATTTTTATTATGAATAATAACTGAGGTTATAAATACATCTGACCCAAAATAGCTGAGATGAAGAACTGGCCATCAATATGAATTGCTGCACTATGTTGGCCTCCAAAACTGAACTATTGCACTCTCCCTCTACCAACAGCTACCACTGAATCCACTGAAGCACCCGTTGAAGATCTGAATGATCCTCACTCCAATATCTCTAAAGCTCTGCGAAACTTCTAAATGAAGTCTCCTCAAAGAGAGTTGGGTTTTCTTCAAACACTCACAAATCACCCTAGGGTTTCTGTCTTGGGGCTACCAATGAAGTAGAGAACAATGTTTCAAACCTCTTGTTAGCCACCTTGGAGTGTAAAAACTCTGGTAAACTTGATAAAATATATATTATTAATGATGAAGATGAAAGATGATTACAATGAGGGATCGCCTAGGCTTTAAATATAGCCTCAAGGTGTCCCTTGGTGAAGAGGCATGATCTTTGATCATGCCCTTTCAGTTAATAAAACCTAACATAACTATATCTTAACTAATAATTAATAAAATATTCATAACATTGTCCCTCTCTTAAGATGCTTTGTCCTCAAAGCTTACGTAATGATGGACAATGTTGACGAATGTCTGGTTTCCTCAAGCGATGAGCTCTTGCTTCCCACATTTTAAAAAGATCGTGAAGCATCTTCTCGAGCTCCATCTGTTGGTGATGTGGATAGTGAAAAGATCTGATATCGACAGAGTTGGATACTGTCTTGACTTCTATTGGATGTTTGATTTTCCTATTGGAAGACACTTTTATGGGTAGATCTTGGAATACTTCTTCATGTTTCCCAACTATCCCTTGTTCTTCTGGTGATTTTTTGTGATTCCTTTTTAGATTTAGGGGTAAGTTACCAACAATTATCTTTTGATGCAACTTCTTCTCATCATCAAACGCTTCATTCTTAACCACCATATGTGCTTCATCACCGAAGGCCTCAACAGCTTCTGCCGTTATATCAGTGGCTTCGGATGTGTTTGTCGCTTCACATGTTTCGTCCAAGTCTGGGGATGGAACATTTTGTTGTTTACAAACATCTGTATCTTCATGGTGATGTGGGAAATCAGCTTTTTCCTGATGCTCTTCTGAGTTCCCTGAATCTGCGAAATTGTTTTGTTGATTTTGTTCCCTATTAGGAGATATTGGGGATTGTGTCTGACTTAACTTATCTATTTTATCATTTAGCTTACTGAAGAGTTCTGTCATATTGTTCATGATCGCATTAAATTTCTGCAATACTTTGTTCTCCTTGTCCTTAGCCTCCATTTGTTTTAGCCATATTTGCCTTTTTATCTGATCAACCGTCATCATTGATAAAGACATACTGAATATGTATGAGGTGGGAATTATTTTTCTGCCAGTTTCTCTCCTCCTTTTTCTTTAAAATTAATTAATTAATATTTAATTAATTTTTTTTTTTTTTTGAATTAATTAATTAATATTTAATTAATTAATTAATTAATAATAATTTTTTTTAAAACTATATAATTATTATATATATATAATTTTTAATTAAAAATTATATAATATATATAATCTAATTATATAATTATTATATGAAAATTATAATATATATATAAATAAATTATATAATTATAATATATATATATATATATATATATAATTATCAATTTGAATTATATATTATATATTTTATATAATTAAAAAAAATCGTATTTAGACTGTGCCCGTTCCGAATTAAAATACGCCGCCAATCTGGAGTTAATCGATTTCCTGTTCATATAATTTTAGCAATTCGATTTATTACTATATCGATGCAGCCCGTTTAAACGACACCCTGTTTCCGAATTGCCCGTCCGTTTGACACGTTGTTCTTTTTAAAATGTGCCGTTCGGTTTAAATGACACACTGTTCATATAATTTAACAAATCGATTTGTTTTTTTCAACCGCTACCTGATCACGATTTGCACGCAATTTTTATTTGCTGCCGTTGTAATGGCCATGACAGAGAACTGTCCACGACAGAGAAAAGACGGCGGTGCAGTGTGGGAGGGATGTCGACAGTGCGTGAGGGACGCGGAAGGTAGGGCAGGCAGAAGAGAAAATGGCTGCGGTTAAGGGAATGATGTGCCGGGTTGTACAGTCGGAGATCTATAAAATACACACCGCGTTAATGTCGTATTATATTTCTCTCAGCTGTTCCGAAATTTTGGATCGTAGCGGAGGATTATTTGTGTTTCATGCAACTCTGGTTCGTTTTTTTTATTTCAATTTTGTGTTGCAAAGCCCGTTAAATATTTGCCAACATTAAAAACAGCCTTAGATTTCTGTGAACTCAGCAAACAGGCTCTATTTTTCTACGTGTGCTTTCTGTCACAGGTTCAATATACTACACCACAGGTCCGAGTTTTTCAAACTGAGTTACCACGGGACTGTCTTCTGCCCACTACAATCAAATTTGAGAGTCAAAAGGAGCGAGTTCTGTCCACATGTCCGAGAGTCTCTGAGGCACTGATTTAACTGCTCCAGAGAGGCCACAGAAAAGGCCGCAGTGCAGGCCTGAAGTGCTGTCCGAAATTGCAGGTCACTGTAATCTGAATTTTGCAGTTCCACAGGTCTGCAATGAGCTTCAGAAATCTGCAATATAGTCTGAGCTTGTTTACTGCTGTAACATGGTTCGATCTCCCTTATCTTTCTTGTCCAAAAACAGAGATATATCTGTGATCTTCACCGAAAAATCTTCTCTGAAATTTGCACTGAATTGATACCAATGGAGTGTACGCCGAGGGCGTTGTTTGAGTGTTGGCTAGTGAGGGGTAGGATGCGTATAATGGTTTGGGAAGAGCGTTGAGTGTGAAAAGGGCTTGGGTAAAAAATTTTAAACAAATGCTGCCACCAGCACTGATAAAAAATCTGCAATCTGGAATTGTAGTTCTGGAATTCTGTAATTCCTGGGTGATCACACAGATCCCAAAAGAGCGATGGCTCTGATACCAATGGAGTGTAAAAACTCTGGTAAACTTGATAAATATATATTATTAATGATGAAGATAAGAGATGATTACAATGAGGGATCGCCTAGGCTTTAAATATAGCCTCAAGGTGTCCCTTGGTGAAGAGGCATGATCTTTGATCATGCCCTTTCAGTTAATAAAACCTAACATAACTATA
Organism: Pinus albicaulis; assembly: GCA_034641835.2. NCBI lineage: Eukaryota > Viridiplantae > Streptophyta > Pinopsida > Pinales > Pinaceae > Pinus > Pinus albicaulis. The sequence goes on from CM076579.1 coordinate 194,614,856, forward strand.
TCTTAACTAATAATTAATAAAATATTCATAACACACCTATAAATTTTTGTCAAGCAAACAGGTGGCTAAAATTGTTTCTGAGTCTTCAAGAGATACATTTCCTTTGTAAACCTATCATTCTTGAAGCCTCCATGTGTCTTCTATCCTTTAAAAGACCCTCATTGCTATTTCCATTGAAGAACCCTGTTGTTTTGTGAAGAAAATTGTTTTCAAAAGGCCTCTGTAATTGCCCATTTTCAATTATTCCCTTTCATTTTCATAAAGCCTCCTTTCATCTTTTAAACTCGCTTTTTTCTTCTAAAAACCTTCAAAATCCCCCTAAACCTTAAAAATCCCTTTTATTAGTTTAAATCACCCTTTTTCCCCTTTACCAAAAGCCAAGAAAACCCTAAAAAAACCTTCATTTTGGCTCAAAAACCCCCTTTTTACA
>CM076579.1:194615385-194723873 GCA_034641835.2 Pinus albicaulis
TGTTGCCTATTAGATCACTCTGTATCTATTCTCTTGGTCTGAATTTGAGCCACTATCATTGTCAAATTTTCCATTATTTCATTTGGTGAGCTCCCTTTGAGTTCTATGTTTGTCTAGGTTTTCTACAAGAGAGAGAAATGCTAGATCTGAAATGCTGAGGAATTTCAAGAACCCATCCCATTGAGGAGAATTGGAAACACCTTTCTTTTTTTCATCTCAAGTGCCCTTAATATAATTTTTTTTTTCAAAAATATCGTTCTTGTCTTGTCTATTGGATGCATGGAGCAAAACCTTATTTTCACTGCTTAATGTCTTTTTATGCATAGATCTAGATTTGTGCAGCTTTGTTTGGATCAACTAACTGCAGATTTGAAGATATTGGCAACCATAATTGATGTTAGGGCTATTTTTTATGCGTAGCTAAAGTGGTATTTTTTGACAAAAATATTCATACTAACAATTGGCGACTCCACACGGGTTTTCAATTACGACTGCTGTCGTTTTTTATTTTCCTGCATATCCAGCTGCTTCAGACCTTAGGGTTTCTTTTCAGTTTTTTGTTCTTTCTATTTTTATGTCATTTTTCACCTGTAAAACCCTAAAACATTAACATTTCTAACTTCCACGTGTTTCTGGCCCTATTGCACAGGTGAATGACATCAGCCACAGTTGAGACGACAATTTTTTCTGAAATCTGCCGCCGAGTGTGCTGGAAGTGCAGGTTGCACTTTTTGGCCCAAAACCTGCAACCTGGAGCTTCAAGTAGCGGAAAACAACCCAAAAACTACGACTTGAGCAAAAAACAGGTCAAAAACTGCGACCTGGACTTTTTTTCAGAATTTTTCTGAAATTTTTCTGGGTTTTGTCTGAACCTCTGTCATGGTTGTCTGACCTCCGTCTTCGCCCATTTAGACCTATTCTTGCTCTGTTTTACTCAAATAAGTGGGAATATAGCCCCTTAGGGCTTTAGTACCCTCCACTTTTTGTGGAAGAGTTTTAGCTGTTGTAAGTGTCTAAATTTTCAGAGTTCCAGCCATTTCTTTTACAGATCTAACACCTCATCTTCAGATCCCTTTAAGATCAACTACTTTTCCTTTCAAATCACCTCATATATTTTTATTTGGGTTTGTCTTTAGGGTCACCTCCTTTTCCCTACTGCCTTTACCTGTTTCCCTCCTCTTTTGCAACAACCTTGCCTCTGCCTTTTGGCTATTTTCTGCACCTTTTTTCAGCAGATTTCTCCTTTAGATCCCTGTCCCTCCCGACATTAGATCTATTGGCCCCTTTTTAGTGTGTTTTGACTAGATTTTTTCCCTCTTTTTAGATTAGTTTTGAGAGACCCGCCTTCTTGGGTTAGATCGATGCATTGTTAGCTGTTAATTTTATGTTATTTCAGCATTATTTACTGTTCTCTGCAAATTCATTTTCAATTACGTAACACACTTTTTCTTTTACTCTCAAAATGTCTGGGTTTAAAAATTAAAATTAACACACGCCACACACTGACCCTAAGTGAAGAAGAGCCTGGTTAGCACTACCAGGTAAAGACTTTAAAATCAATTAACACTGCACCTCTCTGTCCTTGTTTCGACATTAACATCACTTGATTCTTCACCTCCCTACCTTTGTCGGTTATTCTTCTTCCCTTTGTGTCGTCATTGTTGCGCCCCCAAGGCATATATCCCAGAGAATTCTTGGCCTTCACCCTCAGTTTCCGGTTGGTCGACTTCCTCCTTCCCACCGTCGTCGAGTTAGTCCTCCCCCGAGTCCGCACTCCGACTCATCTTCTGATTCTTTGGGTTCTCAACCTACTTCTAGTTCTCCCCCTGTTACCTTCACCATGTCTGGTCCAGGGCCTAATGCTACCAGAAACCCCGGCCCTAATGTTGTGACTGTTACTAGCGGAACTGCCACGGGAACTACCTCAACTGCTCCCTTGCTCCCCTTCATGGCAGGCCTCAATCTCCCCGATTTCAATCAGTTGATCAATCATCCTATCCGCTACGATGTTGGTTGGCCTGCTATGCCAACCAAGCTCCCCTCCGACATTCCCAAGTTCGAAGGCCTTTCCAAAGAGGATCCCTCCAACCATATTCGATCTTTCCACATGTGGTGTTCATCGCAGTCCATTACTGATGATTCCATCCATCTTAGATTGTTCCAACGCACGCTTACAGGCAAAGCTTCTAAGTGGTATGTTGATCAGCCCACTTCCTCTCATACCACCTTTGTGACTCTTGCCCGGGCCTTTTTATCTTACTTCCAGCTTCCCCTTTGTTATAACACTGGTATCGAACTTTTGACTTCTTTCCGTCAATCATCTGCGACCCGCCTATCCGATCATATCCGGGAAGGGCGGAGAAGAAAGAGCCTATGTCAATTTCCTACCTTCGAAGACCGTGTCTACATGGACTAGTTCCTTAGATCTCTCTTGCCCCCTATCGGGAAAGATGTTGCATCACATTTTCATCAAACCGAAGAAGCTTCCCTCCAAATGGCGTTAAAATATGACCTGATCTACACTCAGATGGGTTATGTTTATACTGTTCTACCTGATCTCCCCAGACCTGGTGATGCCAATGCACCGGGGGCACCTCATGCCGCCGATGGTATCGTTGGAGCTATCTCTCATACATACACCCAACCTCCCATGGGTTATGGTTTTCCTGGGGGGTGGAGGCAGCACCTCCTACACTTTTTCCCCTCCCGGTAGCACGTCTCTAGGATACGGCATGCCCCCTCTTTTGGCCCAACCTCCTACCTACCACACCGTTACCCAACCCCCTTATTATCAGTATCCGCAGCTTGGTGCTCCAGCTCCTCCAACATCAGCACCTTCGCCTCCCTTACCTTCTCAACCTCCACAACAGTAGTCACCGCCCCCTCAAGAGCAGGTGGATGCACAATAGGGATTTGTGGCTAGCCAACCACCTGATGGACAGGCGGCCACTCAACCTTCCCCTTCTGGTTCCTTCGATTACCAGATTCTCATGATGAACTCTGATAAACCTTTACCTGTCGACCTTAACCTTCAAACTCGGTCTCGTCAGTACCCCAAGCCTCCCGCTCCGTCTGTCCCCGAGTCACCTTCTTCAAGTTATACAGAGCCTCTTTTGACATCTAATGGTCCCTTGCATATCCCTCAGCCCAAAGTTGAGGTTCATACCAAGATTCCTAAGGGCCCATTATGCCTAAATGCTACTTTTGGTCGAGCTGCTCATTCGTATAGCATAGCAGATGATTTGGCATAGTCTCCTGCTGCCATTTCAACACTGGAACTCCTCCAGTCATGTCCTTCTCAAAAGAAGGCTCTAATATCTTCCATGGGTGTTGTAGATCCTCATGATGACCAATTGATTGTTTTCGACGCCTGTCAATCAGAACATCCTCCCCTTCCTGCTTCCGTAGCTTTCCAAATCCCAGTCAAAATCCGGAACGCTCACGTTTCTCGGTGCATTATTGATGAGGGGGAATCTACCTATGTGATGTCTACTTCGGTTTCGAAACAACTCGGATCTCCTGAGCTGGCCCCTTCCACAATCACCCTTCATGCGTGGGATGGCCATGCCTCCCAGCCTATTGGCCTATTCCGTAACTATCCTATCACCCTTGTGGGCAAGACGGTTTGTGTCGACGTTGAAGTTATCGATGCCCCTTTTGACTATAACATTATTTTTGGACGTAGTTACACCTATGCCATGTCTGCCGTCCCATCCGCAATCCACTGCAAGATGTTTTTCCCTCATAATGGAAAGATAGTCACCATTGACCAGTTGAAATATCATGAGCCAAAATCTCAAACCTCCCCTAAGTCGACCATCTCTTCTGTAGCCCATAAGAAAATCATCAATTCTTTGACCAATGTCTCCGTCGGTGTCTACAAAGACTCCTCCTTGCTTGGAACTTTCCCTGGTATTCCTCCTCCTGCTGTCTCTAATCCCAGCTTAGCGAATGTTTGCATGATGCAATCGTCTTGGGCTGACCTTAAAAGGCCCGTTTCATCTAGTCAGCAACCTCAACCTCAACCTTGCCCACCGCAACCTGCTCCTAGCCCTTCGCCTCAGCCAGCCAGACCTCTTCCTTCTGGCCCTTCTCCTACAGTTGGTACCCATGAGCCCCTCTATCTTCCTGGGTCGGTTCCACCAGGTCTCAACCGTCTTGGAGCCATCCCTCCTGGCCATTACTCTACTGGTCAGATAAATTTCCTTGCTCCCCCTCCCGGAGTCTATTCGGTTCCCATCATGGCCACCCTCTCCCTCCCCAATTTGACCCTGAGCATACCCGTCTGGTACCTTGACCCTCCAGCCACTACCCCACCTGGTCAACCCAAACCTTATCTTGCTTTGACCCCGGTTCAACTGGTCCCCATGACTTCTCCTGCTGCAACAGTGCCTCAGTCACTTCAACAGGAACCACCTCCTGTTGCGACCGCTTCGGGTAAGAAGGGAAAATCTCGCAAGGGGGCATCAAAGGACAAGGCTGCCCCGATAAACCCTGCCCCTCCTTGGCCTCCAAAGCATACCATCCAGTGTTCTTTGTGTGATGTTGTCGGTCACGCCACCCATACCTGTCTTGAATTGCCTCATCTCAAGCCCATGGTTAATGTTGGGTTTCCTGAGTCCACAGTCCCAGAAGCCTCTGTTCCTTCCGTGACCATGGCCAAGAACCCCAAGACTATTCACACCAACCACCCCAGTGCTTTGTGTGATCTCTATGGCCATTACACCCACCTTTGTCCCCGCCTCAAGGACTTCCGCACCTCTATAGCCGCGGTCCGCAAATTCGAGGCCAAGCGCAACGAGTCCACCTCTCCCCTATTTGCGCATTTTGCTTCGGCAGAACTACTAGACATGACGGCTCCAATTGACATTCCTCCTCCTGATGTCGAGATGATGGAGCCTTCGTCCACCATCTTATACCTATCATCATCCATGAGACCCTTGGGGAATATTCCCTCTGAATCCTCCCCTGTTGTTTCGCTTGACCTTCCTTCAGCGATCGCCATGGGCTCAACATCGGTAGATACTTTATCTGCTTACTCTTCTGTCACCCCTTATGACGATGTGCATGTGAACCTCTCTTCTCATGATGATGAGTCAGGTAGCTTCGCCGTGTCAGGTGGTCTTTCTTCCACCAGTCACCCCATTTTCTATCATGATGACGACATTATGGAAGAAATCCCCACCCCTGACTTTATCTATTCCACCTTACATTGAACCCATGCATTCACACCACATACACCTCGTGGCCATTACATTGAAACCCCATGTTTGGGTAAGAGGGAACCCATATTTGAGAGACCAGGAGAAGCAATTATCCACAACTCTCCTAGTGTATCTAGTCATGTCAAATTTAGCACCATTATTCTTCCACATTTAGACGAACCTCTAGAGTCCCATATCACTTCAGATCACTCTAGTGATCATACCCCTTATCATTCCTTCATCTTACATCAGCAACCTAGTCTCTTAGAAATTGTTGTTGACCAACATATGGGTTTTATAGGAGAGCATCAGTTCATTATCTCCAAATCCTCTCTTTGGGATAGTGACACCAGGTATGCCAACCCGGAAACTTAAAGTCCATTTGATTCATATATGCAGTACTAAAAGAGATTGGTAATCCTCCATTTCCTTTCTCATACTACATAACCATAACGAAAACAAATGGCGCACCACATCATTAAAATGTGTTTAGATTCCCCTTTATACATTTTGGCATGACCACAACATGCCTGGGGGCACCTATGCCCCTCAACCATAACCCTCCTCAAAATCGAATTTCCTCACTTCCAACACTTGTACTTGGGGCACCACTTTGCCTCCTTACTTGTCCTTGTTTGTGTTAATTTTCGTCATGAGATACCCTATTGTACTCATGTTTTTATGGTCCCCCATTGGACCTTTACTATGTGGTAGCACCATCGTGTCGCCCTTGTTTAGAGCATCCGAGTTGAGTCATCCTCACATTCATGGAGTCTATCCTGAGTCCCTTTGTATCCCGCTATAGTCCTCCATCCTTCATTGCTTAGTCCCTCTTTCGTGTCACACATTATGGCCTTCAGTCCCATTGTCCCCTATCCCTCATCATATTTTTTCAGTCGCTGCCAAGCCATGCATACCCTTTATGCTCTAACAAGGGAAGTCGTCCATCCGCTACTTAGTATCCCCCATTTCATCATCACCATTAGTGTCCGTCTGTTAGTCGCTCTACTATTTTCTCTCGTGCCTTAATTGGGTATCCCTTATTGCCTCACCTATGGTAGACCTCCTTCTATCGACATTAGCTCATTTAATCCAGAAGCGAGGTCTAGAGGGCAGTGTACCTTGGTTCGAGCTCCTTTCAGCATGATCGTGATCCGTATACTTGATGGTCCAGTGATGCAGCAGCAGCTTTTGGTGATTCCCGGGTGTGTGTGAGATGTCTCAACCCTCATGAGGGGGTGGCCCTGCAGGTAGCCCCCCACATGCCCGGATGACCTCCTCATTTCAGCCTTTGATGCAGCTCCTTATATTTGACGATGTCGGCCTTAGCCGCTTGCAGCGCCTTTTGGATTTGCATGTATCAGTTGGATTTTTTGAGCCCTTACCCATTTATAGGGGGAATTTGGGTGGTATTTCTATCTCATGTACTCAGATATTATTGTATAATTCTTGGTTGTTATTCCAGGCACAACATGTATGTGGGATTCACCATTCTATTTTTCTGGCTTGTGCTTATGCCAGCATGTACTTTATAGTTTGGTTCCTTGTTTACTGGACACATTATTCTTTTGTACTTTGTCTCGACGGGCATAGCTATGCCTCCCCTGCCGCCTTTAGCACAGGTACCATCTCATAAAATAGAGACTTGTTGCACTTGTAAGTCTCATCTCCTCAGGGTCTAGTCCTTTACCACATTATACTACCTTATATTTCTCTCTCTGCCTTTCCTCTTGATGTCTAGTGATTGAGTTCTTACAATGTACTTCAGTCATACGATTTGTTCCTAACACTCATACGCTGGGGGGCAATCTGTTACACCATTTTTTGGTCATCTAACCTATTATCATTAGATGGACCCAAGTACACCATGTAAGACCAATTTTACCCTAAGTAAAATTGCTTTCACTATGTGAAATAACTAGTAAAACCATAGTTAAAAAGTTGTTATGGTCCATGTTACTTTATTCAAATCAATTAAATCAATCTGTTATTTGATTATTTCCCTAGGAATAAGTTATTTAATCCTTATTCAAATAGTATTCCTAGTTAAATTTGACTAAATCATTTATAAATAATTAAATAAATCATTATTTATTTAATTATATTTCTACCATTTCCTTAAAATAATAAATAAATCATTTATTTATTTATTATTTATAAATAAAGGAATTGAACCGAGTCAAAAATCGTTTTCCCTCAAAAATATAATAAATATTCCTAAAGGGTGGTTCTAGAATTTGATTAATAATATTTTATTCATGCACCAAGTTCTAGACCGCCCTAATATTTTGTTATAAATAGAAGGGTTTTCCCATTCATTAGTCACCTTTGATTGCATTAGATCACTCTTGATCTATACTCTTGGTCCGACTTTGAGCCATTACCATTTTCACATTCTCCATTATTTGTCTTGTGAGCTCCCTTTGAGTTCTATGTTTGTCTGGGTTTCCTAGACCAACAAGAGAGAGAAATTTTAGATTTGAAATGCTGAGGACTTTCAAGAACCCATCCCATTGAGGAGAATTGGAAACACCTTTCTTGTTTTCCTCTCACGTGCCCCTTTTAATATAAAAATTCTTTCAAACATATTGTTCTTGTCTTGTCTATTGGATGCATGGAGCAACATTTCATTTTCACTGCTTAATGTCTTTTTATGCATAGATCTAGATTTGTGCAGCTTTATTTGGATCAACTAACTGCAGACTTGAAGATATTGGCAGTCATAATCGATGTTAGGGCTATTTGTTATGCATAGCTAAAGTGGTCTTTTTCGACGAAAGATTCATACTAACACTAAGAGCGCATTGGTTGCCCGACTATATGGTAGTTATTATTTTCCTTTATTTTTAAGCATCCTGCAAAGAAAAAGGTTATGAGGAATTATGAGGTGATGTGGATAAATGTGATATATTTATATAACTTAAAGGTATTAATTTATAATAAGTATTAAATCACTCAAATTTTTTATTTATTTTATTATAGGTTTTATTTTATTATATGTTTTATAGTGATAAAATAAAAAAATTATAAAAAATAAATGAATTATATTTTTAATTAAAATTATTAGTATTAGTAAAGGCTCCTTCTAGGTCTCTAGATTGCTCTACCTCTTGAGTGATTGAGAGGTTCCATTGAGCTCGTGGACTCTGGATGAGAGATTTGTGTAGTGGTCTGACTTGTTCGAGGTCGATTGCTTGAAATTCTCTCTTGCAACCGAGCTCTTCCATCAAGGTCCAGACATGCCACAGAAGAATCATTTGTTTGTGCGTAAGCTTTGAAACATTATGGAGGCAATTAACTAAGGATGTGATTATGTGAGCAAGGTGCAGATCAATAACTTGTTCGAAATGGTTATTGGTCTACATCGGTTTCCTTGGCTTTCACAGGAGAATTTGTTATCTTTATTTCTCTCTGGTGCTCTTCATTCAGCCTTTGTTAGTCATTGGAATTATCTCGTGGTGATTGGTAGTCAACGTTATTTTGGCAAGAAATTGGGAATTTGAAATTGAACTAGTTAGTGATAGAGTATGCAATTGGAAATACCCAATGATGGACAATACCAGTTGTGAAGGTGGAGCAGTGGGATCCTCAAAGTTCCCCCTCTACCTACACCTTCCTATAGTATAAAATCTCACTCTCTTTTGGAGTTGCTCTTCTAGATCTCCCTTACAATTGTAAAACAATATGAAAGAATTCATGACTTCCAACTTCAGATGAACCATCAAAATGATGAAATTAAATCCCTTCACAGTCAGTTTGAGAACCTCTCAGCAAGCCCAAGCTCACAATATTAGTCTTTAGATGGAAATGCATCTGTAGATAAGGAGGAAGCTATGTTAGTTGACTCCTCATTTGGTGAATATCAAAATTGTGGAAATTTATTTTATTTTACTAAATTTCCCTCACATCAAACCTGTGTTAATTTTATAAGCATACAAGTATTATGTTTATTTGTGGTATTATATATTAATTTTTTTGGTTAGAAAAGTAATATTAATATTGAATAAAATGTACTCATGCTATTTTAATTAGATGCTTGTGTTTATTTTTTTGGGTGTCCTTTTCTTAAATGTACTCATCATCCGTCATTTTAGTTAGATGTTTATTCCATGTGTCCACTTTTTATTTATCTCTTTTAATTTTTAATTTTTATTATTTTAAAGATCATGTAATATATTTTTATTTCTAAGTGTTTGATGGTTGTATTATTTTTATTTTATTGATAAGAAGTCCATATATAAGAATATAAATTTGGTTTATTTTAGATGATCATAAAAATGTTATTTCCTTTTCTTTAAATTCAAATTTAATGTAAAATATTTAATTTTGTTAATTTTTTTTAATATATAAATTTAGATTTTATAAAATAATTATAATTAATAGTGTTAAGAATATATCTCAACATATTATCTTTTTCATTTGTACATATAAACATATATGGTTGTTTATAATTTGGTGGACAACATGAAATTCGCCACAGGTTTGATGTGAGGGACAGCCTAAATGTTGGAGGGCCAGAGTATCGAGTGCCTCTACGATGAAGGGAAAACCTGAAATTCACCACATGAAACGTGACCATTGCCAACCTCCCCTCACAGACCTCGTTTAATAGCTGCTCCAATCAGTAATCTTTTTTAAATTTATGTATAGGAATTTTGTTTTTGTGATTTATATAATGTATATAAAGTTTTTTCTTGGTAATCACATTTAAGTATATTTTTCTAATGTGTTTCTAAGTGTGGTTCATCTTCTTGAATCACATTGGCTAGTAGCTAATGACTAGTTCTAAAAACATCAACAAAATATACTTGTAATTATCACCAATTTTTTTTTATATATAAATGATAAATTTTGTTTGAATATAAATTTTAGTAATTGTTCATATTGTAAATAGATTATTAAACTAATACTCTGTTAAAACTATGTAAAGAGGTTTAAAATTTTAACATTTCAAATAGACACTTTATCCATATTTATAAATAGGTTTTAGATTTTATAAATAGACAACAGTCTACCCTAAAAATAAAAAATTTAGAACTGCAAGTCTTTATTTAGAACTATAAGTCTTTCTGGAAAATTTCACTTCCCCTCAATGTTCAATGTTTTCTCCCAAAAGTCTATCTACAATGATGACTTTTTCACTTCCACTCAATGTTCAATGTTTTTTGTGTATAGGGATCCAGTGGTGTGACCATCAATGGAGTTTCATATAAGAACATAATTGGCATATCAGCCACATAGGTGGCTATTTATCTTTCATGCGGCCCTAGTGTACCATGGTAGGGAATTGAGTTGCAGAATGTGCAACTCAGCTACAAGATTCAGGGAGTAGAATCTGTACAGGCTCAGTGTAAAGATGTAAAAGGCACAAATATTGGTGTGGTGAAACCACAGAGCTGCTTCTAACAAGGCAGTTTAATATATACAAATTAAGAATGGAGCACATGTTATGTTGTATTTGATGTACACCATATTTTCCTTGATCTTCCATACTGTAATTATGTAATGGATTTGACCAACTTTCCTTGAAAGGTCTTCAAGATCATATCCTCCATATTGTAATTCTGTAATGGATTTGACCAACTTGAACAAGAGGATCTGTATTATCATCAAATCCATTCCAGTAATATCAGGAGCCAGGGTCTCTAGGACAGTGCACCAGAAGGTGTTAACCATAAATAACTTGACATTTTTTCCTTTGAACCAATCAATTAATAACCAATCCCTTTGTCAAATAAACTTTGATTACATGGTGCTTGTCTTCCCCATCAATAAAATTTGATTACATGGTGCTTTGTCAAATAAAATTTGATTAACTATAAAGGGAATAAGTTGTTTGCATAATACACATTAACTATAATATCCCCTTCATTTTTTTTTGAATTAACTTTCTCCCGCCAAATCATCCCTTGGTTATGTTCTCACAAGACATGGTAGGAATCTATATCAATGAAGAAACCTCCCAATTGTATTATTGATCTAAAATAAGGCTAGAAAGTTATCCCCTCATGATTTTTTTATTCCATATGATTAATAGTGGTCTTCGAGTCCCCAATCTCTATAAATAAACACACTCCTATTCTTTTGGGAATTTTAAATCCCTTGCCAAAGCACATATTTCTTTGGGAGAAACTTTAAATGTCAATATATGTTGACCATAATACATATACTAGTTGAAACAACCTCAGGTATGTTTGGAATCTAGAACTTAATACATTACCTTTGTCAACATGAAGTATTCGTGAGGGCGTGTCAATCATTTGTTGATTTCGTCTTTTCCTGAGTAATTTCCTCCTAAACCAATTGGAGAGTAGGCTCCTTGAATCTGGTAGTTGAGCTCTCAACTATCACCTAATTAGCTCTTGAGCACGCTTATTATTGATAATAATCTATGCCTCTGCACACCTTGGCTCTCTGATCACCCATGTATCACTGATATTCTCGACATTGGTGTGGAGAACATGTGCAGGAAAAGGTGAGTAGACTTCGAATTAACTGAACCCATCTCACAAACATTAATAATTTCTCTTTCAGGTTTTGTTTTGCTCTGAAAATAATAGAAATAATTTTAATAGAAATTGGGGCAAAAATAATTTTTGGAATTAGGGTTACAACTTCAATAGTATTTTGTAATGATGTTTAAGAATTGGAGTTGAGATGACCTGCTAGCCATAAATTGGAGCAAAAATAATTTTTGGACCTGCTCAATAGTATTTTGTAATAACGTTTAACAACTGAGTTGGGATGACAGGTGGGCACACCATCGGGCATCTATTTGTTCAGGAGGTCGTTTAATTGTATTCTCCAAATACTACTTGTTTAATCATATATTCTCCGCGCTTAGTACAGTACACTAAAAGCATCTAAAAGCTTTCCCTAAGAAATGAAGCCATCCACATCATGCATACATTCTTATCCGGTTGCCCTGGAAGTCGTCCACATCGTACAATCCTATGTGTCCGCACAACACATCCCATACACCGTTCACCAAGCCGTTAATCCTGCGTGTCGGCACAACAATGATCAGCCTTGGTTTAAAGGGTTTGCGATGGAGAACTATGGAGCTGTGATTCTTTCATGGAGAGTTGGAAATATCATTTGGCACCAAGTTTTCAGCTAAAGGGTACAACGCAGTTGCTTCAATGTTTAGTTTGGAGTTAGGGTTTATATAACTGGGTTAGCATCTGAACAAGCACAGGTTCACAAGTTGGAGAAATTCCATAATTTTCTAGAAGCCCTAGATCAAGCTGGTATTTAAGCTTCTTTGATGATTTCCTTCCTTTCTTTAGAAACACTACTATGTCTATATACTCATTTTGGTTCTTAGCTAATTTTGCATGCTCTACATACTCATGTCATGTATTTATGAAAATTTCACTATTTTCATATTGTGGTTGTAAATTTTTCATAGAAATTGCCCTCTAATCCCTGTATCTTAAGCTACCAAAAGGCATAAATATTACATTGAAGCACAATTTCAGTGTTGTGTCTTTTGAAAGTCGAGTTTAGTAGGTAGTGAAGCAATAATGCAACAAGAACAGTGTAATGCATTGAACGCAGCAATAAACTTCATCAAACCTCATGTCCTCTGTATTATGGGTTCTGTGAAGTAGGCAGTGGGATAGCATGCCTTGCAATGTTACCCATCAATGGGATGTCAATATTTTTAGGCCATCAAATCACTTTTATATCCTTGAATCTAATTAGTTATATGGCCCCTTCACATTATTTTCTCAGTTTAATACCACCAAATGTAGTAATTGGTGGTTCTTAGATTTCCCTTATGCTCGATAAAAGAGTTAGGGTGTACTAAAGCAATGAGTGGATAGTATTGAAGAAGATTTATGGTGTATTAAACCAATGAGTGTATAATCCACTGCTCAAAAGGTTGGTCAACCAACCATTAACAAATAGGTTTATCTATTTCCCAGCAAAAATAGCTTATGATGGAGAAATTTTTGGTATTGTAGTTTTTGCTTGGGTGATTCTTCCACGTGATATGAAAAATAGGAAAGTTTGGGATCAAAATTTAGTTGAGAAGATTATTATATAGTTGGTTGAATTGACCAAGTCATTATTTTCATCATTTATATTTTAAATGTAACACAAGAGCTTGTATAATTTAATAGGTGGGCTGACTATTTTAATAGAAGTTAATTCTTTCATAGTGCCTAAATTCTTCTTAAGCCCTTGGAGTGACACATTTGGCCTTTCAAGTCCATAATGTTTACAACCTGCTCCATGGATCTTGTGGGCTTATCTTTTGTGTCATTCAATCCCACATTTTCTTTGGAGTGACACATTTGGCCTTTCAAGTCCATAATGTTTACAATCCACTCCATGGATTTCATAGTTCCTAAATTCTTCTTAAGCCCTTGGAGTGACACATTTGGCCTTTCAAGTCCATAATGTTTACAACCTGCTCCATGGATTTCATGCTGCCTAAATGCCTCTTAATCCCTTGGATACACTTCTGTGTGTCAAATTTCACCTAAATTTCACCTCTACATCTTGCATGAGGGAGCCAAGAGTATCATGGACTCCTTACATCACTATATTATAAAGTGCCTCATTGATGGAGGAATGCATGTTTGACATGGAATTTCTCTAGTAAGGCAATATAACAATGAGTAGAAAATTTTGGTATCCATGAAAGGTTGGGAAAGAGTGCATTCCCACTCTAGGATGTAAAGCTTCTGGATAGGGTTAGATTTCAACATTACTTTGGGACTCCCTTTGGAGCTTATCCTATATACATTATTCTACCATTCATCAATCAACTTTATCTGGGCCTCAATGTGCATTCTGTAGCGATCAACTACATTTTTTCATTCCTCCCATACTCCCAAATGCACCTTTACCTTGTTATAGTCTAGGTACCAAAGGGAGCTTAAATAAGGTAGGTATGCTAATAAAGCATTTGAATAATGAAGAAATGCACTAATTGGTTGAAAAAAATTTGAGTCCAACCTCTTAGCTATTGAGGGTGAACAAACATCCTACACATAGAGCTAATAATTCCCCTTGGGCAGGGAGGAAAATTTGAGTCCAGCCTCTTAGCTATTGAGGGTGAACAAACAACCTACACATAGAGCTAAAAATCCCCCTTGGGCAGGGAGGATGGCAAGTGTAATGTCTACACTTTACAGCACTAAATTTAATGATTCCAAGTAGGTCCTTGTTTTGAGACCAAGCCTGAGAGACAGTTGGTAACGTAAACCAACTAAAGCCTAAAACCTGAGAGGGCCTCTAAATAGATAGCGAGGAGATGAAAGTGAGCCTCGAAAGAAACAAATATTTTAGAAGATTAAAGCCATAGATTTATCTCTATTCTAACACCTTATTTACTTGCACTGGGTATGATTCTTCCATCCTGCTACCCTATTCAATAATGTGATTTCTAGCCTTCATTTCTGGTAGAGGGTGAAACAATTTGTTTCAGATCCTTCTCCTGGGGTTAAGTTCTATCCTTGTGATATCATGAGGGTGCATGCTCGTTAACCTTGTTCAGTCATGATAGTTTGGAGTGGTGTTCCCACACATATTTTCCCTATTATACCAATGATGGGTGACCACTTTTGGAAGCTACTCGTGCAAGCCTCCTTGTTTATAAGGTTCTTTTTACCCCTGGAAGCTAGCATTAACATCAATATCTATGAGCAAAAATGTAGCAACACAAACCAACTAAAACTTAATAGAGTTTAACTAGACTCAAAAAAACCAACAAGTGCATGATAAGAGTGAAGTTATTGCTTATCTCCGTTCTCAACAACTTATCCACATGCACTTGCTACGATTCTTCCTTTCGGTTTCCCTACACCACAATGTGATTTAATAATGGTAGCGGGGAACAACCTACTTTTGTTCCTTCTCTTGGGGTTACTATAACCTTCATATCATGAAGGTGCATGATCCTTCCCCTTGATCATGTTGGATTGAGGTCAAGTGACCACATTTATTTACCAGCGTGGACCTATGACAGCTTCCAGTGACCACTTGTGCAAGCCTCCCTTCTTTATATTGTTGTCAACAACTTGTTACATGTGGTATTCAGATCGATACTGCTGAGAAATTAGGTTTGTAATAATCATGAATCAATTTTAGCAAACAAGCCTGTAAGATAATTTTTTTGGAAGTTCCGTATCAAGATTTTGGTTTCTTGTTTTTCCATATAATGACTTTTAGTACATCTCTGATCTCTCTCTCTTTTTATGATTTAAAACATGCGATTTGAGGGGTATTTGTACATTACAGTTTTTATAAAGAAAAAATATGTTGGGTTATTTATTTACCTCCTAAAAATTAAGCCATTTGACCATGGCAGAACATAGCAGGGATGGAGCCTATTACTCTTGATCATCCTCATGAGTGAACCCAATGCCTCCTTGGCTTTCTATCCATGATATATTCTGAAGAAGGGATGGCCTCTTGATCATTCTCATGAGTGAACCAATAAATCGTTGGCTTGACTATCCATGATATATATTGAAGAAGGGATGGCTGCACTTTGAAATTGCTGCAAAATTTTGGGTGTTTTCCAAAGATGTTGTTTTCCTTCTTAATAGGATATGATGGTTAGGCTGACTATTTAGCATTAATAGGTGGGCTGACTATTTTAATAGAAGTTAAGTCTTTTATTAAGGGTGGAACTTGGAAGTGAGATATATTAATAAATTCGAGTCTTGAATTAAGAGGGGGAAGTGAGATAGATTAATCTTAGAAGGTTGGGAAGTGAGATAGATTTTTCTTAGAAGGTTGGGACCAGGTTATCATGAAGAGGGAATTTAATATATTGACGAACGATGTGGGTCAAAATAATTTCTAGAAAACTAGAAAGTATAAGTGATGGTACTCATGTATCTTGGTAGACAGTTTTATTTTTTATATGGACATTAATGATTGGTTGTTCATACGAAGAAGGAAAGTACAAAAAGGAAAAAGTAGATGACTCCATGATAAAAGAAGATGATCACAGAAAGAATAATACAACAAAAAATGATTGCTGTAAGTGTCTGCTTTTACTTTTGCTGTGTCATTGGTAAATAATTTTTTCCGGAAATTACAATGTATTTTTTCGAAGAATAAAAACATATTGACATTAAACTAGAAATCAAATATACAATAGCTTATCTTTGTTCAATGCTCTCAAACAAAAAAAATTGTTCCATAGCCTACATATCTACCTAATACTATATATTATCCATTCATTAACAACATCTTCCAGCAAGGTCTAAATACTGTCACTACAAAAACATATAATAGAATCTGAAGAAAGTGAAATAATCAAGTAACATCCACCGCAGCTATATAACTGAGTATTTGTTTTTAAGTACATATATAGAGATATGCAGGACCCTCCACTTCGATTTTTATCTTGCCTTTCTGAATATTTAATGCTTCTATAGATAACATGTATGCTACTATGCTGAGCTACCTGTATACGTGTTGGAATGAGCTAAATTCAAACTATGCTCTTTCCTCATTGATTTGTAGTGTACCTAGGAGGGTAATACAGGGGATAATACAGGGTACCTAGGGAGGTACCCAAGGGGAATAATAGTAGATTCCTAGGTGCTTAACAGTTTGTATCAGGGCACTTATTTCGGCACCAAAATTGCACCTTAATTATCGACTTTTTCACCTTCACTGATGATTGCAGTTACAATGCCCCTTACAACCTTCAGCTGTATGCCATTGCAGGGTGTTAAGTTGTCAACCCACTTTCCCAAAGAGTATATGTGTCACCTCCATGAGCGAGGGAGTGGATCACATATGAAATGCATTATACCACAGAATAATAGGTTGAACTTGGCATAAACCCACACTCTCAGATCTATGCTGAACTCCATTAATGCAGATATAAAGCTCAAGGCTGTAGGAATGAGAAAATTTACCTTCCTTTCCTTCTTTGTTTGTAGAAACAAGGCCACCAAATTTAAGATTTTCACAACTTTCTCCTCCGAGACTGATAAGCTCACTGGTAAGAGCCAATAATTATTTAGACACCCGCTGGCATGTTGATTGTTAAGAATGACATCATCTAAGAATCCTTATGAATGTACAAGATTAATGTGTATATGAAAAATGGGAAGAATAAAAAGAAAATTCAATTGAGAATAGTTGTGAAAAAGAAATATTATGTATCAAGAAGTTGGAGATTCAAATCCCCTAATTTACCTAGTATCCCTGTAAGTAGTATCCCTGATTTACTTACAGCTACAAAAAGGGCATAACTTAGACATCCCTGATTTACCTAAGGGCATTAGCATCTAGAGATTATAATGTTTTTCTCAAAATAATTTTAATTTTTCCTCACGCTTCTGGTTGGCGTGAACAATAAATGATGTGTTGTTAGGTTTAGTGCTGCTCTTCTTAACACAGAGGGGACCTACTTTCTCTGTATGGACAAAATATTCTGTATATGCCTCTTGATGATATAAATCCTTGCAACTTCCTTCTCCTGCGCCTGCATTATCAGTAATTTTCCGATTTATATGATGATCTCCCATTAGATTGTTTAGGTCCACATGCTGATATTTGGGAGGAATTCTCTTCAAATTCTTGAAATGATCACCCAGATTCATAACATGGTCATTGTTGAGTCGCATCTTTGTCCAAATTTTTACGATTTTTATCGAATAAATACATACTTGTACCTGGTGTTTTTAATCATTATTAATTCATTATGTTGTTAATTAGAGGGATTTAGAAACAATAGCTATTATTCTTGTTATTTGTTAATTTGATGAATGTTTTTAATAAATTGCTTCTTGGTTGCAGGAAGGTTCAGTGCAGGAATGCATTTGAGTGCGAATTCACCAAATGCATAAAAGCAATAGTTGGATAGTTGAATTTTTGTAGGTGAAAATATCAAATTTTCAACCAAATGGAGCAGAATCTCTAAATTCCGAGACGTGGGTTGTGTTCAGAACACCGTGTTTCCTATAACCTAGAAACCATTTGGCGAAATTAGGCTTCGTGAAGGAGTTATCGTCAGGGGAGTATTGGGTCTCTATGAATATTGCTACTCTGGTTATGTTTGGGGATTAAAACAAATCTCAATTTACCCATCATTTTATGAAGAACAAAAATTAAGCATGCAATCATATCTGTTATCTCTATCAAAATCCATTGAAGTAGACTACATTTCTTCGCCCACAAATTTATATCTACAACCTCCTACAAGTCTTATAAAAGATGCACACAATGTTGGGCTGGATATATATGCTGCTAATTTTTCCAATGATGAATTTGATCTATAATTATAGCTATGATCCAGTAAGAGAATATCTACAGTTTTTTACTACAATGATCTTGGAGTTGATGGTGTCCTAACAGATTTCTGTGCAACAGCAGCTGAGGCAATAACATGCTATACTTTGAGCAGCAGGATTAGAAGCGTTCCCTTGGCTACAACGAGAGTTGATAATTATGCTGCAATTGATGAATACATCCATTTGAATGATGCAGGAAACCAATCACATATACAGATAAATTAGTACCCAGACCAAGTTCTATTGCCAAATGCATCAAAGAAATATGGGAGCTATATTGGACCATGCTTGAAAATATTGAACATGACAGGGTTGAAACTTTCCGCTTTAAACCACATTAAGATATTATCTACAGTTGATGACCTTAATTATCCAGAGAAGACGGAGACATATTATATTGTTAATGCTCCATATGTTTTTTTTTTCCTGTTGGAAGGTTGTGAAACCCTTGTTGCAAGAAAGGACTCGTCGAAAAGTATAGGTGTTGCAAGGTTGCGATAGGGAAGAGTTATTGAAGGTAATGGACTATGATGTTCTTCCTCATTTCAGCAAGCAGGAGGGCTCAGGGTCATCCAAACATAATATTGGCAAGATGATAGATTGCTTCTCTCCAGATCATCCATTTCATGTAGGACTTTATAATTATATTAAGTAGCAAGCAGTGATTGTAAAGCCTGTTGCACCGAAAAAATGTGATATTTTCATGTGGATGTTCCAGAACATGATGATGAAGGAACCATTATTGTAAAAACACTAGAATCCACATTACATAATTTAGGTGATGAAGAGGCAGCTGGAGAAATGGGCAAGTATTTGGAAATCGTTAAGGAATCAAAGTGCAAAGTAATGAAAAACAGGCTATTGAGTTTGCATCACGGAAGGTTGCAGCAGTGTCTGGGGATGCTCATCGAGCATTGGAGTTATGTAGATGTGTTGCAGAACTTGTAGAGTTCAAACTAAAACATCCCACCTCTATTGATAATGCTACGAATGGATCTAACACAAAAAAGGGTACAGTTAAAAGTTTGGTAGGTATGGCAGATGTTGAAGCTGCCTTGCGATGCCTCCATCAGCTACACGAAGTTAAAATTTCTTCTAGAAGCCAAAAATGCATCTTCCTGCAACAACAACCCACAAAAAGAGGAACGATTTCCTGAATTGACAATCTGTTTCAAAGCTAATTCCTATTTCGGTAATTTGTAAAACCAATAATTTGCTATATTTTTCTGGTTGAAGCTCCAGTTTTGTAATTAAAAATGTATATATATATCTCAGTTTCCGGAAGTCGATGGGGGATATAGAGTGATAGAGAGTGTGAAAGTGAGAGGGAAAGAGAATTTTAGTCTAGAAATTGTAAATGCAGAGGGGCAGTTAATGATTTATCAGCCCATGCAGTGATTTATTTTATTGAAGATTTCATTATCAGTTTTCTTTCTGAATTTGCAAATATATATGTGCATAGAATATGTATGTAATCGTGGATGTAGGAATTTGTTAGCAGAGGAGAGAAATTCAATGATTGCGTTGAATGCAGTGATAGAGGCCATGTTGGACCTGGAGATTATACCTTGTAGAGCGCTCAGCACCTGCGATGTCATACGCAGAGTAGTGAACATAGATTAAGAGCTTACTAAAGGGATTACCATTCAACGTTGAGATCATCACAAATCATTGAAGGCATATGGAAAATACAGAATCAGGCACAACCGTTAAAAGGTGTTTAGGCACGTACAACTTGAAGAAATTGTTAGAGGATAGCGTTGAAGCGATTATTAAGAATGGAGTGAACGGACTGTGGTGAAGCTGACTGCTAAAGGTCGAAATTCCACACATAGTAATTAAATTTTGGGTAAGGATATAATGTTACATACAACAATTGATTGCGGATTGTGGTTGACAGTAGATACCATTGAAATGACAAGAAAACGACCAGTTGCCATCGTATTTCATAATTCACAGGTCCCAATTTAATGAATGATTTCTCTGTATGTATTTTCACGCGTTAGTGTGATACACATGTTGATGATTGCGTAATGGAGCGACTCACTGTGGACTGTGTTGTTTAATGATTTTATAATTGGGTCTCTTGCAAAATGAAACATCGGTTCCCCACCGATGGCGTTTGTAAAAAAAATAGATTGCATGTTGTCCAAGCTCGGGTTGTTGGGATTCGATAGCCACTATTTGAAAACCTTGTTATCATATCATGTGCCCGTATGATCCTGCAATGACATTTTGATGAGTTTTAAATTTATTCAGGTTTAATATTTCATATTTTAGGGAAGTTACAAGTTTTGCCGGAGTGTAATAGAAATAGGGGGATTGTTGTGATTTGTGTAATCGATTTCTCAAATCCTTTTTTAAATATTTGTCTAAATCGCATTCATGTTGTGAGCAGTAGCACTGTCACCATGATTAATTTTGTATTATGTATTTGATGTTTTAAATCTTTCCTCGGTTGCAGCAAGCAAGCTTACTCCGGGCGTGGTAGGGCCCACCACCTCTGGAGCTAAGCTCATCAATCAGTAGAAGATAATTAGATGTGTGTGATTTTAACATTTTAGATTTCTGTGTGAAGGTGTGGATCAAATCCAAAGCATTTCATTCATTGTAGCATTGTGCCAATTAATGGATTGAATATGTATTACTCCTTACATAATTAGAACATATTTTAATACTTCTAATTTGAGTATGGAATAAAACAGATTTTAGATGCTTTGGATTTCAGTATGTTAATACAGTCACTTTAAAAGAATAATTCTGAGCTTGCATAATATAATGTTTTTGAATGTTTGCAGATTTTGATTTGATTTGTTTGAATGTTTGCAGGATTTAATCATCATTTGATTTGTTTATGATTTGTTTATATATCTCGAGACTTCGTTTAATCATTGGATTTGTTTTTAATTAGAATCATTATTGCTTTCATAGTATAATCATTTATTTATAAGTTTGAGTGCGAATTTAAATGTGCAGGTACAGTGATTTTGTTATTAATTTACATGGTTTGCTTGATTTATTTACTCTAGATTAAAATGTTTGAAAGTTTATCATAGGTCATTTGCGATGCGATCTTTAATGGGATTCTTAAGTTTTATTTTATAGAGTGAAATGGTTTCTTTTAGAAATAGATAGAATTGTAATTTGTTAATTTAAATCTTGAATTTGTCTAGTTAGTTTAATGTGTGAATTATCATTAGGGTAATGTGTGTGTTCTTTTAGTTATCTCAAGTCTTAGTTTCAAGAGTTAGTTTCAAGTTAGTAAGAAGAGTTAATAGATTAGTTTTCTAAGTTACCATAGGAGATTTAAAAGTAGAATGCGAGTGCGAGAATGTTACATGATTGAAGATTGTCTTGAATTTCATTATAGTTTAATTACAGTGTGGAGTTTGTAGTGAATGAAATTGGTTAAGTAGGTTTCCTTTCAAGGTTGTTTATTTGCGAGAGAATGTGTGTTTCATTCCAATATTTAGTTTATCATTACAAAGGAACATTTTTATACTCTGATCAGTAAGTTGAGCCAATACGCAGTACAACTTGCGTTTACGACTCCCGGATTGATAATTAATATGGAAAGGTTTAATCCGACAATTAAGCCGCCCAACAGTCACCCATTAGGGAGCTTAGATTCGCATGGTGATTTCCCTCTTCATTTTTCTGGGATTTGCTTGAATTTGGCTGACTGTTTTCCAATTTAGAGTTGTCTACATCTCTTATAGACGTGACACATATAGTGAAGAAGGAATCCATCGAATCCCTAGCTTCCATGTTGCAATGGTCACTTTCGTAACCAGACTCCTGGTTTTCGTCGACGCCTTCCAGAACCTTTTCTAAACCTTGCTTTTCCTCATATATTATTAATTACAATCATCCCTGTGCAAGTCTGCATACAAATAGCTATAAGAGATGGTATATTGGATTATATATACATATATATAACAATAAAAAATAGTTAATTCAGAAGTTCTTAATTTAGGAATTAAGGACTGTGTAGGATGAGACCAAACAATTATGAATTATTGGACTTTTTCTCAAATTCTTTTGAGAAAACCATTATAATCTCTAGATGCTATGCCCTTAGGTAAATCAGGGATGTAAGTTATGCCCTTTTTGTAGCTATGGGTAAATCAGGGGATTTGAATCTCCAACATCTTGATACATAGTAATTGTTATTTTTATGTTTAATTGCTATTTTTATTGCACTTTGAAGATGCACATTTACAATCAAATTTTTATGGGTTAAAGTTTATAAATCACAGTAATTGATTTATTCTGAATTGATTTTTTTCTTGTATTTCCATTCATATCTGAAAGAAAATACATTTTTCATATACACATTAAGCTTGTACATTCATCAGGAATATGCCATCATCATGACAGATTCATGACACCTACCGTCATGATTCCTACCCAGAATCCTTTGTTACCCTCCAAAAACAGCGTATCCAGTGTCAAGGCAGTGGCGGTGCGGGCATTGTCGGCTTCGGCCAATGAATTTTCTTTTTATTCTTACAATATGAATTTTTTTAATGGCCTTTGTTAATAGCCTTTGTTTTTTTAATGGCCTTTGTGAATGGCCTCTGTTTTCTTTGTGCTTTGTTAAGTTTCACTTGTCTAACTCTGATCAGGGACACTTTGCTGCCAAGGCTTCCTTTACATTTTTTTCAATCAGTCTAGCTGAGAAAGATAGTGAAGCAAAAGTGAGAGTTTTCGTTGTAAAAAAGCTCACAGGGTTTAGAGTAGGGATATCTAGGTGAATTATTGTATGGGAATATGTGAGAGACGTCTTGGGCGTGAACTTGTGACCGTACGTTATTAAAGAGTATATTTTATCAATAATGTTTGTTGAATATTTCTGCAATCTTGTTCACTACCACGCTTCCCAGTTTCTATAATTGCTGTTGCAATGCTTGTTATGATAATTTCAATTTAACATAAAACCAGATCAATGCTCTAAATTATTGTTTTTCATAGTAAAAACTATTGCTGTTATAGGTCAATCTATAGCTGTTATAGGTAAATATATTGTTATTTTGAGAAGAAGATTCCCTGTACTAGAAATGAACATGTTGTCATAGAGTTATCAGTTTGCTATTGATAGAATTAGTTGGTTTGGGCTTTGCTTTTACACCGATAGGGATTGGCATGTCAATACAGTCCTTGAGTCCATCATAGTTGGAATGCCTTAGCTCTTATCACGAGTCCCGTTTCCCATTGAAGAGCACTTATTATTCGTTGTCTGCCTGCATTTTGTGAATTTACAATCAGAAACAAAATAGTAAAAGTTTTTTTGGTATACATGTTGCAATATATTTCAACAGTTATTTATGTAATGATCCTAACTAACGTACACACATTTTTCTTTTCAGATTTATGTTACATTACTTTCTTGGAATATATACAAATGGTAGACCAGGTATTTTTTCTGTTTTTGGTATTTGTAGTATTTATGTTGTTGATTTAGTTAGAGACTGGTTTTACTTTTATAAAAAACTCTAAAACGATACTTCAAAAGTTTGTTTGTGACCAGTTAGAGGCTTGCTGGAACACTTTGAGAGACTTGCCTCAAAGTGTTGGACAGATTTTCAATGCTCACTCAACACTAAAAAATTAAATATTCATAGATTCACTCCCTAGGTTTATTCATTGGTCATGTTATCTCGAAAAACAATTAATAATCAAGTTAAAAGTTGCAGTATTATTGAGCATAGTACATGGTGCATTCAGGAATATAGCACATCATCATCTGAATATTCAGATGAACGGGCAACAAGACCTGTTCTAGGGACAGATGAATACTTCAATGAAATGATATATTGCAGTTGCAAAATGTGCCAAAATAGGAAACTAAAGAAGCGAAGGCTAGTTGGTATCCATAGATTTGACCATGGAGTTTATATAGAAGAGGTATACTATAATTAACAAATTTTTTTTTCTTATAATAAATAAATATGCACATTATTTAATACATTATTTTTGATCATTTGAATTGATTTTTTTTTGATGAAAAGTCGCTTCCGGTTCCCAATATTCCTAAAGAACCTATGGATTATATTGATAGTAGCCACTCTCAAGATGAAAGAAAAAACAAATTTATGGATGAAACCACTTCACAGATAAATGAGGCTGGTGTCAATGAATTTATCCAAGACTTCTACACATATTTTGAAGAAGTTATTGATTCACCCCTCGCTCAATTGGCTAAGACATCTCTTTTTGCAAATGCTGAATCTTCTATATTAGCAACACTTATGTTGTTGTTGAACTTGAAGGTTACACATGGATTGACAAACACATGATTTACTAATATATTAAGGTTGGTTTTGATATTCCTATAAATTAATGCTCTAGATGTCTTAAAAGTTTTGAATATTGTGTATAATTATAAAAATAATTATTTATACTTTGCAGACTTTTGGCAAACAAAATACTTCCAAAGGAAAATACGTTGCCTCATTCACATAGAGATTTATCTTCAATAATGAAAGACATTGGAATGAAGTACAAGACATATGATGCATGTCCAAACGAACATATATTGTACTATGGAGAGAATGCAAATTTACAACAATTCCTAGTGTGTCACACAAATAGATATCGTCAAGATCAAGTATCCAAGAAGGTTCCTTATAAAGTACTACGACACATTCCACTAAAGCCAAGGTTTGAGAGAATGTTCAAGTGCAAGGAGTTGGAAAAATATATGGATTATCATGCACAAGGGAGAAGCCAAGATGGTGTCATGCGTATGGTTGCGGATAGTAAATATTGGAAAGATATTGAGGAAAAATGGCCACATTTAATAAATGAGCCAAGGAATGCAAGAATTTCTCTAGAAATGGATGGTGTCAATCCTTTTGGAGACCTTAGAACAACGTATTCTATTTGGCCAGTGTTAATTATAAAAAACAATCTTCCCCCTTGGATGGAAATAAAAAAGGAACATGCAATGTTAACTCCTATCATACCAAGTACTAGAACATATGAATGCAATGCTCTCTTGAATTTTATATAAAAATATTTCAATTCAGTTAATCCTAATAAAGAACACTTTGTTTACTTAGGAAAATATCAGGTAAAGGATATGGATGTATACATGGATCCCCTCATTGACGAGCTTCGTGAATTATGGGATGGTGTAAATATGTATGATGTATCAAGACCTGTCAATGATAGAAACTTCCTCTTTCATGCGATTCTTATCTGAACAATTCATGATGCCCCGGGGCTCTCTATTTTTTGTGGTAATATTTGTTGTTGTAATGTATTATAAATTACATATATAATTATTGTCTTCATTTTAGTATTTACTAAATTTGGTTTCCAATCTTATTTTAGGGCTACAAACAAAGGGGAAACATGGCTGTTCATCATGTGGGCCAAAATTGTTGCATAGGAAATCAAAGGATCTCAATAAAATTGTATATGATGAGTATAGACAATTATTACCACAAAATCATCACTATCGAGTGCATGATAAACATAAGTAAAATGGAAAGGAAGTTGAAATGAGGAAGCCAATAAAGATGAACCCTGCTAGGTGGAAAGAAATGTATGACAAAAAAGAAGGGACAGGTTTTCCCCTAAGAATGAAAAGACTCTCTATTTTCTACAAATTAGATATTATGAGAACTTGCCAATAGCCCACCTATTGGATACTATGCACATCAGGAAAAATGTGGCAGAGTGCTTGTGGAAACATCTAAATGGAACTAACCTTGAAGCACAAATAAAGTTAAGAAAGGACCTTCGAGTTGCCAATATCATGCCAAACATGTGGTTGCATGAAGACAACTCATATGTTCATGCTCTATGGACTTTTACATCAAATGAGAAAGAAAACATCATTTCTACTATGAAAAACATAAGATTTCCTTCTGGATTTGGTGTGACATTAAAAAACTTATTCACAAGAGATAGATCAGAGTTCTCAGGCCTAAAAACACATGATTGGCACAATTGGATAAAGGTAACATTGTCACATGTTAGATTTGTTGGAACTTAATTAGAAAATTGTATATCCTAGTGATAATAGCAGTTCATGCATTTTTGAACATGGTTATTTATTAATGGTCATGCTAGTATTGTGATAATATCATCTCATGCATATTTGAAGTTCATGCATATTTTAACATGGTTATTTGTTAATGGTCATGCAGTATGTGTTGCCTGCAGCAATACCAAGTACTTTTGACCATGATTTCACTTTGATTATTTACAAATTATGCAAATATCTGAGGTATTTTCAATCCATCATGCATACTGTTCCATGAATCTTATCATTTGAAGTTCATCATTGGTTATGCCTTTATATGAGTTCTTACTTTTAGTTTACGAGAAATCACAAGTCTTTATTGTAATACATGGTAATACTTGCAGGTGGGTCTCATCTAAAGAGATACATAAGGATGAATTGAAGTATTGGAAGAGGAATGTTTCACTTTTGATGTGTGATATTCAAATGTGCTTCCCTCCAAGCTTCTTTAATTCTCAAGAGCACTACCTTGTACACCTAGTAGAAGAGATTGAATAATGTGGTCCTATTCATATTCGAACAATGTGGCTCGTGGAGAGATATATGAAGGTCTTAAAATAATTTGTGAGGCAAAAGACTCGACCAGAAGGGTCCATAGTTGAGGGGTACATGGTTTTCTAGGTAATGGTTCATTTGAGTGAGTACTTACCTCAATTTCATTTTAAAGCTCCACAATTATGGAATTATAACCAATCTCAGTCATTTGAAGGAGAAAAATTAGAGGGTGAAGGGACTTCAAAGAGGATAAAAGGTAAACAAAATGTTAGTAGTAGTTATTTTTATCTTAAATTTTATAATACATGGCTATAAATAATTATTAATTCATTGAACAAATATATTTTTCATTGTAGATGCTAAGGAGTGGGAGGCATTACATTTTTATGTTTCATACAATTCTGACTTTATGTTGGAATGGATGGAGAAGTATGCTGAACAAAAGAAATTAGAAGATGAAAATGCATGGACCAATATATATAATAGACATGGTGAAAATACTAATCGAGGATTTCCTGCCAGCCATAAAAGAAAGTGGCCAGATAGATGCTCATGGAATTGGCTAAAGACCAATATTGAAAATGAGGAAACAAAAGGGAAGGATAGAGTGACACAAAAACAATTGAATTTCATTAAAGGATGTATAAATGGGGAGGTGATATATATTAATATGTTGCATATATTTAATAAATTTTCTGTTAACTTTTATATCCTTGAACCTAATTAGTTAATATTTTTATGAATTTAGGTAAGATATTACAAAATAATGTGGAATTTTGGTCATCATTATCGCATCAGAAAAGGTGATGAAAAGAGACAAACTTATGATTGTGGAGTTTCAAAATCATTTGAGGTGGAATGTCATTCACATGCAAATGATAGACAACCAATCACAAGCACACTTCACTACTATGGAGTGTTGGAGGATATTATAGAGCTTGATTTTATGTCTTTCAAGAAAGTTATTTTTCGTGTTGAATGGTACAAGCTTATCGAAGTGGGAGAAGAAAAAACTATCTTGCTCCATAATAATGGATTCCATATGATCAACACATCTAGGTTTGAAGCCACTTCTAAACCTTATGTGTTTCCAAGTCAATGTGACCAAATTTTTCTCATTCCAAATTTAGAACAACCTGGTTGGTCATTTGTGATTGATTATGATCCAAGGGGACGAAGAGTAACATTTGTTCTAGATGTAGAGGACCATGATTTACTTGAAGATGCAGAAGTCCCCCCAAGAGACATAGATGGCCAAGATGGAGATGATGTTATTGTTAATGTTGCATATGACCAAGACGAAGATCATGACTAGTTTACTGAAGTGTCTGAAGGACATGACCAACCACATGGACATCAAGTGCATGAAGATGATGAATTTATTGATTTTAATTTACCTGTAGTTGAAGGTGGTGAAGACTATGAAAATGATGGTATTAATTTATTTGTCGATTTAGGGTCCATTAATGATGGGGTATTTATGCCATGAGATGAGGAAATTTCATGTGAGGATGACATTTTTTGATCACTACGTTTATTTTAAGATATTTGTAAGGATTCACTACAGTTAAGTATTGAGTTTCTAATTGTAATGGACATTAAGTAATTTGAATGTTTAAGGTTTTAATTGAAAAACACATATATATTTGGTGGAGGCACCTAATCTACTACACTTCAATTTCTGAATTGAATTTTTGAAAAACTTTACTTTATGCCATCGTCACCTAGGCAAGAGAAACATAATACTATAAACCTAAAAAAACTTTGCATATTGAGTATTGTTTATGTTTTTTTTATGTATTGAAACATATTGAAATTTGTTTATGTTATTTTTCATGTGCTAGTGAATTTTAATTTTGTTACTAATGTCACTATCATATGTTCTCAAATCAATATTTTCTTATTTTTATGTTATTATGTGTTTTTTTAAGAATGTTACTTCTGAACTGGGGGATTCAATGATCTTAACCGCTTTTATGGAAATGTTAACAAATGCACGAGGGCAAGACATTGCTATGATGGTGCATGAGGTAAGCTTGAATATCGTATTTTATAGGTTCAATTATCTTATGTTCTTTATTATATTATGCTAATTTATATTTTTGGAATGCAAGAAATTTCTAAAGTCATTGCAACCCCTATCACACCTTTCAATACATCTAAGCTTATGCTAGTGGGAAAGGTTGATCAATATTTTTTTGCATTAAATTAACTTATTTCACTTTATATATTTATTAATATTTGTGTTTTTGCTAAGCATGCATTTTGTTGGAATGCAGGATTCATTTATGCCGGTCAATACATCAAATGTTGCCATGCAGGTATTGTTTATGCCCCCTAATACATCCAATGTTATGCAAAATGTAAGGTTCAACAATATATTTGCGTGACTTTGGTTATGTTATTTGTTGAGAAATCTAGGGCATAACAATGGAGGTGACTTTTAATTTATGATGTGATTTGTTTGTATACTTTTACTTCAGCTATGAGCTCCTGCTTCAATTTGTATGCTTACCATGATGCCTTCTTACTAAGATGCATTCAACCATGGAAAATGTCTTTCATCTTTTAATTTTTTATTGCTATTCATCTATATTATCCTTGAGCATGAAAACCATGCTTCAAACATAACAAAAATGATTTTATTTTTCCTTCTTTACATAAATTACATAAAATCATGATTACATATGTCATTATGAAGACCAAACCTATTTTACATATTTCAACTTTATTCATCTTTTATTCCATCTTATTATTTATATTTGTTCCTTACAGGATGTTTCTAGGGTGACTCCAACAAGTAAAAAATATCTTGGTATAGAGGGTTATGTTATTCCCTCGACACCTAGACCAGAACCCCATAACATTCCCTCTACATCAAATATTGATGTTCCTAGTATCCTTGTTGAATTGCACCTGCATGCTCTTGTTAGGATTACATCAGAATTAATAAATAATCAATCAAATGTGGGTTCAGTTAGAATTCTCCCGCCAAGACTGGAACAAGTTTCTTTGAGGAGTCTCATAGATTCACAATCAAGAATGTTAAGGCTCCTACCAGATACTCCTGAAAATATTCAAATCAAAGAAGAAATGGTTGAACAAATTCAGTTATGTGAAATGCTCGCCATTGTTGGAGAGTGAAGAGCCTACTTCAAATAAGCAGGTAAAATTATTTTAATTTTTTTATAATTTCATTTGTTATGTTTAGGATAATTAATTTAGAAATGAAAGTAGTTTCATATTTTGGTTGTATTTTTAACAGTTCCACAATTTCTTTGTAAATGCAGGAAATAAGTGAGAAAGTGCCTGATGTACCTATAAGGGAATCTACATCAACCCCCAAGACTACAAAAATATCATCGGTGACTACAAAAGGAATGCAAGAAGTTACAATATTTCTCACTGCAGAAGGAAATGTCTTGAAGGATGAAATGGGGTTAAAATTCTATCACTTTATTTTTCATCATGCAGAACAATTATTTGGAAATACCATCCAAATGGATTGGAGGAAGCAAACCAATGCTAAAAAAGAAGAACTATTTAAAGATGTTGTAATAGAATTTGGAAATCCTGGTTTTGATAAAGAAATTATTCTAGATATTGCATGTAAATACATTCACTCAAAAAGAGACAATTTAAGGTCAAAATTGACAAAAAACTTGATGTATCCACGTCCAGCTTGGATCACAGACCAAGTGACGTGGGATGAACCTATGAAAGATGCCAAGTTTAAAAGGAAGGTGCACAATAATCCAAACTATAGGCCATCTACACGAAGAGGAGGTAAAAGGCGACTTCGAGATACAACAAAAGCAACCCAAGCTAGGGTGTCAAGTATTGGATCTCATAAATTAGGCTCTGGTGGATATAACGACATTCGTGGTGGCATGGTAAGTGAATATTTTCATCTATTATGTTTTCTATTTTAGGGGAAATAGCCATGGTTACGTTGAGTTAGTTGTATCTTATTAGTCATTATAGCTTATAAATATGATTATCTTTGTTAATGTAGGTTCACCAATTTCATAAGGAAGCTTCAAAGGAAGAATTAAAATATGCTTTATTACACGGTTCCCAAGGTCTACGACAACACATGATAGATCGAGGGGAAAAATTAATTACTGGTTATGAATCTGAGGTTAGTTGTTTATAGTATCTTATGAAACATGCAATAATTTAATTGGACGTATCATGTTATTTTAACAAGTTAAATTGTGTTGTGTATATGAATCCCAACAATCTAAATCATCAGGTGAAACATCTGGGAGTGAGCATGAGGAGGAGATACAAGCACATGATGAATCGTTTGTTGCACACAATAATTCAATTGTCATTCCTGAACCTTGGCAAGAAACCATTGTTGAATTTCAGCAAATGGGAGACAAAAATAATGAGGAGGGTGTTGAATGTGATGAGAAATCCACACCCACAATTATAGCAACGCCTTGTAGAAAGAGGACAACAAGGATTGATATGTGTTAAATGTTAATAACTTGAATGTGCATCGCTCCAGATTCTAAGGAGTTCACTAGGTTGTGAGGGTCCAAACATAAACTAATTCTATGTGCAACAAATGTTTTTTTGAAGATACTTTGTTTTTTGAATTTTGCGGAACAAAACAAATTTTGAAGGTACTTTGTTTTCCTGCAGCACTATTTTTATGTGAGTGTCACAAAAAACAATGCCTTGACTCTAGATGATGAATTGAATGTATTGTGATGTGACTTTGGGGTAACAATAGTTGCCTTCAATGACACTCCTACAATAATCTTCTCGACTGTATGGCTTTGTACACTTACGATAGTTCATACTTGAAGATTTTTCTGTCAAGAATTATATTTTAGTTCGTACCTGTTTTGAATTTAATGCTTATTGTTGGTGTTTCAAATACTAAGTGGTTGTATTTTGGTTATATAAATTTCAAGATGTCACATGCACATATTGTACCCAATTATTGAAGGGATATTAGAGTTAAAACATGTTTTTGATAGGATTTCATGTAGCCATATTTACAAGGAAAGAAATATCTAAACTAGGTGCTAAACATATTTTTGGCACTTGAAAGATCCTGGAGCAAATAGATGAAAACACCTCTGAATATTATCACAAGTCTTTCATAGAGATTATGTTGATGGATATACAACTTCACTGACTACAAGATTTTCTTTTTTGTTACCCGAAATAAAATTCTCACGTGATTAGGAAGATATGTTTTGTATTTGTTATTTATATTTACATCTATATATGATGTTAGTGATATATTTTGGACACCAAAAAACTTCTCTACATATCATGAATTTTGATTTTCTCTTGATGGTTGTTTTAGCCTATTTTTAAAGCATTATAATGCATATACATAATATAATTTTTTTATATATTAATGAAAAGTATAATTTTATTTTTGAGTAAAAAAAAGAGACTTCAAGCTTTGTTGTTGACAATGTGGATGGATCAGAATATGTATAGTTCTCCTCCAGGATATGTATTTATATAATCAAATGCTTTATAATCATGAATAATTTTTATGGAGAAAGGTAGAATTATCTTATTTTATTATTTTTAATTTTTCCATTTTTGCAATGATTCAGAACAATGTGATTTACGGATTTAATCCTATCAAGTTTCTAATTATTTCCTGTAAATTTGGAAACAGTTTTCAATGGCTGAAAAAGTGGTGTGAATGGTTGCAGAGCAAGATGGATAAGAAGTTGGCAAACATGGAAGTAGAGTTATTAGTTCTGAAGGTCAAAGTTAATTGAATGGATTTCTTGAGCTTGAGATCATGTTTTTAAGACTAGGAAGTTGGTAAAGGTCTGCAAACTACTGAGTTTCGAGTTCCAGCGACGCAACAAGAAAGTACTTCCCAAGTGGCAAAAGAGAACCTAGGTGTAGCCATAGAAGTTGGGCCCTCTGGTGCTTTTTAATTTTCAATATTTTAATCAATGTATTGCAAGTTTTCTCTTATTTTTTTCGAGGGGGTTGTAGAATTTACGGTAGATATCTGACTGTAGAATTGTAGTCAAGAGAAATCTGTGTAAGAAATTTTGTTAATGGACGTATTGGAATAGTGAAACCTTTGAAAACATAGAAAAATGTAAATAGGTTTGTCAAGTGCTGTGATTGTACTTCTGTTACTTTGGCTAAACCCCATGATGAAATTATTGATGATGAGCATGCATAGGAGGGTATCACGGGTTGCCATGACAAAAATAGTGACACGGCAAACAACAGCATTAGTGATATAGATGGGATTAGGATTAGTGATTACAACTATGATGAGGCTAGAGCCCTCAGCAAAGAAATTGAGGATGGATCCCCAGCTCTCAAAGAGGTCTTCAAGATCAGAGACATTATTTTGAACCCATATACGGTTGTGTTTCTTATAATTTAAATATCTGATAGTTTTATTGAGTCAATTCTTTCAAGCAATATTCCTTTGATGGGTGTGTTTATTTGTCTCTCTCCATAATCAATCCTCTTTTTTGTTGCATCCTGTTACTAAGTTGTATGACTGCTTGAGAAGATTGGAATTGATTCAACTCATAGTTGAAACCCTAAAGGTATGCTTTTTCAGTCATAGACAAACAAAGTTAAACATAGTTCTCTCTCTTTTGGGTTTGGAGGTGTTCTTTTACGTGTCATTTGAAGTCAAACACCCCTCTTCCAATTTGTTCAATAATCAACATGTTTTGCAATGGTGTGTTTCATTCAGGAAACTCAGATAGGGAAACAAGTTAATCAGTTGCGAAAGCACAATTCAAAAGAAATTCGGTATATGGTGAAGAAACTTATTCGATATTTTAAGCCAAAACCTTCTGGTTCAATGTTGAAAGCATGGATAATATAATGGTGAAATCCAAGAATTGGTTATGTAGAAATGTAGTTTTAGTCGCAACAACTTCTTTATGGCTTTATGACTTTGATTCTGGTTTATTTAATCTGACTTAGACCTACCTAAGTGAACACTAAAAGGCGTAAATGTGCTTACTGCTTTGGTGTGATGTACTACAGTGGCTGGAAAGAGATTACAAATGAATGGATGTAGACCACTGAAAATATTTTTCTAGCTACAAGTGCAGGTATGGTATTGTGCCAGAGCAGTTACCTAAGTTTGCCCTATGTTCTACTACCAAGGCTTTTGTTTTTAAATATTTTGTTTTTTTCATATACATTATTTTGCATGTCGCAGTTGCCTTGCTAGATTTTGTTTCACCTGTAATTGCAAATGATGAAAATGGACTCCCTTCACCCCCAATTGATGAGTGGGCCTTTCTGTCAAACCAAACAACTTCAATAGAAATATCTCATGTAGTCTTCAAATATGTGTAGAGTTTGGTATCTTCCTCAACGTGCTTGAAGCTGAGATATATCATATCAATTGGTCATGGAAGAAATTGGGTTTGTTCCATGACCAAGTGATATCTCAGCTTCCATAACATTGAGGAAGAGACAAACCCTGAATATGAAAGAGACAAACCCTGAATATGAAAAGGCGATAATGGTTAGTCTTTGTAAGAAATTGATGTGTGATTGCAGTTTCTAATTTTGGTATCTATACTTTGACTGTGAGCTTGTTGTGAATAAATTGTTTTCTACTTGTTTTATGTGCCTGGAAATAAAGATCTTCGATGTCATGAATGATAATGGGAGTAAGTTACTCTTGCCTTCCAGCT
Organism: Pinus albicaulis; assembly: GCA_034641835.2. Taxonomy (NCBI): domain Eukaryota; kingdom Viridiplantae; phylum Streptophyta; class Pinopsida; order Pinales; family Pinaceae; genus Pinus; species Pinus albicaulis. Next base: position 194,650,070 of record CM076579.1, read on the forward strand.
TCTTAATATTTTTGTGGCTTGATTCCATAATGCATACTCTATTTTGTGGCTATTAAGTTATTTGTTATGATTTTTGAATTGTGATCATTCATGACATTCTTTTCTGTCAATGTAGACCCTCATGCAGCTGAAAAGTCTAAGAACGATGGATATGATGATTATTATGATGCTGGTGGAAAATAATGTACAATAAAACGACCCAATAAAATAAAGCAATCAACTCAACAAAGGAATCTGGCGAGGGATATCAGTGCTTTCTGTGAGCCAGAAACAAAGAAAGAGAGGGGGGAAGTGGAAAGGAATACTCAAATTCAGGTTGTCAGGGAGTAGGGACATAAGTCGAGCAGCTCAATTCGTATGGTGGCCAATTCTAAATATAAAGTATCTAGAGACAATGTGTAGCAGCACCCAGATTTGGACAAGAATCAGACCAAGCCTGATTCCTTTCCTCTCCCAAATGTAAGAAAAATACAATATATGTGGATAATCTTCTATCAACAGAACATCCTTTTTCTTTTTGGATCTTGTGTAACATATTTTTTTACTATTTTGAAAGATAATAATAATCTACAATCTTTAAAAAAAAAATATGAGGACAATTATTTCTGCTAGCTAGGTTGGATGGAACTTGTCTCAGGAAAATATATATTGCTTATTTGATGCTAATTGTAGTATGGAAACATATTTTTAAACTTGAGTTTTTCTAATTTGTACAACAGAAAACAAAATCTCTAGACGATGCAACTGTGAAAACTAAGTGGTTGTATTTTGGTTCTAGAAATTCGTGTTAGCCTTATATGCTTGAATTTGACAATTGATTGGTTGTATTTTTCATAAAGACAATTCAAATCATTTTCTCCATCATTTATTAATGGTTCTAATAAGTTTGAATTATTCCGATTACGCCTATCGGTGGATAACGATGTCTCAAACCATACACCAACCATTGAGAACCTATCATATGTCGTTTGTATTATATATGTGCGCATTATAGAACATAATTTAAAAGCATGTTGAAATTTCTATGGATTGCAGTCTCGACTCTCTCAATTGTCCACTGGCGATCAGAGTGCTAGTAAATATGAATTAGTTCCATGGAAAGGATTCTGCAATATTGTCTCTCCTAATCGGCCAAACTATGAAGCAAATGTACTTAATTTCTCTTGTTGTGGCCTTGATCTTTACTTTTCATGGAGAGTTTTGCAACGCAGTATTGGCAGAGACATCGACAACTAATTGCAACAACACCACTTTTTATAAAAAAGGTAGTGTGTTTGCGAGCAATCTGAAAAAAGTGTTTTATATTATTCTTCAGGGCATGAAGCAGAGTGGGTTTAACATCTCTGTATATGGCAAAAATCCTGACACAGTATATGGCTGCCTCCAATGCAGGGAAAACCTCACAGTTGACCAATGCTACACTTGTTCACAATATGCAATTAATACATTTCAACAAAATTGTGGGAATGCTGTTGGTGCTAGTACTTGGCCTTTTCATTGCTTCTTACGTTATGAAAGTTCTAATTTCATCAGACAACTGGACACATATTTGGGGTCTATGTACACAGAGGACTTCCGTGGAGACACGAGTATCTTTGTCCCGACTGAATTGCACTCATCTATTGAGAATCTCTTGAAGAAATTGTCAGCTAAATCAGTAGGTAATACAAAACGATCTGCTTTGGGTAAATCTCTAGATTCTCTTTCTCAAACTATTTACAGTCTGGCCCAGTGCACGAGAGATTTATCTACTCATGATTGCACAACATGTATGTCATTCTCAACTAATAAAATATTCAAATCTTATCCTGAATATGTTGGATTTTAGTACTGGAGTCAAAGCTGCATAGTGCATTATGAGATATATCATTTCTATAATTCCTCTGGCCTTTTACCACACTCTAGAGATACTTTATGTAATGGGATAGATGTGAAATTCTAACTGTTTGAATCATGGTTAACTTGTAAAAGTAAATATTCAAATCCCATAGGAAAATGTAGGGACTTTAAATTCTTGTGTGTTTCTAAAGTATTGTGATCTGATTGTTTCCAGTTCTGATCTATGAGATATTTATGAATTCGGTATGTAAGCAAAAAAACACCATTTCATCTTATTGCCTACTTCATTGGTAATTTCTAACTACTGCTACTGTACACATTGTTGAAATAAATAACTAAACTTTCGTATACAATTTAGAACCGTTGTTATGAAATGTTCTCATCAATTGTTTCCAGAGCCACTACCTTGGAGGTCTTATGCGATGGTGTAGGGGGTACCATGAATGCCCAACTCCAATTGGTGTGTTATCTTTTTTTTACTTTTCTAAAGCTTATTAATAGTATCTAGGATTGTTTTTATATTTGTGAAGCGAATTATACTAATTTCTTTATCGAAATATTGAACCTCATTAGAAATATTGAATGTCATGTCATAACAGATGCATATGGAGCTGTGCCATGTTCTCTCACCGCTTGGTCCAGTTAGAGAACTCTATTTCTTAAGGTTCTGCCAAGAGATTGATGCAGGAGTTTGGGCCGTCATGGATGTTTAAGCAGACAGTTTAGTGGAGAGCTCAATTTCGGTGAATTGCAAGAGGCAGCCATCGGGACTGAGGGGGGAGCACGAAATAATTCTAATGGAAACCCAATCTCTTAAAGAAGCAATGACAAAAAGCAGCTGTTACAACTTACAATTGTGGAAGACCTGCGATTCTCACGGAGATGCCTTTGGAAGAGTGACAACTGTGGGTTGAGAACGTGAGATTAAGAATTGAGGTTTGTCTACACTACCATTCAAACATAATTTACATTTGAAATATTAATATTGAAGGGCATTTTCAGAATTTAACGGTTTCATACATTCATTAAAACTAAACAGTTTCATACATTCATTTTGGCAAAGGTTTGATTTTTTTAAGAATAAAATATAAGATAGTACATATATCACAGATTTGTTATCTTTTCTGTTATGTCATCCTTCATTTTCTAAAGAAATTCTCAAACAAAAACATTGAACACAAGTATTTCTAAAAGACTATTACATCTTTGTTTATGTCAGTAAAATCCATCTTTTCCAGTTCCTACAAGGCATATTTTGGATACCACAAAATTGAAGAAAAATATAGAAATCATGTAGACTGTCAAAATATATTAGAAAAAGACAACATATATAGCAACTATTCCAGTCAAAGCCTACCATCTTTTCCTATATCCAGTAATAGAGATGCATCTCTCTAATTCGAATTCATTGAATTGATTCAGGATACATTGATTAAGTAGACTCAAAAATATTATGGAGAATCCTATAGAAATATCTTTAGAATTCTAATAATAGATATGAAAATTATATTAGCTGACACAAACATGACTAACTGTTCCTAACTTTACATTCTTCTAGAAACGAAATGATAATCATGAGTAATTAACACATTCCAACATCCCCCCCCCCCTTAATACCGTTAGAATGCTAATAATAAATATGATAATATTAGCTCACACATGAATGACTAACTCTTCCTAATTTTACACTCTTCTAGAAACTATATGATAGCTAGGAGGAATTAACACATTCCAACACTTCCCCTTAATTAAGACCATGATTTCTTGTTGGTCTAAGTCTTAGCTAGGCCTTTGACACTTGAGATCAACTAAAATGTTGATTTTACTTCTACAGGTTGGTGCAGGTTGTCCCCAACTCTATGTTGCATAGGGATTTTCTTCCTTTTTCTCCAAGCTTTATATTCTATATACTTTTTCTTCTTCTTCAACTTCAACTTCACTATGATTTTGATCTTCAATATTTCTTTGTTTTCTTTATCTAATTCTTCTTCTGCATATGCATGCACTTCAATTACTATTAATTGAACATATTTGTCAACCTCTGCAAGATTGAAAATCATATTTTCATTTTCTTTCATATCTTCTTCCATTTTCGCAAAAGCTTCAATAACTCTTATGGTTTCCTTCGTTACTTTGTTCTGTCTTCTGTTGTAGTTATGATAGCTTTTCAATATTCACTTTAAACTTCAACATACTTTGACCTTGTAAGCCTCCCCAAAAAATGTTGATTTAGGTTCATAATCAAATTCAACTTTTAGTACAAGATTCTTCTCACCTGTTGTTGTTGTTGCAAAGGAAATTTTAATTTCATCCTTGACATGTGTATCTACACACTAAACTTCACTTTTTAAAGATGTTCATGCACTACATATTGTACAAAATCAATTTTTTCTTCTAAAATTTCTTCAACTATATTGTTTAGGACAATTGTAGTCTCCTTGTCTTGTATATCTTCCTTTCCTTATGTAGACTCTTTCACATCTTCTGCAATTACTTTTATGATATCCAAATATTTTAGTTCTCCCATCACAACAACTTCAATACACTGTGGATCAATGTTGTTCCCCCTTTCACTATATGCCATATCCAAAAAATTCCAAGTTTATTTGGACTTGGTTGTTGTTGTAATCTTGGGAGGAATGTTGTTACCAAAAACTTGTTGAATGAGAAACACTGTTGTTGGATCATTCTTTTTGTTGACAATGAGCTGATCCTTTTGATATTATATCCTCATCTCATACCCTGCTTGACTTAAAGGTTCTTCAAAGTCATTAAACAAAAAATGTATGTGAATTCAATCACATTAAAAATAAAAAAATAAACTCCTTTTTTCTATATCTCTTTTTTTGGGATTATTATCATTATTATTTTTAAATATAATTAAATCATTTTTATTTTTATTTTTAATAAAGATACCATCTAAGTAAAGGGGATGGGAAGACCCATTCCTTCAGCACAGGTGGCTGCTCTATCATCATTTCCCACGGCTTGATTCCTACATTCTCCTCATCCCAACAAACAGTGTCACCTACAGTCACCTAATATATCCTACTCATGACTGCACAACATGTCTGTCATTCTTGACCAATAGAATATTCAAATTTTATCTTGAATATGATGGATTTTAGTACTAGAGTCAAAGCTACATAGTGCGTTATGAGATATATCCTTTCTATAATTCCTTTGGCCTTTGACCACACTCTAGAGATACTTTATGTAATGGGATAGATGTGAAATTCTAACTGTTTGAATCATGGTTAACTTGTAAAAGTAAATATTCAAATCCTATAGGAAAATTTAGGGACTTTAAATTCTTGTGTGTTTCTAAAGTATTGTGATTTGATTGTTTCCAGTTCTGATCTATGAGATATTTATGAATTCAGTATGTAAGCAAACAACCACCATTTCATCTTCTTGCCTACTTCATTGGTAATTTCTAACTACTGCTACTGTACACACTGTTGAACTAACTAACTAAACTTTCATATACAATTCAGAACCGTTGTTCCAAAATGTTCTCATCAATTGTTTCCAGAGCCACGACCTTGGAGGTCTTATGCGATGGTGTAGGGGGTACCATGAACGGCCAACTCCAACTGGTGTGTTATCATTTTTTTTACTTTTCTAAAGCTTAGTAATAGTCTGTAGGATTGTTTTTATATTTGTGAAGCGAATTATACTAATTTATTTATCGAAATATTGAAACTCATTAGAAATATTGAATGTCATGTCATAACAGATTCCCGCTGCAACGCCGCTCGCCATATGCTCTCACCGCCCGAATCGATCTTTGAAAATTCTGTTCAGAGATTTTTGTGATTGATGCAGGAGTTTGTGCCGTTGTGGATGTTTATGCAGACAATTTAGTGGAGAACTCAATTCCGGTGAATTGCAAGAGGCAGCCATTGGGATTAATAATTCAAGACCTCCCTGGAAATTATCACTACTACATGTGGGGGTGTTTTAATATAATGTTTAAGATAATAGTCACCATGGAAGCATTATCACAGACATACTCCATAGCAGCAACATGAATTGGAGCAAGTTGTGAAACTACTCTTGTTTTACTTGCTTTCCTTATAAATATATTTTTAAGGAGTTGTATGCTTTCATTTGTAGCAAAACTCTATGGTGGCAATTTAGGAGATGCTAGTTCTGATCTCTGATATTTAACTGATTCGAGGCTAATATTTAACACAGATCTGTGTTATGACAGCACTGAAATTAAGTGTAAATTGGGCAATCAATTGTACATTCGAATGCATATACATTTTTGATATTTTTTGTTATCAAGGAAGCTAATTCCAATTATACAAAGGTGATGAAATGGTGGAGCTAACCACTGGATATGAATTTATTTTTCCAACATTTAATGTGATTCAACCTTTTCGATTTATATGTTAGAGATTAAACTCTCTTGTAAGATGGAGAAATATTGTACATTTTTATTTTACCTCATAATAGTCATGAAATTAAGTTCCAAATGAGGATCTTGCATGTTCAAATTCAATGACATGAATTTATTTTCAGCGAATATAAGTGTGATGCCTTATTATTTTCAAGGTTGCTTTCTAGAATTGTTAAGTTTTGGGAAATTGTTTATTCACTTAGATTTAAAATGACTGCTGTTAGCTTTAAAAAAAATGGAATTTATTCTTTCTTTCCATAAAAAACAGAGTTTTAAGGTAATTAAAATCACTATTTGGGAACTTGAAATGTTGAAACCACCTTAAAATAACATTTAAAATTATTTGTTTATTTTTTTAAAAATATTTTTTCATATCGTCTCTAGAGAGACAATAGTTTGAATTATGAACATATAGTCTCTATAGAGACAATAAATTTTTGATCTCAACTGTTGTCCATAAATATACAAATGTTATTATCTCTACAAAGACAAAAATGAAAGTGTCTCTATAGAGATAAACTGCAGACAAATGAAATTGTCTCTTAAAAGACAATAATGCTTATGTCTTTATAAAGACAATAATAATATGTGTTCTATATTGTCTTTATAGAGACAATTGTTTGAGACACTAATTTTGAGACAATTGTTTGAGACACAAATTTTGAGACACTAAATTTGAGACACCCGCTTAAATACAATATTTAAGACAATACACAATTTTATTTTTGTCTCTAATTAAGACAATTCACTGTAAAATTGTCTTAAATATTGTCTTAAAACACCCCCACATGTAGTAGTGATGACTGATACTAAAATAGGATTGAAGACACATCTGTTGTAGAAGCAACTAGATCTGATAGACATACCTACAAATCTATAATACCAAAACTTGGATTTGAAATATCACCACGTGATCTCAACTCTGAAGTCCTAGATATGAATCCACGAGTCTGTCAATGATGCTTTGATGCAACTGTGACTAAATGACTAAAGTCTGGAAGCACTGCGCAATCAACTAAAGGTGATCCAAATCCGATCTACCTAGTAACACTCTGAGCCATGGCTTTAACACACTCAACTCGTGGCTCTAGGGCTCTAAGCCACTACCACAACACCCTATGTCCACGGTTGAGCTTCAGTACATCCTGATCTAACCTCAGGGCTTTGGTCACACCCTTAACACCTTGGCCACGGGCACAACACATCCTACCCACAAGTCTGGTTTAGTAGGGCCACTACCAGGGCCTTACTTGCCCACAACTCTGCTTCAATAGACCTATGTGTGGAATGTGGACCATACTCTAACCTTGATCCACTATGTGCCACTTTGCGAACTCCTTTTAACGTGCCTGTGTGAGAAAAGACATAAATATAGACAGAATAAATTGATGGATGCAAAACATAGATCGCTTGAGAAAGTGTGAAAATGAGCTTGAGGCCGCCTCTATTTATAAAGTTGTGAGTGACCGCTTGGGGCTTTGACTGGATCAACATGCGGCTAGACCAACCCATAAAATATTAAATTAATTCATAACTTAACTTATGCTTAACTGATTGGGGCGATATATAGGTCAATTTATATCCTCTCAAAAGGAGGAATCTAATTAAATTATTATCTTAGTCATCTGAGTTGTCCAATGTGGAATTTGACCTTTGTTGCAAAAAATTAACACTCCCTCTCAACTAGGAAGAATTCCACTTTTCAATCTTTGCTTGTAGTTCTCTATATCATGGAGTCATCACAGCTCAACACAATCTATTGAAACATGTTCATCAATCAATATGTCATTATGATATGCATGCATCATCATGTATCGTCACTGAACATCTTTATCATGTAGTCGTAATGTTGTGAACCTTTCTCATTACAAATCATCAATGTACTCTTCATGGTTATTTATGTTTATCTCTTGATTGTTTCTGCTTGTATACTGAACATTCTCAGATATAGAAGAAGAATTTGTCACTAGAGGGGAGCTTGGGATACCAACCTTCATTCATTAGGCTGTCATTCTGGAGTCTTTTCCATCGAGCTACTACCCAGAATATCATCAACGGAGAGCATATCAACAGGGAGCACATCTCGGGGAGTGCATCTCTCGAAATCTCATGGGGGAGCTATACCTCTACAATCCCATTTCTAGGAAATAGGATACCCATCCACGTAGAGGAGATCATCTCAACCCTGGTGTCACATGGGGGAGGTCACTCTCAACCCAGAATCACATAGGGTTATTTCACATCGGGGAGGTCACTCTCAACCCAAAATCACATAGGGTCATCCCAAACCATCCTATTTCTCATTGATCTTCCCATCGATGACCCTGAATAGTCATGTGGTAGAACACTTGCATCCTAATCCATCTTGGATGAGATACCTGACTTAACAAGAGATAAGGATCACACACCTCCAAGCCTCCTAAACCCATTAGCCAACACTACAAGGAAAGTACCCTCTAGCGGATGCTTTTGAGGAACACCTTATAAAAATACCCCAGACATCTGTTTATAGCAGAGGTTACTAGAGGAGGTTGGTGGGTGGAGGTTTTTGCAGATGTTTTTCATCCGGTGCGCTTATCATCCTAAACAACACTGGTGTGTTCAACTAGAGAAAGCACCGGTGCGCAAATAACATTGGCACACCAGGATACCATGTGCTCCGTATAAACCCGCCCGGTACGTCTTATTACTATAGTGCACTGGTGCATCCTAAAACCCCATGCCAAAACTAAAACAACTAGGCGCGGTCTTAAGAAACCACACCGGTGTGCCTATAAAAACCCGCGCACCAAAACGGGGTTAAATAAAAAAAAATTATGGCAAAAAAACTGCATTTTTCACTTTTCAGTGCTCCAAAGCTTTGAAGCACTGGTGCAAATTTTCCTTGTATGAGGCACCGTGACATCAGTTCTCCCATTACATGCCTGACATTAGTGCTCCCATTGCACGCGCTCCTGTTGTGCATTTCCCACCATATCCATTTTGCATTTTGCAAAACAGTTGGAAAATTTAGTTTTGCAAATTCTACAATGAATATGCCTGCTCGACAGCCAAATGTACATGTATTTTTCTTGTTTTTCGATAATTAAGCCTTTTAGCATATTAGAATTGTAAATTAGCTTAAAATTAACCTTAAAAAAAATAAAAAATTCTCGCACGGTGTCCTCAAGGCATTCGGCTCGCACTGGTTTGTGGTGCTGCCTATAAATTTACAGGCCGCACCGCCATCGGTGCTAACAGTATTCGCACCAATTCCAACAAGTGCACCGAGAGTTTTTTAAATTTAAAAAAATTGCGGTGCGGTCAATTACCCGGCCACACCGTTGACCCTGTCGAATAACAGGAATGAAGTGCGTTGACGGAAATATCCGCCCTGGGGCGGGTAATTTTGTCAGCGCACCGCATTCTGGCATTTCAACTTGGTCAATGGTGTGGCTTGCTAAAATACAACACCGTTGAATATGTACTAATGTCAGGAGGGTGGCACGTTGACCAAACTATACACCCCAGGGCGTATAGTTTGGTTAGTGCACTGCCCTCCCAAAACTGGTCCATAGTCAATGGTGTGGCCTGTTTTACCGCTACACCGTTGAATTTGGAACAATTACAGGAGGGTGGTGTGCTTAAAATTTGCAGGTGCACTGCCTCTGGTGTGTTGAAAATTTTCAGGTGCACCACCTCCGGTGCGTGACAATAAAAGACACACTATTATTAGTGCATGCCTGTTTTTTGTGGCACACCGACTGTTTTTTTATTTTATTTAAAAAATAAATTATATATGTATATTCCTAAATACATGTCTCATTTAATAAAAAAAATGTATTTAATATATCAATCATTCAGAGACGTGAAGGAGAAAAGAGAGGGAACAACAACAACAACAGGCGGACCAGTATAACATGGTTCGCCTGTGGGAGGCACGCGAGAGGGAGAGAGATGTGTACCATGACCCTATTACAACAGCTACCCAGGGGCTCCTAAGGCAGGTAGGCCTCTTCAAGTTCTATGAGGAGGCTACTTCCCTAAAGGGCCATGGTTTGTTTTTGCAACATCTTATCCGCAGGTGGAATGCCCAACTACAAGTTTTTTGGGTTGGTCCTAACCAGTGGTACGCGCCCACTGAGGAGGAAATCTATTTCATTACAGGGCTATCGAGGAGAGGGGTGGATTTTCCATCGTTCCCAGAGGTTCCAGGTGGCTATGCAACAGGGAGTCAGTTGGTGTACTCCCAGAGATACATTAGCACAAATATATTGTCTCCTTCATATTTTCATGTCTCCGGAGGTTAGTTACATATTGCTGCATTTGGTAGTGAGGAGGTGAGGTGCCTCTCACTTCTGATTTCAACCATTTCATACAACACCATCGACGAGAAACGTATTAGTTTCTTGCTTCTATATTATGTTGATTCTTTAGTACATGAGCGACGACTTGTTAGTTGGTCTGCCAATTTTTTATGGCAGTTTTGTACAACCTTAGATAGATGTCATGCTCATGCACAAGGGAGGGTCAACTTCCCTTTTGCTTCAGAGCTATTTTATTTATTTTTTGAGAGGTTTCCAGAGATGAGGCCTACTTTTGTTCGAGAACCTCGTAGGCTGATGTTGGATCCACGGAAGCACATGTGAGGACAGATGATGCCCAAGAGGGGAAAGACTAAGTTTTCCGTGAGGATATCGCATGATGCACTGGAGTTTCTAGCTAGAGTTGACAAACATCCCTTTGTTATGGTCCCCTGTCCTTACACTGGTTTGGATTGACGAGGGTGTTCCGACATCCTCTTCATAGATGATGAGCCATCGGATGATAGAGGTAATATTAATGTTCTATTTAAATTTATTCTAACATGTTATTTGACTTGTTTTTATTAAAATGTTTAATGAAATTGTCTAATTATTGTTGTGTAATTTTATATATTTTGCAGACATTGGGTCTTTTGATGGTGATGACATGCCAATGCCCCAAAATGATCGAAGTGTGGATCCTGATTCCAATCAGGATATGGAAAATGCCGAGGATCATGAGGCCGATGCAGACATACCTGTTCCTACTGGTGCAGCGGTACCGCCTTTTTCTAGGCACGATAGGCTTGATAGTAGATTGAGGATGGAGTTGGGTGACCAACTCTGTGCATTATTTGTTGAGGTAGGAATCAGGCTCATTACTATGAGAGACATACAGGCCGATGTTAGGCTGGTACATATGTGGAGAGGCATGCCGCGTGACATTACAACCTAATGCGGCATGTCGTAGGAGCTACGACCTTAGTTACACGGTTGAGGAAGTCCCTTGCACGTTATAGGCATGGTCGAGACGCAGCACGTGATCGAAAGTCTGCGAGAAACGATGCATCATCTGATGATCACGATTAGGGGAGTGATCATCATTCACCTCGCGCCATGCCAGATAATCAGCCTGCAACATCGACCAACAGTCATCATGGAGAGCAGGTTGGACCCTCGGCCATGTCGAGTCAACATCCAACAACACTCATGATCATGAGCAGGATGGAACATCGACCATGTTGAGTCATCACGATGAGCAGTCGACAGTTGATCCTGATCAGCATGAGGCACTAGTACCATATCAACAAGCACATGATGATCAGCATGTATCTGAGCTTGTCGAGGCTTCACCATTGACAAAGAAGGCCTTGACTAGTACTGATATTGATGATGCGCCACCAGCTGATATATGAAATTTATGTTACAGTTTTATATTTTTGACATTATATATATATATATATATATATATGGTCCATGTATTTTATGTTCATGTTGCAGTTGTACTTAATTTACATGTTGGTGATCATCATGATGTGTATATTGTTAGTTCATGTTAGATATGTTCATTTAATGTGTAGCTTGTAGATAGATGTGTATGTGATAGTAATTATTTGACATGAGATGAATATTTGATGTTTGTGTTGTGATGATGTTATACAATGCTAATTGTGTTTTGGTAGATGATCATGATCACGATGATGTTAGTGAATTTGAATGCGTTTTTTAGTCAAATATGATGTTTGTACGATGGTGATCATGATCATGATGTCTATTATTTAATTTAATATTAAATGATCATGATATTTATTAAATATTATGTCGTGATTGTAATTGAAATTTTAATTTTAATTGTATGTAAAATTGTAAAATTGTATTTGTATTTGTAATTGTAATTGTAATTGTAATTGTATATATGACAAATTGTAAAAATGTAATTGTAATTGTAATTGTTTTTAAAATTCTAAAATTGTAATTGTATTTGTAATTGTATGTAATTTTTTTTTTTTAATTATAATTGCAATTGTATGTAACATTATAAAATTGTAATTGTAATTGTATGTAAAATTCTAAAATTGTAATTGTAATTGTACATGAAATTATAAAATTGTAATTGTAATTATAATTGTATGTAAAATATTTGTAAGATTTTAATTGTATTACAGTGAAATGATTGTAATTGTAATTTTAATATATGTAAAATTCTAATTCTAATTCTAATTCTAATTGTAAAATTCTAATTCTAATTCTAATTCTAATTCTAATTGTAATTGTACGTAAAATTTGTATACATTATAAATTTAATTAAGTTGTGCATGATTGACATGCAGGAAAAACATAAATTCAATTAGGTAATGAAAATATAAATAAAATCTAAAGTAAATATTATGTCTCGAGATGGATAGGGAGAACTCTGCGATGGACTTTGAGAAATATTATGGAACAAGTTGGATTTTGAAGGATTGTCCATTCGATATAATTATGATATTTTCTCCTTGCAATTGAGAAAAATCAACAATAAATTTTGGTGTACACACCTAAAAGTAATTTCGGTGCCTTAAAAATGGACTTCTTGTTATCGGTGTTAATGTACACATAACCGCACTGGTGAGTTTTAGTTACTATGCGTCGGTGTCGTGTTTTCAATGGACACACCAGTGTGGTGCTATTAAGTGACGCACCGGTGACGAATAACCACAAATAAAAAAAATGCAAGTCTATTTTTTTAAGTGAAAAAAAGCGGTAAATTGAAAAATAGGCAGAAAAATATTTTTGAAAATATAATTTCATAAAACAATTCTTTAAATACTAAGCACTTTTCATTATTTCACTATTTTTGCAAAAAATATTTAGTGAGAGATTTACAGGAGATATACCTGGAGCAAGAGAGCACGAGAGCACTGTGGAGCAGTGAAATACATTCGAATAGAAGTATTCAGACAATCAGAATTCCAAACCTCTAGTGATTCAAACCCCGTAGCATAGAATTTCAAACGATCTCGTGATTAAATTTTATTGTTTTGTTTTTACTTTTTTTGCTGTTTTTTTTACGCAGTAAGTAAAATTTCAATTTGTTGTTCATTTTCAGAAAAAAATAAATAAAATAAATAAATAAATAAATCCATTTTTAACCTAAATCCTTCATTCTTTTTGTTTCGTCCCTTTCTTCTCCCTAGTTCCGTGATTTCAAAATTAGGGTTTTTCATTTTAGATTTATAGGGTTTGTATTGCTATATATAGGCCTATGACATCCAACCCATGGGACAACTTACATAGTCGGATCCCAATCCATGTAGGCCCTTGCGTGAATTTAAAAAAAAAAAACATAATTTTTTTAATCGGTGCGCCTGGTGTGACCTAGCGCATCAGTGTGCTAGATTATCCCAGCGCACCGCGCACATACTGTTTGATAAAAAAATTTAAAACAATTTTTTTTAATCCGTGCGCCATATGTAAAATAGGGCATACATTGTAAATTTAATTAAGCTGTGCATGATTGACATGCATGAAAAACATAAATTCAATTAGATAATGAAAATATAAATAAAATATAAAGTAAATATTATGTCTCGAGATGGATAGGGAGAACTCTGCGATGGACTTTGAGAAATATTATGGAACAAGTTGGATTTTGAAGGATTTTCCATTCGATATAATTATGATATTTTCTCCCTGCAATTGAGAAAAATCAGCAATAAATTTTGGTGTACACACCTAAAAGTAATTTCGGTGCCTTAAAAATGGACTTCTTGTTATCAGTGTTAATGTACAGATAACCGCACTGGTGTGTTTTAGTTACTGTGCGTCGGTGTCGTGTTATCAACGGACACACCAGGGCGGTGCTATTAAGTGATGCACCGGTGACGAATAACCACAAATAAAAAAAACACAACTCTATTTTTTTAAGTGAAAAAAAGCGGTAAATTGAAAAATGGGTAGCAAAATATTTTCGAAAATATTATTTCATAAAACAATTCTTTAAATACTAAGAACTTTTCATTATTTCACTATATTTTGCAAAAAACATTTAGCAAGAGATTTACAGGAGACATACCTGGAGCAAGAGAGCATGAGAGCACTGTGGAGCAGTGAAATACATTCGAATAGAAGTATTCAGACAATCAGAATTCCAAACCTTTGGTGATTCAAACCCTGTAGCATAGAATTTCAAACGATCTCGTGATTAAATTTTATTGTTTTGTTTTTACTTTTTCTGCAGTTTTTTTTACGTAGTAAGTAAAATTTCAATTTGTTGTTCATTTTCAGAAAAAAATAAATAAAATAACTAAATAAATAAATCCATTTTTAACCTAAATCCTTCATTCTTTTTGTTTCGTCCCTTTCTTCTCCCTAGTTCTGTGATTTCAAAATTAGGGCTTTTCATTTTAGATTTATAGGGTTTGTATTTTTATATATAGGCCTATGACATCCAACCCATGGGACAGCTTACATAGTTGAATCCCAATCCATGTAGGCCCTTGCGTGAATTAAAAAAAAAAAAAAACATAATTTTTTTAATCGGTGCGCCTGGAGTGACCTAGCGCATCAGTGTGCTAGATTATCCCAGCGCACCGCGCATGTACTGTTTGATAAAAAAATTTAAAACAATTTTTTTTAATCCATGCGCCATATGTAAAATAGGGCATCAGTATGCTATTTCATTATGGCGCACCACAAATGTACTGTTTCACAAAAACAATATTTTATTGTGTTAATCGATGCACCATGTAACAAATAACGCACCGCACTAGGTCTCCTAGTTGAAAGAGGGCACCGTATGGTGGTCCCTTGTTTGCGCAAGGAGTTTATAAGAATATGCCGCACCACCCCCTTCATGACACCATATGCTACAAAAACTAACATTAAACGATTTTTATTATTTTGTCTGTGTTAATCGCAATGGTGGTTGACATGTAACGCACTAGTTCTCCTTTTGCAATAGAGCACCATACGATGTTTTATATTGTTTGGGCGGTGCGTTTATAAGACCACCATGCATTGACGTCAGTGCATACACCATGAAAAGCGCACTGGTTTCTTGATATTATTTTTTAACCTGAAAAGTTGACAATTTATTTATAAAATATATTTAATGAATGATATGGTACATGTTTCATATTGATAAAGAAATGGCTGACAAGAGATCAAGTAACAAAAATATTGATAACACATCAAGAAAATAAAAAAAGGCAAGTTTTTTGTAAATTCTTTACAAGAAATATTATTTTTGAACTATATGTAAGTTTAGCTAATATGTATTGTTTACTGTGTATCATGCAGAGTCACAAAATGACGAAGCTTGATAAGATTATTTTTGATCTAGGACCAGAAGAGCATAAAAGCTTGATGGAAAAATTGCAAAAGGATGAATCAGGTGAATGAAAAAAATACTATCGATCCAAAATGAGTTTCTTTTTTTATTTTCATTAATTGTATACTTAAAACAATTAGATAACATGTTTAAAACAATCTATTAATTCACATCTGCTTAATGTTCTACAGAGACCAACAAATCAGAAAAGGAATGTTGTTCTAAGAAAAGAAAAAAACAGAACATGCAAATGAAAATGAATTTCTCCTTAGCTCATCTGGAGTAGTGTTGGAGGTTAATGAAAGGGGAAATTTTTTTACAAAAGTTTGAGGGATCTAGTGGAACGAATGTATAGATGTTTTTTCCACTTACAATAAAAAAATCAATCCAATGATTCCAAGAACCAAATTTTATCTAAACTACAGGAAGAGTTTCAAGAGAATTGGTCAATGAGACATACGAGACTTTTAATAGAAAAAACCTATAACAACAAAAAAGAAAGAATGAAAAAGTAATATTCCTTTAAATGTTTTTCTAGAATTATTTATAAATATCATTTATATCACTTTTGTTATATTTACTTTTCATATATCAATATAAAAATTAAATAGTTTATTGTTATGTTACATTTTCAGGAAGATTATGAAAATCTCGAAAGATGAACGAGCTGATATTAAAAATATGCCAGTAGGAATGTCCAAAAAGGTGTACAAGGAGATGGTCAAAGAAATGGAAAAAATTGCATCGCATGAGGAGCCAACTCAACAACAACGTGCTTCAAATGTAATATGTAATCATTGAATTTTCCGATCATTAGGTACAATAAATAAACAATTTAGCATTAAATATTAATTTTCAAGTATTTTCTTGCAAAAAAGAAAAGAAAATGGAACCCATTCAGCACATAAAACATGACGACAAGGAAGAAAAGGGTTGATATCTAAGTTTGTGAGTAATTGTTGCTTCCTTATAACAACTTAACTAGATTTCATTTTTGTATATTTTAAGTTATTTTACAAAAATCATCATTGAATTTCTTCAAACAGGTGCTAACATACAAAGAAGAACCATCAGACGGATGATTAACATTGGGTTAAATATGGGTTGTGAGTATATGTTGGCATATCAGAAATTAATTGTGGAATTTGTAAGCATCTATCGATCCTGTTTTATTTAGCTCCGTCTATAATTAATGGAACAAATAAATCTTTTATATTAAATATATTATTTGTTATCGGGTATAAAGCTTGCAGGAAACAAAGTATGGAACTGCGCCAACAGATTAAATCTTGAAAGATGGCATAGTACATGGTTTTGAAAGAATGTGTATAGTTTATGAGTCAATTGTTCCTATGGTACATCATTTCTTTTCGATTTACGTTGATGTATATTATTTAATATTGCAATTTTCATTATTCTCACCAATGTATATACGCTCAATTTATTTTCTGTTTGTAGATGGAAGGTGAAGAAGAAGAAAACAATAAACACCGTGAACAAAACATTCATGAAAATAATCCAAGTCATGGAAGTAGCTCGAGAAGTGACAACAGTTCAAGCGAAGAATGATGATCATTATGTTTGGATATCAAAGCAAGGCGTTGTATTTTTTGAAATATTTGT
The DNA here is from genome assembly GCA_034641835.2 of Pinus albicaulis. Classification (NCBI taxonomy): domain Eukaryota; kingdom Viridiplantae; phylum Streptophyta; class Pinopsida; order Pinales; family Pinaceae; genus Pinus; species Pinus albicaulis. Next base: position 194,667,534 of record CM076579.1, read on the forward strand.
CTGTGAAATCAGACATTTTGTTTAATGTAATGGACATAGTGTCCCAATTGAAAGACAAAGGGATACCAATAGCTGTCCCATTTTGTATGACAAAGATTGTCTAATTCATATATATATATATATATATATATATATATATATAATAAAATATGTTTTAATTTATTCTATTGCGTTCTCCATTGTCGCTGTGAAATGTAACACCACTGATTAAATTTATGGATGATTAAATGTTATAATGAAGAGATGTGAAATCTGATGATATGATATAACAAATTAATCCAAACATCACATTCAAATTCACTAATAAAATTTTTATTGATATGAATATTGTTATAAGATATGTGTCGTCTTTTGATGAATAATGAATTTAAAAAAATCACAATAATTATGATATGATATAACAAATTAATCCAAACATCACATTCAAATACATTAATAAAAATATAATTAATATGAATATTTTTATAAGATGTGTCGACTTTTGATGAATAATGAATTCTAAAAGATCACAATAATTGCACTGTCACAGGTCGATGTTTCTAAAAAATACAAAATGCACACCGGTATGTGTCAATTACTGTACACCAATGCTCTTGTATGATAATGTGCATTGGTGCGTTTCTACGACCTGTGGACACCACACAAATACCAATACCAATTATAAATCTCGGTGCATTTGTGTGATACTTCGCATCAGTGCGTTTATGCGAGACTACGCACCGATGCATTTGTACGACCTATGGACACCGCAAAAAACCAATACGAATTAGAACAATCGATGCGTTTGTCTGATACTGCACACCGTTGTGTTTCTATAAGAATATGTACCAGTGCGTTGATACAACCTATGGCACCGTACAAATCCCAAGACCAATTAGAATGACCCCTTGCGTTGTATCACCAACAATGCGCCCGGTGCGGTTTTAGACCTTGACGGCCCGGTGCATGGACCTTCGACCACCCTGGGCCACTGTCTAGATGACACACACCGGTGTGTTGACACCTTGGTAGCGCACCGATGAAAAAAACATCTGTAATAACCTCCAGCTTCCCAGGTTTTTTACTTGTGTTGAAATTTCGTTAAAAGCTTCACCAAAACCTTTGTAACCATAAAAAAATGTTGTAGAAAATGTGTTTTTGATAGTTTTGGAAAATTTTATAACACTAAAAATATCCTTTATAACCTCTGCTAGAGGATCTTTTCCTTGTAGTGCAAATTGGGAGGGCCAATCCCAACAAACCTTGTGAATATGATTCCAACTGGGTATACTCTGCATATACCAACCTGTGGAGGAGATACTCTACTTGTAAAAAATAACAAGGATCACACACATCCCACGGGTGATAGATAGGTGAGAAACTTCTTCAACCTTATTGTATAGAGTTCCATCAACTCGAGGAGCCCTCAATCTCAATTCCTCATTCTGGGAGCTCAAACAGAAATGGAAGAGATGACTCAGTGTCCTCGATCAACTCTACTCTCATATGGTATTTTTTGATTCCTCTACCTACAAGACATCAAATCAAGTGTTATGTTAGAACAAACATCATCATGTAAATCACATCAAGATACCAATAACAACAATATACCAAAATCGTCCTCCCTTTCATGGTGGTGTCATATGCACATGGATACTATAATCATCCTCCCTCTCATGGAGGTGTCAGTCACAAGCCTCAAATTGTGTCAAACATCTATGTTGTCTCAAATGAATGGAGAACACATAGTCCCAACTATATGTATTTTGTATTTTCTGTCATCATCATGTATCCATGTCTTATCTAGATCATGCACAATCAACTGTCTAAGGAGCTTCTACATCATGCCTCACAACTGTCCTATCTAATGACATTTTACCCGACCTTGGTTGTACTATGGACCTCTCATCCAAAGTGTCATGGCAGATCTCATACTAAGGCAGCATCCAAATTTTCTCATCAATCCAAAACATCATTAGTTCATTCATGCAGCTACATATCATGGGAGAAATATCTCAACCAGATAATATATGTTTGGTGGAAATTATGAGTGAAGCAACTCAATCATGAATTCAATCATGTGCTACACACATCATATAAGGATGAATTTTCAACATGAAACATCAATGATTCAACCAACTACCAGATGCCATATCATGTTCAATCAACATTTGAACTTTAAATTAGAGCATCAAAGGATTTACATTACACTAAGAAATTTCAATAGCCTTGCTATATGGAATTTTTGTCCCAAATTGCAGAGATCAATTTATCATGCCATGATACATGATTACAATATTCAAAAGTCATCTCCCTCTTAGATTTTCAAAGGCTCATCACCTGTCAATGATAGACTATCAATATGTATAATCAAAGCCAAAAATCAAGGCCATACCTTGGAACTCATTAACCTGACTTCGTCGGATATCAGTCAAATATAAAAAAATTTGAATCAAGGAGTTTGTATCACACAATAATCTCTATGAGCCTAAGGCCTTATCATGCTAACATATCTAGCCTTAATCAAATGAATGTTGTGTTAACTAAATTAGCTCATCCAAGTTTAGAAGCGAGTCACTACTATTATCAGAGACATTTATTTCATAGTTATCAATTCTTTCAACCAGAGACAGGTAGCACACATATCAAGTCTTGACTTCATTTCATGTCAAGCTCTCAAGAATGTCATTTAACATGTCATTATAGGCCATTTCCATCATTATATGTAACTGCATACATATCAATATTAGGTCATGCATTTTCATACTACGTAAAAACAACCATTGTGCTAGAAACATGGATGCCAATACAAAACCATATGTATGTATACTCACATACGATACTGAAGGTCACTATGCCCACATATCATAGTCATCTGGGAAAATCAACCATCACCAAATCAAAACATGTAAAATTCAAAAGTGCAATCATGGTAATATCTATAAATCCAAACATGTACGAATCATTAAGAATAATGTCAAAATTACCAAACACAATTTATCAATATAGATTAGCCTTAAACATAATGAAATATCCATATGAATGTCTTAGTCACCTACACACACAAGTTCAGTTAAAAAATACAAACTTTATCGACTAACAGATCTTACTAGCATCTCCAATAACTATGCAGAACTAGGATTTTCCCAATGGCGATCTGATTTCATGCTCAATTATAGCAGTACAAGAAATCAATTCACAACGACATTAGAGATCAATGGATTCAGAGCATAGACCGAATTCATTATACAAAAGTTCAATTATGTTTCTACTAGGCATAGTCACATCTATAAGTGTTCCTTTGTGCGAATAAGGCTCAGACCTCTGTTGTAGATCAACAATGTCCGAACATTGAAAAAATAATCTCTTAGGAGATAATCTCCCTCTGAATGAGAATCCATTTCATTCATGTCATCAACCTGTATTTACAGGGATCAAGCAATAGAAACTAAACACATATCTATCATGATCATCAATATCATGTCATCCATCTTTGATCAAGTGCTAGACTAGAAAGATCAGGGCGATAGGTTGATGTGACATCACAACCTTAAAATCAAATAATAATACATCAAGTTAAAGTATTTAACTTCACTACATGCTATAGCCACATATAGTCATCAATCTGAACATCAATCACATAAATAATACCATGCATATCATAATCAATAGGATCAAGTTAGGTTAATTAATAAAAAAACAAGGAGAAATGATTCTTCTCTATGAGCTTTCAACATGTTGATCACAAGTATTATCAGTACCATATTAATGTGGTAAACTTCCATAAGAGATCCAATAGATATTATGCATATCAATAATCAAGAGAACCATCCACTAAAAATCAAAATCAGGATCTAAAAGCAATATATGTTATCCAAATATTAAGTTATGCTACTATATCCGTGATCGGAAACCACATAAATTAATCTCACAGAATCAAGAAGATCATTACGATCAAACCATTCAATACCACATCCACCATTTCATCAACATAAATCTCAATCACTCTTATACGTGCATGCATGAGCCATCTGAGACGTAGAAATTATCAATATACCGAAGGGCTTACCTAGCCATCCAATGTTGTAGCTAAACCATAATATTAAACAAATATAGCATGCATGCCTTACCGTATTACCTGTGCACCTTCACATAGGTAGCTTTTAGTGCAAAAGTTCCTCTTTACCTTTTCAGATCTAGCCATCTTTCCTTTTCCAGATCTAGCTGCATTTCCAAATCTAGCCAAATTTCCTTCATTTCCTGATCTAGCTATCTTTCCTGCATTTCCAAATATCCTCAAGAGTATTCCACTCATCACCTCTCATCACAGAGGTTAGATATATCTAGGTGCTCAAATATACATGCAGGAAGTAATGGCTAGAAACAATAATAATAGAAATTGGATCCATCAACATAAACAAGAGTAAGAGTTATAATTCAAGGAATAATTATCTTCAATGAGAGACGATCCTCTCCCTCATGAACCAAATTTCAAGAGTCAGTCATAAATCATAAAGAAGTGTTGCTTTCAATCAAAAAATTTATCAATACCCAAGTCAAGTATCAAACTAATCCAAGTCCTTGAGCATCTTCACAAAGGCCATGTGAGGGTTTCATATACCGAATCTCAAGACATTACCATAAACCAAGGTTTCTCTCAAACCCTTATCCAATAACTACCTAGGGATTTATTCATACCCTAGAATACTTTTAGGTATCTACCATCCTCTGCTTGCTTCCATAGAAGTGTCTCGTTGGGGTGATCCTCATGGATTTTCTTCAACCAGCTCTGATACCATTTTAATTTTTCATAAAGAAGTATTGTTCTTTACTTTTTGTTGTGTAGGTAAATCATCTCTATAGACAGAGACGATCCCTCTAGTCCTAGAGTGGGTCTAGCAACAAGGGAACAAGCTAATGTGTATGTTCCTAGTTAATGAATGAAATAGGTTGGGATAGATTGTCCTACCTATAGTCCAACGCGATTGTCACGGCTATAGTAGTGGCGACCTCTTGATCTCTAACTCAACAGGTCGTGGTCCTTCAACAATGGTGCTTGGATTCCTGCACAAAGATCAAATGAAAAATGAAGTGTAAAAGACAATAATTGCATTCATAACTAGCTAATCAGTCAAGGGAGATTAAACATATTGTGTAAAATAAACCATATAACACAAGATGGGAACCAGACATTAGTCATGTATATATAAATAGAAAGAAAGAGATTACAACTGGAGCCTTGACGTCACAGCCTCCTTCAACAGGTTCAATCGAAGCGCGTCTCAAAGGATTGTCAAGGAATTGGGACGAGGCAAGGACACAAGCCTAAGCTCTCTCCCAACAAAGGTCTCTTCCTGCTATATCTCACAAACAAGATGTTCAACAATTCTCTTCAGCTTTTCAGCTATAATTGTTCAGCTAGTGTATTAATGGGAGATAGCTTTATTTATAGAGGGAGAGGAGGAGGTTGGGATCCCTACAATGGTGGAAGGGAGGCCTTATCCTTTATGAGGTTTCCCCAAAAGGTGGAAACAAGAGGCCATAGGAGGGTGGTCATGGTTATTCAGTCGAACGACCCAGGCTGACTCACCCATGAAGTTGTTAGCATGGAAACTTCGCCTTTATTTTTGAAAAAAATTCCAAAAATAGCTTGGCACGGGTAGCTCACTGGGATAGAGTGCCAATGGGTGCGAGGCCTAGTGTTAATATTCCTAATTGGTGTGAGGGCATAACGGTCTACTAGCGCCAACAAAAAAACATATGTTTCTGATGGTCTGCTCAAGGAATTATCAACAGAAGGGATGTTTTCCTCATGGAAAGGGATGCAATGATGGTCTCTGCAAGGCATGACACTTCTTATTAGTCACAAAAATGATCCTCCAATGTGTGGGATGGGAATTGCAGGAACGGTGAAAAAATGTTGTGTAATAGATGCCCCCTAAAGCATGAGGTCCGAGAGAGAGGGAGGGGTGAAATGATTTACGAGAACACGTTCGAACCAAACACCATTTTTGGAAGAACTGCAAGTACAAATACAACTGATACCTCTGATATATGAACATGTGGCATGGGTGCTGCCATCCATAAGAGAGTACATAAAAACTGAGATCCGAGGTATGGACGCAGCCATCCAGTAGTAAGGGTCAAAAAATAGACTCAGGTAAGGTTGCAACCATCCAATCGAAAGAGATTCATGCAATAAGTCATGATAAACCACAATATGATGCATCCTGGGTCTTATCAGACAAAACCTAGGCTCTTGCACTCCATCTAAACTCGAACAAGTACAAATTCAAGCATGCGAATATGTGAGCTGAAGTCAAACATGTAAGAAAGTCACCTGATTACCAGCAAAAGATGAAAGCTATTAACAGGCACGAGATAAATCACCAATAATGGCAATGGCTCTCAACATACAATAGGTACAATCAACGAAATGTGAACAATGTTTTGGCATCTAACACTCACAGAATCACTCGATCGAATGCCAATGATGTGGACCTATCGTCAAATGTGAAGAACCTGTCGTTGAGGCATGCAAGATCCAAGGTACTGGAAGGGAGTCTCTATGTCAACTCCCTGGATAATGAGCTAAAGTCGACAAGAAGTGAACCGGTCGAAGGAGGGCCATAATTTTTCCCACATCATCTACACGAGACAATGGAACATGATAATAGTGAATCAGGACTAAACAAAGATCAGAGGGAGGTTGAAAATTGCAAAGTCAAACTTCTCTTGAACATATTAGTGACACGACTCTGGATTTGGAAGTACTTGACATCAAGGGATCTGAGGTCATGATGACGTGGAAAAGAGCGGACGAGAGGTAAAAAAATATTACCCAAACCCATGGAGGCAAACATGATGAAATGAGATGTCCCCAACCCGACACGAATGCAGATGAGTGTCATGTTCAAGAGCGACATACTGCCGACACGACTGTGGATTGGTTCCATTTTCCCCCACCATTTCTAGTTAGAACCCCAATTATTTTTTAAAAAAAAGCTTGAAGGGGATAGCATATGCTTGCGATGTAAGTTTTTCCTTCGGAAAAATCCATCCTAGTACATTTTATGGGCCCTAGGAAGTAGTAACTCGAGTAACGTCATGGTGACGATTTCCGATGTCATCAAGATTTAATGAGTCCAACAAGGTAAGAACTCGACAGATTTTTATATTTAGAGAGTTTGAAAAGAACTAGAAAAGAAAACTCCAAAAAGTCCCTTTCTGTAAATAGTCCCTCAGATCCGAAAAGGTAGAAAACAAGATCCGAGAGAATCTCTTAGTCACGATAAGCTAAGGTATTCCTTTTTCATAAATAATCTATCCTAGCCCAAAAAAGGGGTAAATGTATACCAAGAGTCTCAGAAATATTTTCAGTTTTAGAGAGTCAGAAAAGAGCTGAAATATGACTCCAACAGTGACTTTTTCATGTTTTTATCGAGTCCAAAAAGTATAAAATACAACTCATTACTTCATCATCGTTACATTAAAAACCTTCCGGTGCACAAGAGATGCATGTAAAACCCATTTCTTGAAATAACATAGTGAAATAATCAAAAAATATGTCTTAAAACCTAGTTAAGGTTTTTAAAAGTTATAAAATGCCAAAAATGGTAAAAAATAATTACTTTTCACTTTTACCTCTTGTGGAGAAATAGTTACCCTTTTTACACTGTGATTTTGCGGTAGCGATAGTAGGAAATCCGACAGACCAATCTTGAATCTGTTAGTTCCAGCTAAGAGGTAACATCCTTCCCTAAATTTTGATTATACTTTCATTACCTGCAACCACAAATTTGGAAATCTATGGGGGAAATTTAAAAAAATAGGGCACGACGTTTAGCGTGAGTATCGGGCATGGACTCGTGCCAATCACCCAAAATTTTGAATTGGGTCGTGCCAACCGCGACGACCATTTAAGTTAAAAAAGAAAGCAAATAGGCCCATTTTCAACAATTAGAAGCTTTGAATTTGGCTAATGACATTCCTATGAATGTGTTTGCAAGTGTGAAGTGAAAAAATGGTGATAGAATGGAAATAACGAGAATATAGTGAAGAATAACGAACTTGCCATGGAAAATGAACGATGCATGGAAGCTCTTAGATATTGTGGGCTCAAGAAATTCTTCATGACACCATGCCTCAGAGCTCAACCAGAGCTATTATAATATTTTATCAGTGTTTGGGACATTGATCAAGAAAATTTCATCATTCATGATCAAGAACTCGAGATTGAAGTTTCATATGTTTATTTCATAACAGGATTGTTGCGGAGGGGGGGTGTACCAATCCTAACCAACACCCGACCTACAATGGAGAACATGAGTATGGTGACTGACAGGGTGTGTCCAGGGGCAAGGAAAGGATCGAGAAGCAAAAAAGTGGATATCTAGACTATTCCAGACTTGGCATTAAAGGTAGTGCTACACACCATCACACGAGCTGCAGGATCGCAAGCACCACATGAAGCGACAAAGAAAAAAATACTTCTTGTTGTATATTGTCTGACACAAACCCTCTACAACTGGGCAGAGGTAGTGACAATCAACATGAAACATCAATTGACAAAGTGCAAGAAAACCAAGTGAAGCAGTTCGGTTATGAGTCCATTCTGGTATCATTCATCTTGGAACTACTACCAATATTTCAGCATCAGGAGGTTATAGTCCCGACACCACTAGCACAGGAACCACGGATGGCCCATTGGGCAGCTCTTATGCCAAGGTCAAGGGGCGGTCAAAAAATGTCCTAGAGACCAGAGTTCTTTAAGTGGCTCCACCGATAGCTGATCATCGTGGAGGATTGGTCCTACACTGGCACAGATTTCACTGGTTATGCAAATCTCCCACTCCCAGAAGGAGAATATTGGGATGAAGTGCTTGGCAAGACTCACTTTTTATTTTTATGAGTATTATGATTTTTTGGTTATGCATGCTCTGACATTAAATCCATGTAATTGCAGATGTTGGCCCAGAAAGACCTGCAGGTATGTCCCCGATAGCGAGGTGGATCTATTGCAACTTTGATGTTACCCCTCAAGGTGAGGGAGGCGAGGAGGAGGAAATCATATGCAACTTGGAGGGAATCTCCTGTGGGATCTTAGACTATGCACGATTCGATGATGTTCCTCATGCATACTAGAGACACACTACAGGGGTGTCAAACCGAGTTCAATGCTTGCTGAGGCGGCTTGTATAGGTGGTGACATGATATCATGAGCGTCATGCCGAGTAGACACCTAGGTTTTGTTTCCACATATTTTTTGAGAGAAATGATGTCTCAATATGTAACTAAAACACACATATTTTTTGAACTTTATGATGCACACTGATGCAAACATTCGATATATATATATATATATACATCTATTTTTCTGTTATGGATACTGTCATGTGATGATGATTTTTACAAATTATGCAAATGTCTATCTAATACAATGTTAGCCACTGTTTCAGTTAATGCATTCATTCGCCTAGGAATATGTTGATATGTGATGTAATGAAAATGTCTTTCCATCAAACGAACATGTAAATACAACCTTAAGATGTGAGGGTTTCTAACCGAATAATGTCCATTAAGCCAAAGAACGACAAGCTGTGAGTCTAGATTTACAACCAATGCACGAATGCCGAGGGTAATTGCCTCGGTTAATAGTTAAATAACAACACTATACTCAGCAACATTGTTTGTAGTTCTTCCTAGACAGATACCTTGAAGATATATCAACACACCGGAAAGATCATAAATCACCCAGGCTGCTGAAGATAGGTTCCGGGTACTACGGGAAGCATCATCCGCGAAACCGACATAAGGGGTAATAGACATTTGCACATTAAGCAACGACCCAATAAGTAGGAAAACGCTCACAAAGCACACCAAGCCAAAAATTTACAAAAATTAAAATAACACCTATGTACAAAAAACATGCACGAATGACTCATGCATAATATTTTTTAAGATACAACCCATTTTTGGGCTGATCCAAAGGATGACCTTCGTAATCAATAAGCTCATAGGCCCCATTCCACAAAACATGTTTAGAAATGTAGGGCCCATGCCACATGGGTTGAAATTTTCCTACGCCCAGCTTATCATGAGCTTGGTCATACAGGAGGACAAGGTCTCCCTCTACCAAGGAGCAATGGGAAACGGACTGGTCAAAATGAGCTTTGACCCACTTATTCTATGCTTCAATGACCAGAGCAGCAAAGTGGCGAGTTTCATCTAGCCTTTCTAAGTAGATAAGACACTCTTCTTCTGGTGAAGTATTCGACAACAATTCAACATCCAACTTGAGCAAAGGTATCTCACATTCAATTGGAAGGGTATCTTCTAGACCGTAAAAAATCTGAAATGGAGTGAATCCGATCGCATCCTTAACTGAGGTTCAATATGCCCAAAGAGCTAAAAATAAAATGAGATGCCAATTTGATTTGTGCATCCAAATCGTACGTAGAAGCATAGTGACAAGAACTTTATTCATGGCTTCAACCTGGCCATTGGCCTGAGGATAGTACGGCGTTGAGATGTCATGACGTAGGCCCAACTTGGAAGTCAACTTCGCCACCATATAATGCCAAAAATGAGAACCATGATCGGTAATGATGGCTTGAGGTACACCAAACCTAGAAATTATGTGATTGAATATGAACTGAGTTGTTGTCTTACCATCAGCCGCAAGTGTAGGCATTTCTTCGGCCCATTTGGTGAAGTAGTCAACGACTACGATGATATAAACATGCACCTTAGCCGAGTGAGTGTTACACATCATAAAATCTATGCCCCACTTCCCAAAGAGACCAACGGTAATGGCAGGGTCGATATGGGAAGGTGACGCATGCATCTTGTGTTGATAGATCTACCAGTCATGGAATTTATGAACAACGACAATGCAGTCCTTGAAGATGGTGGGCCAGAAATACCCTGCACGAAGAATTTTCTGTGCAGTGGCATAAACAGACATGTGACCACCACAAGCGCCACTGTGACAGTCATTTAGGGCTTTCTCAGCCTCCTCGAGAATCAAACATCGGCGAAGAATGGAATAAATCTGATGCAGTAGAGTGTATCTCCGACTATACGATAGGGTTGCGATTGATGACAGATGCATCGGCGAGCATCCTTCTTCAACTCAAATCTAAAGGTAGAAGTTTGAATATATTCTATGATATCACCATACTAAGGATCGAGGGTGTTGATCAGAAAAAGTGTATCATCTGTAATGCGTTCCTCAGAACTAGACAGAGCGAAGTCGAAAGGGATAGAGCATATTAGATCAGCAAAGACTAATGATTTCTTCGACTTAGTAGTAGTGAAATCCAAATCGAACTCTTGGAGGATGAAAATCCACTTCGAGTACTTGCCCCCCAAAAATTGACGAGAAAATATGTAGGTCATAGGGTTGTAGTCAGAAATCATAGTTATGGTACGCAACAAAATGTAGTTACAAAATGTTGAATAGCTTGAACAATAGCCAACGCCAACTTCTCGACATGTGCATAGCGTGTTTCAGTATCGAGAAGGTTATGAGATAGATAATAAATGACATGTTCACCACCAGCATCATCATCTTGCTCCAAAACCATGGCAATCGTGCTCAAAGCAGTGACCAAATAGAGGGAATAATCGTGATGATAATTCAGAGGACGCAACAGAGGAGCATTGACTAGTAACATCTTCAATGCATCGAAATACTTCTAGGCGATCTAATCCCAAAGGAATGGGATGCTCTGCTTTAGTAATAACGTGAATCCTTTAGCCACTTCGGCATAGTTAGGTATAAAACGACGCAAAAAGTTAGCCTTCCCCTGCAGACTCTGTAGCTGAAGTAATGAGGATGAAGAGGGGAGATTAATGATAGCCTCAACTTTGAGTGGATCGAGGCGAATTCCATCTTTGGAAAGGATAAACCCTAAGAGTTTATCGAAGTCAACGCAGAAGATGCACTTATGTAGATTTAGCTAGCTGTTATAGCGTCAACAACAAAGAAAAATCTGACGGAGATGATCAATATGGTCTTTACGTTTAGCTGAATGAGCCGGGAGGTCATCCAGATAATGCTGAAAGATGTGTTTAATATCATGGAAGGCATACAACATCGCTCACTGAAATGTAGCCCCAACATTTTTTAAACCGAAAGGGAGATTTTTGTACGCGAAAGTACCGTAGGGATAGATAAAGGCAGTCTTATGTTGATCGGTCGGGAGAATGTTAATCTGGTTATAACTAGAAAAAACATCCATAAGGGAAAAAATCTCACTCCCCACGCAGTCATCAATGATTTGATCAATAATGGGAGTAGGATAATTATCCTTAGGGAAGGCCTGGTTAATGTCACAATAATCAACACAAACCCGAATGGTACCCTGTTTCTTATCTACAGGGACAATATTGGACACCCATTATGTCAAGGGAATCATATAGATAAAACCAGCTTTGAGAAGTTTTTCAACTTCACCCTTAATAGCAGCAGCATTTCTAGGGTGGACAGGATGAATTCGCTGACGAATAGGCTTCACACCAGGATATGTCGGACTCTCATGCGCCACTATACTAGGATCGATGGTGTGCATCTCTTCGTAATACCATGCAAAGACATCGCAGAACTTGCAGAAAAGGCTAGTATAAACCTGAACTTCATCTGAAGAGTAGGTGACCCCAATCTGGATGTTCTCAACAATTCTCGGTTTCATGGAAATGTCGATAGGCATCGTTTGTGTGATATTACTCAAGTTACCCTCCACAAAATCTTCGTGTGTCAAAATAGGTGTTTGAAGCAGAGGAGAAGGAACTTGAGAAGCGAACCTCTCAAGACATGTAAACATGGCCTCGAGGCCAGGCATGAACAAGGAATGATGATGACAATCATCCCACGGAGGATCCTCAAGAGACATAGTTTCCATGATGGCTTCATCAGAGGGAAATATCTCTTTCAAGGGATCGGGCGAATCCGAATCCCCAAGCCAAGGAGATTGAGAATAAGTGTCAAGAGACATGCCCAAAGGAGCATGATCATGAGGCGGAGGCTCCGAAGCTGAAATAAGTTCACAATAGTCAATTTCAATTGGACTTAACGGCATCGAATCTCCAAAAGACTCAATCTTCTCAGGCAAAGGGATGATCCACGGGTTGTCAGACCGAGAGATCATATGATTTTGAAGCATGTTGGGTGGAGGAAGGGAAGAAATACCCATGAGGGAAGGATCTTTGAAAAGACCCAGCCCTATGCTCTCGTAAGGTGTAGGAATTTGATCCACGTATGGAATGTTGTTCTCAGAAGAAGCAGTGAAGAATGATAATTGATCAATAGTAACGATATTTCCTTCATGTAGAAAGTTCAAAACATGAAAGAGATTGGACGGAATGCACAACATGGAATGAGTCCAACTGTGACCGAGGAGAAGATAGTAATTGATCTTGGCGTCAACTACTTCAACCTTGACATTGACCGTCTTCCCTTTTAGAGTAATCGATAAACTAGCAAGAACACTAAGAGGTTTAGATTCCCTTCCATCAAACGCTTCTAGAGAATTTGGAGATGAATTCAAAGCTGGAGAACCAATGGCTTTCCAACAGGGAGATGACATGACGCACATAGACACACCCTCGTCCACACTGCTTGATGGATATTTAGTCCATTAATGCCAACTTGGATGATAAGTGAAAGCTGGTGTGAGAGACGTGGGATGAAATTGTCCAAGTTGAAAGTGATAAGGCTTGAATCAGCAGGATCAACTCTGCCAATCGCAGATAGCAAAGCCTTCCATTGAGATAGAAAAATCTGAAGTACTTTCTAATGCAAACATTGCATATGGCACCTGAGCCAAATCCTCAACAATACTGTAGTGTTGAGTAGCACAGGCGTTAGGATTGTAAGAAGACTTATGGAGTACACCTTTGGAAGGTGGTCGTACAATGGGATCAGTTCTCGGCCTTTCAATACAAAGAGGGCCAGAAATAGGTGAAGGGGGCCTGCTGCCTAACGCGGTTCAGTATAATATTTCGACTGGGTAGCAATAGAAATGGAGGCAGAACGGTTCATCATGAAAACCTGAGAGACAAATGGTGCAGAGGACTGAGGTTGCTCTACCATCTGAGTCTGCTATGATGGAAAAGGTCCTTTGAGAACAACTAGAGTTCCTTGGGTGCCTTTGAGAAATCTACTTACTTCGGCCCATCGAGGAGAGTCCTTGGTGTAGTGCTCTTCATCATATATCAAGCAAGGGTACTTTGGTTTAAGCTGTGAACCATCATCAGCACGAGATTTCTGAGAATCCTATTTCAGGGTATCGACTTTGGCCTTACCTTTACCCTTCTTTTTTCCTTTGGATGTTTTATTTGCTGAATTGGCCTGAATGGCATTGACTTCCGCAGTCTTACTAGAATTCAGGGTTTGCTCAGAAGTAGTATCATTGGAAGGATTAGATTTTTTCTTCCTAGGGTTCGAAGGAGAAGACTTCCGAGAATTCTGAGATACAGAACCAATGATACTGTCGATGAATGGCGTCACCAGTGCTTTGGAAGTTACAGGTCGAGGAGCATCGGACAAGATATCATACAATGTGCCAGACTGGGAGTACACAAGATCAAGGTATTGGGCATGAGAAATAGACTTTTCTTCGGTTACGCATGCCCCCATAGCTATGTCTTTAGCAATTTGATTGAAAAATTAGGTAGTGAACCAATCAGTTAGAAGCTGATCAGGAATCTCAAACTTGATCAAGCAACGACGGCGCCACCATTCATGAATATGATCCGAGATATGAGTAGCTCGATCTTGTTTCAAGGATGTGTGGAGGTGTGTCCTGGTCTCATACCAAACTAGTAACTGAAAATGCGTGAGAAATTCCATGGATAAAGAGTTAAAATCTTGAAAGATGCCACGAGATAATTCAATGTACCACTTTGCAGTAGCACCAGTAAGAGTCCATTGGAAAAGACGAAGTCAGACAGAATCATTAACCCAAGAGTTATAGGAACACCAAATATGGTATGTCATAATGTGCGCTTGGGGGTCTTCTTCAGACTTGCCCTCAAACTTAGGACAATCACCAGGAATATTGGTTGGAAGTGGAGGCCAATACGGATTATGAAGAATTGGATCGTTCTTCAACTTTGACACATCTGGAAGTTCCAACGTTGCGAGGAACGGAAATTGAGGATTAAAAGTCATGGGAGGTCATTGATAAGGAACAGTGTTAACATTCCACCCAGGGTGAGAGAAATTCTGCCCCCATATGTTTTGTCCCGAAGGATTCTGTCCATAGGGGTTATAATATTGATAGTTCTGCCCATACTGGGGTTGAGGAACGGGATACTGATTTTGAGCATACCATTAAGGTCCTTGCTAAGAAACATATGGATTTTGCTGTGGAATGTAAGCATTGCCTTGAGGTGGAGTATACACCATATGGGATTTATTTTTAGGGTAATGAGTGAAACCTTGGGGCACACTATATATAGCATAAAATTAACCTTAAAGAGGATAAGTAGTGCCTTGAGGTTGAGCAGGTGGTACCTGCTGAGCAGGTCGAACGGGCTGCTGAGTTGGTCAAACAGGGTGAACCGACTACTGAGTAGGTTGAACAGGTTGAACCGGCTACTGAGCAGGTTGAATAGGTTGAACCGGTTGCTAAGGTTGTGTAGGTTGTTCCTGTGGAGCAGGTTGGTCTAGATACTAAGAGCCACCGGGTTTCCCTTGTGGAAAAGGTTGGCCTGATGGTTGTGATGGACCCGAGTGCCCCTGAAAACTAGGTTGACCCAGAGTAGGACCGTAGGGTTGTCCTTGCTATACAAAAGCTTGGCCTTGCAGAATGTAAGATTGTTTTTGTTGCACAAAAGGTTGTCCTTGTGATTGATACATTTTCCCCCCAGGAACATAAGGTGCTCTTAGTTGAAACTGAGGTTGACCAGTAGGACCGTAGGGTTGTCCTTGTTGGACCAAAGGTTGACCCTGTAAGGGTTGTCCTTGTGGACTGTAAGGTTGTCCCTGAGGACCAAAAGTTTTTCCCTGCTGGACCAAAGTTTGACCCTATAAGGGTTGTCCTTGTAGGCCCGAGGGTTGCGCTTGTATCAATGGCCCTTGATGAGGAACAGTCCGATAGGGATCACCCGGAGGTAGATAAATGACCTGATTAGGATCAATTGGATGAAAATATATGGGATTATCGTAGACATCATAGTGATGGGGAGGATTGAAAAGAGCTTGGGGCTACTGATAATCTTTAGAGTTCCACTACTGGACATCCAACAGATACTCATTGAAATTAAAGTCGCCAGGGATAGAAATAGTGTAATGTTTCGAAATGGAAATCAACAGCTTTTTCACTGCTGAAGAACTCATTTGTCGGAAATATTAACAAGGCTATGTCAGAGATAGAATGAGAGGGATTTTACCAGTTATTTCACCTCTAAAGAGAGGATGAGAACCGGAGGCTTCCTGGCCCTTTCTCAGACTCTGCCTATAGCTATGCAAATATTTCTTCCTTCAGGAAGATCTCGCTCAAAGGATGAGCTACAAAAACATCTAAAATTCAAGAATGAACAACAACAACAATGAAATAATGCACATAAAATGTGAGAAGAGTGTAAATCTAATTTATAATCTGCAACATCAAAAGATATACAAACTCCTTGAGGAAAAGACTTCTCAAGGTGAGCTCAAATTAGCCTCAAAGGAAAATGTACATGCAATGGAGAGAACAAGCTGCTACATAAGCCAACAACTCTATAAATGCATAGTCTGTAAGGGAAAATGACTGAAAATAGATGTAAACACAAGGATATAGCAATATCAACTAAAATAAATAAGGGGGAGTGAGATCTCAACCCCAGAAGATACATGACATCAATCCTTTAAGATGATTGGCTGAAATCTATACAATAATGATAAATATACAAAATGCCGGAGTTGCAGTAGAAACAACTGCAACTTAAATACAATACAACATAGGAGAAGGATGTGAATGCTCAAACAATAGTAGAAACCTCCTCCAATGATCTCCAAAGTGAAAGGCTACTCCTCTCACTGAATATTGCACCCTCTAGTGCATCATGTGAACTCCTCCTACAAACCCTCTTTGAAAATAATGTTGTAAGAGGAAGGGAATGTGCTGGGACTGAGATGAAACAATGGCCCAATGCCAAAATCTGCTATAAAAGCTTCGGGAATCTCCTTTGCTGATCTCCTAGAGAAAGAGAGGGCTCCTCCTCTACAAAACAGCTCCGGAAATGAGTGATGATGGTCCCTCACTGCAACACCAACAACTCCAGCGTTTCTCCCCAACAGAATAATGCAGTAGCTGAAGATGAATGCTTTGGCCTCAAGCCAAGATCTGAGGAAGATGAAGAACAACTCCTCCAAGGCCTCCCAAGGAAGAGAAGGAAACTCCTAAACAGGAATTTCCCTTTTGCTGAGCAGCACAAGCTATCTCAGTTGAACAACTGAAGAGAGCTCCAAAATCGAATTCTCAAGCATGAAATGAACAATGGCTCTCCTTCACCTTTTTATGCAAGGAATGCTTCCTTGCCATGGACAATACTCACCTTAGGGTTTCTCTCATTTCAAATTTCCCTCCATCCAACTACTCAATCTTCTTGTACAAGCTTCCCCTCTTGGGTACGTTGTTGACTTGGGTCAACCATGGTCTAACTCACTTTCTTTTGGCCCTTTTCACAATTGGGGTTGCTAACAAAAGCCACTTAAGTGACTTTTTGCACCTTAGGAGTGTTTATTAGGTTTCTAAATGGGCTCCCTTACCCATTTTATTCCTTTTATTAAAATAAAAGAAAAATTAATGTTTCAATTAACATAGTGAAAAATTTGTAACATTACAAGTAGAAACCGTAGCTGCACTAGAAACAGGCGTGGCTTCTATAGTGCGAGGTTGTGATCTACTCACAGTGGGCTTGACAGGCCATGTGGGATTAAGAAATATGGACCCATGAGTAACAAAAGATCCTGATGACTGAGTCATAACAACCGATGCAGATGAAGCCACACAAATGGTGGGTTGGAATATGTAACAGTGACCGATGAGCTAGGTGTTGAAGGCAACATTCATAGTATTGGAAGGATTGAACTCCTTAGAGGAGTCAATGTAATGGAATGTGCTATGAACGCAACACCAGAAATAATCTGACTCAAATTCTGATAACTGGGTGGAAGAGACACCGATTGAGGAGAAGGTTGGCTGGTGACACGCGGGAGATCTTCTGCGAAAAGTTGATATTCCCCTATAGAGACATGAAATTCTTCATTGCCGACAGGACTCAAAGAATCCATCTCTCACGAAGCTGTAAGATCATCAAAAAGATGATGAGGATTGGGATGTAAAGAAGCGGCTAAAAATGGTGATCCCAAGGTAAGAGGAGGGAATTATTCCTCACTCCCAAAACCAGACCAAGCACCTTGAGGTGGCCAATTGAACTCAACCAACCCTTCAAGAGGAGACCGGGTAGCGAGAGGCAAGAAAGTCAGGAGAATAGGCTACGAAAACTCGGTAGACCTAGTGGACTGAGGGGTTTCAAAAGAAACATCAGGAAAAGAACTACCAGTAGGATGTAGTGAAGAAGATGACGAAACTGGTGGTTCCGCCACTATGAAAATATTTCAATACAGGAAGGAAAACAAGATAGCTAATTCAAGGCTTCAAGATCAAACTCTAAGGAACTACAAAAACAAGCCAAAGAGAAAAATTTTAATGGGCATGTGGTCATGGGTAATTAATTTTATGACATTGAAAAGAAACTTTGTTGTTTCATGTTTTAAGAGTCAAGAAATAGAAAAAATATGACTCTAGTCACTTTCAGATTTAAACGAGTGAGAAAGGACAAGTTCTTGATGATCTATTATCTTTTTAAGGAGTCATGAAAATATTGAAATGACTACTCTGGTAATATAAGCAAGAGGGTGTACCAAGTTTTCGTGAACTGCCATATACACCTTGGTGATAAAATGAAAAAGAAATGACCAAGGACTTAACGTATGTGCAGGTAGTCTCCCCGAATGCTATGTTCGGTGTATCATGGTTACAGGGTGGCAGACTCGACTTCCTATGGATAAAGGATTTTAACCTATGAGGGTCTCCCTTTATATACGTGATGGTACGGGGAGCACAAGTCCGTACTAGTGCTGTCTAAAGCCGGGTGGCGAACGAGAGCTACTAGGTTTAATGATGCTATAACACGTCACTAGCCTAGACCTCTAAAAATGTTTGCATTAGGTTCCAATTTTTCCTTAGATTGATTGAATTGAGTTTAGGGTTGATCTTGAACTAATGTTTCAGTTTCAAGGCCCTACCAAATGGAATCTGAAATTCCTGAATGCATACTATATGCAAAGAACACCATTTTCCGTTCGATGAATGCTAATTAAGGGAAGGATAGAGATATTTCATAAAGTAGCAAACAATGAAATCAAAAGAAGAAATCCACTAATGCATCTAATACAACCAAACGAGAAACAAAAAAACTCTTTCCTAGTTCACTAAGAGCTAGTTATGCAAAAGAACTTTTCATTTTCGATGCAAACAAAAGAATGATTTTTTTTTAAATGAATGAAGCACACGATGCACTATTACATTAAAAAGAAAAGAGAACACTAGTTTGGAGCACCGTGAATGTAAATATCTTAAAATGAATAATTTGAAAGCAATACAAACATAAAAACACACTCAAACCAATGATGCACTCCTTCAAACAGACAGAAAGCTTTCAAAATGACCCAAACGAGCAATGTGATCTATGCTCGAAGTGACGAAATAGAGAGTCAAACGGAATTTGAAATAATCATTCAACAAATCGAAGACACCAACGATCAAGAAAGACTAACACAATTGATTAGGGAATCGAAATGAAAAAAATAAAAAAGACTTGAACTTCAATCAGAAGGCTCAGTGAGAAAAAGACACCTAGAAAACCTAGGGCTATGAACTTCACCGATGAGACAATGGAAAAACAACTGAGAAGATAAAGCTTACAGTAGTAAAAAAAATCCCAAAGACCAATTGAAAATCAAAGGAACAATCCAGAGTCAAGCACAACTGACCAAAAACTCAGAAAAAGGGTCAAACCAAATCCTACAAGATTCGGTGCAACTCTCAGGCAGTAATCCACACCAAACAGGGGTTGGCACTACTACAACAAAAGCAACAAGCGCCAATTGGAGCGAATGTTCAAAGAAAACCTACGCCAAATCGGAAAACTATGGGAAAAGGAAAAACAAATGAGCAGAGGTCAATCTTGACACTCTGGAACTGAACAGGAGGATTCCAAATAGTCAAGCAAGCCAACAACTATAGACAAGCAATCAAACGACCGAAGTCAACTCAACAAGGCAAATTCCCAATGAGAAACAAGACGACAAACTCACACTGATCCCCAGTGGAGTCACTAACTTGTTGTGTAGGTAAATCCTCTCTGCAAATAGAGACTATCCCTCTAGCCTTAGAGTGGGTCTAGAAACAAGGGAAAAAGCTAATGTGTAGGTTCCTAGTTAACGAATGAAATAGGTTGGGATAGATTGTCCCACCTGTAGTCCAACACGATTGTCGCAGCTGTAGTAGTGGCAACCTCTTGATCTCTGCTTCGACAAGTCGTGGTCCTTCAGTAATGGTACTCAGATTCCTTCACAAATATCAAAGGACAAAAGCAACATACAAGAAAATAATTACATTCATAACTAGTAATCAGTCAAGGAAGATTAAACATATTGCATAAAATAAACCATATTAACACAAGATGGGAACCAGACATTAGTCATGTATATATAAATAGAAATAAAGAGATTACAAATGGAGCCTTGACGTCACAGCCTCCTTCATCGGGTTCAGTCGAAGTGCGTCTCAAAGGATCATTGTAGAATTGGGACAAGGTGAGGACACAAGCCTAAGCTCTCCCTCTTGACAAAGGTCTCTTCTTGCTCTATCTCACCAACAACATGTTCAACAATTCTCTTTAGCATTTCAGCTATAATTTTTCAGCTAGTGTATCAATCAGAGATAGCTTTATTTATAGAGAGAGAGAAGGAGGTTAGGATCCCTACAATGGTGGAAGGTCACCCTTATCCTTTGGGAGGTTTCCCCAAAAGGTGGAAACAAGAGGCCAAAGGAGGGTGGTCATGCTTATTCAGTCGAACCACCCAGGCTGACTCGCCCACGAAGTTGTTAGCATGGAAACTTTGCCTCTATTTTTAAAAAACATTCCAAAAATAGCTTGGCGCAGGTAGCTCACTGGGAAAGAGCGCCAATGGGCACAGGGCCCAGTGTTAATCTTCCTCATTGGTGTGAGGGCATAATGGTCTACCAGCGCCAACCCAAAAACATATGTTTCTGATGGTCTGCTCAAGGAATTGTCAACAAAAGGAATGTTTTCCTCATGGCAAGGGATACAATGATGGTCTTTGTAAGGCATGAAACTTCTTATTAGTCACATAAATGATCCTCCAATGTGCGGGATGGGGATTGCAGGGACGGTGACAAAATGTTGTGTAACACTTTTATAGTTACATTACATCATTAACATGTTCCATTCACCCCAAATAATATTTCCATTGTACAAATCTATATCATTAACCGTCAGAAAATGAAACTATGTAGAAAGAACAACACCATAATCATCATCATCATGATCATCTAAGTAGAAAAAAGTAAAATATCAAAGGAAGAGAAGCATGAACACATAAAGACATCAGGATTGGTCTGAGACCAAGGAAAAACCCACTACGGGGAAAACCCTTGGAAATTATTCTCCTTAGATATTCATTGAATGATTTATAAACAAGAGTAAAATGATCCATGAGTACATATGTTTACGATGCAGAAAAAAATAGCATACAATCACACTAGCCATACCCATACTTCTGCATGAAGGAAAATGAACCTGATAACTGAACTGCACAGACATTGGCTATAGGAAAATGATGAACATGACTGATAATGAATGAGTAATGAAGATAGATCTGTGGTGTAAGAAACCATATATGATCTAGAGATATACAGATCTACAAATCTATAATACCAAAACTTGGATCTGAAATATCACCAAGTGATCTCAACTTTGAAGTCCTAGATCTGAATCCGGGAGTCTATCAATGATGCTCTGACGCAACTGTGACTGAATGATTGAAGTCTGGAAGCGATGCGAAATCAACTAAAGGTGATATAAATATGAATTTCCATTAAATCTCTGAGCCACGGCCTTAACACACCCAACACACGGCTCTGGGGCTCTGATCCACTACCACTATACCTTGTGTCTGTGGTTGAGCTTTAGAACATCCTGATATGACCTCAAGGCTTTGGTTGCATCCTTAGCATGTTGTGCGAACGGATTTGGCACCTTTTCCACGGGCATAACACATCCTGCCCATGACTCGGCTTCAGTAGGGCTGCTACCAAGGCCTTACATACCCGCACTCCGCTTCAATAGACCCAGGTTTGGAATGTGCACTAGACTCTAGCCCCGATCCACTGCGTGCCACCGTGCGAGCTCCTTCCAGTGTACCTGTGCGAGCGAAAACATAAACATAGACTAAATAAATTGATAGATGCAAATAATAGATCGCTTGAGAAAGCATGCAAATGATCTCGAGGTCGACTCTATTTATAAATTTGTGAGTAACTTCTTGGAGCTTCTACCAGATCAACATGAGGTTAGGCCAATCCATGAAATATTAAATTAATTCATAAATTATCTTTTTCTTAACCGATTGGGGCGATCTATAGGTCGATCTTGATCCTATCAAAAATAGGAATCTAATTAAATTATTATCTTAATCATCTAAGCTGTCAAATGTGGAATTTGACGTTAGTTTACAAATATTAACAAGTTGATGGGGTGTCTGATAACATTTCATATAAACCATTGAATGTGGGTTTTACCCTCGGGATATCCCCTCCTGTGCTCTCCAGAGCTGTGATATCCCCTCTAGTGCCCATTAATGTTAGGGCCCTATATTACTAGTGTATTCCCTTATTGTTGTTAGTGTAGCCCCCTTATTGTTACTATTGTACCCCTGTAGTCCCGATATTGTTATTATTGTGCCCCATAATAATCTACTATTATTATTGTTGTGCCATTACATTATTATTGTTAGGTCTACTAGGATTATATTGTGACCCCATGGACTCCTATATATAGAAAGGATGTTTTTTCATTTGAATCATCTAAGAATTGTTCACTTATGCAATGTAAAGGAGGTTTCCCCCTCGAAGTGGCTGATTTATAAGTCTTTTATCTCTCTTTTCTTCTATTTGTGAGCTGGTGTCATAACATTTGGTATCAGAGCTTCTAGGGTTTCATTGCTTCAAACATGTCATTGTGGAATTTTCGCTATAAATTTTTGTCTACGATGGTTGAGAAGCTAAAAATAAAACCCATTTGCACTGAACTCTAGAGGAACTTAGGGGAAAATTTTCAGATCTTGGCTCGTAATATTTTTGGAGATATGAACTGTGGAAGTTATGGTTTTTGCAGCCTCCCGAATTTCATCTCAAAGAGGTGACCTTGGAAAAATCCTCATAACTCTCTCTCTTAGCATCAGATTGCAATTTCGTAACAAGTGACATGTGGCACATTGCACAAGTTCGCTCTATTGAACTAGTCCATAATTAGGGCATTGTGGGAGATTGTGTTAATCAAGGTTGTCGTTGATGTAAATATGGCACTAGCCGAGATGACAAATATTCTTGAAATGCCTGGTTCTAGATGATGATGACATAACTCTTGTTTGACAAGGATGCCATCAATGAAGATGTCAACCATGAAGATGTGAAACCACTAATGAAGAAGTCCTTGAACTAACTATAATGTTGCATGTGCCTTGATGATATAGACCTTAACCCATGATGACATATGGAGTCATACACTTGATGATGTCATACACTAAATGAATGACCACAATTGATGATGGCCCCTTGATGAAGGTCTTGATGACAATGGCTGGAAACTATATGATGACATGGATGACCATTTGATGACATGGACAATGATTGCATGACATGAAGGACTTGGAGATCACTTGATGGCATATGATGACATTGTTGGAAGATCTCATTTGATGATATGGATGGTGGTTGGAAGACTACTTTGAAGCTCTCTTGATGGCAAATTAATGGATGTTACACTTTGACATATGGATGACATATCGCTACACTATTACATGACATGACTTGGATGCTACACTATCATGATGACATAGATGACATTGATGACAAGAATGATAACACACTATGATTAAGAACTTTGAGTCGTAACAATGAAGGAGCCCGAATGATCTTGCTGTCCTAATCACCCTCTGCACAATTTTTGCCTAATGACCTTGCTGTTCCAAAAATTTTATGCATAAAATTTAAAGACAGTCTCAAAGAATTTTTTTTTTCCACCTTAGAGACATATTTTCTCAACAGGACCTAGACTATCTTAAAGAGGATTTTTTTCCTCTTTCCAATGAGCCCTTACTTGCCCCGAAATTCCAAATAGTTTGTGAGTTATTGAATTTTCAAGTTAAAAAATATTTTTTTGAAAATGAGTCGACCTACACCTTGTATTTCAAGTCGGCCTACCTACAGTGACGTGTCTCTTCATCTTGGATTGCAAAAAAATACTATATATAAGGGTTTCAAAACTCATTCTCAATCATCCACCTTAGCTATTATCACAGAAGTACCAAAACAACTCGGATAAAGGAAAAGATAAGGCACAGGAACGGTTTAAATGAGTTTTGGGTCTAAAATTTTATTGCAGTAACTCAGATTATACCCTTAGACCTTGGACTTTGCAGACCTGAACCAAACCTCGGATCTGTTGAGTGATAGCTACAAGACTTTGGACCTATTTGACAGCCTTGGACAAGAGATAGGTACAGGACTTCAGACATTTTATTATTGCAGTTGCCGGAGTTAAGGATCACCACCATTGCACTTGTTTGGGTTTTCCAGATTGCAGTCTCAAGAATTTTCTGTGATGAATTTCTATTATACCTCGGAACTATGGCATAAAGTTCAGAATTTGAAGTTCAAATCTGTGGGTTACTGGATTGATCTAAGGCCAATAAAAAAATGTTGTTGTATTTCATCATTTGAACTAAAGGTTCCTTCTCAATAAGTACATATTTTCATCCTCAAGTAGTAAGAGATAAAGGCAGCCTTGAAAGCCTTTGGGAAACAATGTTCAAGCATAAATGATGTAGCCTCATATAATCTTATTTTAAGTAAACATGAAAAATACCTTCTATGCTTTGTGGAGTTGACTGTCATCTTTGGAGTAGAATTGTAGAAGCCCCTTTACAACAGACATTGAAGATTTGAAACCTTGTTGAGGCAGTCCCTACTGCATGGTTGAAGAAAACTTGGAGGCCATATTGACATTGTGGAGCTTCCTGTAGAAGGTGTTTACAGTAGTCTTGAAGGTTCATTGTTTATAAAGTTTTATCTTAGCCCTAGAATAGTTTGTGCACACTTTTGGAGCAAATTTGAAATCCTTGTCAAGGCAGTCTTAGGAAGTTGTTGTTGAAGAGTAGCATCTAGTAAGCTTGTCGAAGCAAATCTTTAAGACATACATTATTGGAGTAGCCATAGAAGTCTAGCTAAAGAAGACTTGAAGTTTTGGAAAGGCAGATTGGAGAGAATTTTGTAGACCTGCCTTGAAGACCATGATGCATTGAAGCCATCATGAGGTAGCCTATGAGAAAGTGTTTGGGTATGATGAAGTGTAGTGGTGATACCTTCTAAGAAGAAAAGGTTGTCATTGATGATGTGACGTGGAGACTAAGTGAAGGCATTGCTGAAGATTGTCAGGGTTCATTGAAGAAGACTTTGGGAGCCATGAAGAATAACCATTGATATTTTGACGAAGTGAAGTTGCGGGTTGGAGCCCAAGAGGTTGGAGCCTCATAGAGACAAGGTTGGTGCTTTGTAAGAGAGGGTTGGAGCCCTAGAGGATCGGTGTCCTCAAAAATCCAGGTTGGAGCTTGAACCAAAGAAGGTCTGGTGCCCTTGGGGTTGGAGCCTCTAAACACAAGGTTGGTGCCTTGGATAGATAGGGTCGATGCCCTAGAGGTCGAAGCCTCACAATAGTCCAAGTTGGTGCTTGGCAACAGGTTGGAGCCTGGAAGATTGAAGATCGGTGTCTTCGTCTAGGGTTAGAGCCCTACACCTATTGTACATATTTTATTGTATCTATTTTATTGAAGAATATAATAAAAGAATTTATTCTTATTGTTCATTTTGTGTTCTAATTATAAGTGATCTAACTGGTAAAAATAACAATTGGAAAGAAATACTGATTCACCCCCCCCTCTCAGTATTTCCAACAGATTGGGCATAACTTTTTCTTGAAGAATCCAAATCAGGTGAGACCTATGGAATTCGAAAGAGGACTAGGAGAGATACTACCAAACCGAAGATCAAATATTGGGGATACAAAATTACAGAGACACATCAGTTTCAATATCAAGCTCCTCAAAAGCAAGAAAAAGGTGTGTATTTTTTTAAAATTGCATTAGTATTGTTTGAAAAATCAGTTTGAAGTGATTCCAAGGGAATATTGAAGCATAGGTATTTTATTGGGTTCTAAAATGCCCCTTAAAAATAATTAAACACCCATTAAGCCCTCAGAAGGCTGTACTATGACTCATGAAGAGGAAGAAGTGCAACATGATATATCGAAATTACAAGACCAATTGCAACAAATTTTTCTCTCGCAAAGAGTAACAAAAAATGAAATGGAAGCTAAGATGGATGGTTTGAAGAAAGGCACGGAAGATAAGATGGATGGTTTTATGAAAGGCGTGGAAGCTAAGATGGATGGTTTGAATAATGGCATGGAAGCTAAGATGGATGACATGGAAGCTAAGATGGATGGTGTGGAAGCTAAAATGGATGGCATGGAAGCTAGGATGGATGGCATGGAAACTAAGATGGATGGCATGGAAGCTAATATCTATGGTATATAAGGAAACATGGAATATTTAAATAAAGACATGGAAGGTTTGGAAAAGTTTCTAGAAGAATTATTTTTCCAAGTATGCACATATTTTGTACAAATTTTGCTATAATTATTAATGGCCTTCCATATAAATTCTTCTCAACATTTAGAGGGTTGATACAAGGTTGTGCATTGTCGCCATTAATGTTTCTATTGGTGATAGACACTCTTAGTAGGAAAGTGAAGGATATTAGGGAGATAGGCATCATCAAGGGGGTTAAAGTGTCCATATAGCATTGGGTGACACACCTTATGCTTGCAAATGATTTAATATTTGTGGGTAGGCTAATTGGAGGAATGGAACACCAGCTATGGTTCCATAAAGGAGTTTGGGATAGCCTCGGGTCTGCTTATGAATTTGGATAAATCCCTACTCATACACAAAGGGGAGAGGAATAATAGAATACATGAAATCAATGTGCTCTTTGGGGTGACTACTAAGAACTTATCTGAAGGCTTCACATAATTGGGAATTGTGCTAAAAACCTCTGTATAGAGGAATAAGTACTGAAACTGGTTAACTAATAAATTTAAGTCCAAACTGGATTTTTTGACACATTAGTGGATGAAAATGGGTGGATGTAATATCCCAAATCCAAAATAGCACAACAAGCTTGCTGAAATAACACAGTCTTGGGAGATTGATGTATAGAAATGAGTTTACAGCCCTTGGATCCCTTATATCAGCAGATTTGGAGTCTAGATCCAAAAGGGGAGCAAAAAAAAAATCAAACTAGGTGTGGTAAACAGATCTCCCACCACCTAGTCTAGCTGAAAAACACCCTACAAGAGGGACTGCAGCTATGCACAACAAAATACTTCAGAAATAACGTAGTATTGGACTGTGTGAGTAGGAGGCCATCAAATAAGATCAAATTATGATTATATAGAAGCAAATCAGAATTACAATGAAGCTCTTTCAATATACAGTAGAATACAGGAGACAATAGAGAAAGAAATATTCATAAAAGAAGGCTGCAACACAGGTATAAAATGTAAAATGGCTCAACAACATTATTTTAAGGAGCTGTAGTAGCTGAATATTACAACTCAGATCTAGAATAGATATGTGTACAAAAATATAGATCTATATCATATATGTACACTATATGAGCTCCTCTACAAATTCCCCTTGGGGTTTTGATCAAATCATGAATGTACAAAAGTAGATCTAAGATATAGAATTACAGTTCTATAGCAATATTCAGGAATTCTGCAGTAAACAAATATATAAGTAAATCAGATCTGAAACAAACATGTATTGGTTTGCCAATCCATGAATCACCACAGTGAAAGGGAGAATCCTATCACCGGAGATCTCTTCTCCAAAAAGCAGTCAAAACACCCTGCAACTTCCCTCTTGCAGATAACGTAGTTATGGGGGATAAATTGCATTGTTAGCTTCAGTACTAAGTAGGCCTGATGCCTTGATCTGAAATGGCAGCTCCAATGATCCAATACACTCTTCCAGGAGGTTAAAAGACACACTCACTGAGAAGAGGCACTAGATTTTCCTAGATCTGAATAGATCTAGCATCCACTGCTGCATCTTTCAAATAAAATCAAACCCTCAACATGATCTGAATTGTGGTTGAAAGATGAAGCTTGGCCCAAAGCCTGATAGTGGATAAGATAGAACAAGTCTCCTCCAAGAGCTCCTCACGAAAGGAGGTGGGATTCCTGACCAGGAATAGCCAAGTGCTAAACAACACTATTCTCAGCTAAACAACTATAGAATGAGGAATGTATAAATAGACAACACCTTTAGAAATATCAAATAATCAACCCTCTCCTTGGTGTCCTCCTCCTCCTTTTATAATTTGGAAATCTTGTCAAACCCTGAACCACCTTGATGATTTAGCCTCATTCACATGAGTGACCTACAACATGAACTATGCTATGCCTTTAGGAGATACATTGCATGTAGAAAATGTTGTGGATTTGGTCTTGTTGACCCAGTCAATTGGCCCAGCCTCGTTCACACTTAAGTGTGTTTATGAAAGTAGCTTAGATTTAGCTTGTTTCAAATTGAGCATTGACTTATTTTGATGTTTAGGAGTTATTATTGGTCCTCATTTACAATTTTATTCATAAGCATGAAAAACAAAACAAAATTGAATATTCCTATTAGCTTGGGCTAATTAGGAATATTATAGTCCTCCCCCTTCAAAATGTTGTTGGTCCTCAAGCAACTGCAAGGTAGAGCAAAATTCCTCCCTTCCTCTTCTTGTGGCCCCATCAATGGATCCCACCATGGCTGAAAATGATAGGCAATGAATTTATCCTCCAATGATTCCCTCCTAGTGTAGGATAACAAAGTGTACATCATGAGAAAATGGAAGGTACAAGTGGTGATCTCCTTGTTTCTCAATGGCCTCCTCAAGGTAGGAGTGATGAAAACATGGGAAGTCTTGTTCCCAATGAGTGACTCCCTCACCCATGCAATTATCCAAATGAAATGAGCCATTCTAGGTAGCTCATCAAAGAAAAATTCAACCCCGGATCTATGCAATGTGTTGGGGCTGAATGGAGAGTTTATATTTTCCCATTCAAATTGTTTCTCTCTCCATTTATGGTAAGTATGGGGTTGTTTATGCCCTTGGGATGAAATGATATGGCCTCCAAGAATGGCCCAATCTACCCCATCAAATAATTCAGCCATGAAGTGCCTCCTCCAAGCACTCAAGTTCTTCAAATGGCTCACTTCATATGAAGAAAAGAGTTGAGATGTCGCAATCATGGTTTGCCCATTTCTCCTCCTGAAACATGCAACATGAATAGTAGGGAGAACCATACTCAAAATGGGAATTTCAATCACATATCCCACTCTCCAAAAAAAGCTTCCCATGTACATAGAAACATCAGCAATATATCGGAGCAAAAACAATTGAAAACAAGTTGTCACATGACAACTGGAAAGTGGATCACAGTTCCTTTCATGGAACTAGCGCAGTGCATCCTTGGCCTGCATCAAACCAAAAAATAAAAATTTCTTTTACAGCCACTTGTCTACTACCACAATCATTTTACAAGATAGCATCATGAAAGTACCAAGTGGTGTCAATGGTGCAAACCAAAATTCATGTGGCTTCCCCCACAAACCACCAATGAGATAACCAATCTCAATGCTACAAAAGGCTGCAAGTGCATTATTATATAATATGCAAGAAGGAACAACTCTTCTTGATACATTCTGCTGCTCAAACAAGGGAAAGAAGTACAATACAAAATGTGAAATTATACCTCCTCCATCATGCACTTGAGATCTTGAGCTGAAATGGCTCAACTGAAAGCTCTCCCTCACCTCCAAAGAGTAGGGAAGTGGTTGTGACCTTCTCTTCATTACCATCCGGGCTATGCATCTCTCCATATGCTGAAATATGTCATGCTGGATGCCCTCCCAAGTGAACTCCTCCATCAAATGGAAATATGCATCAAAGTGCATGGAAGAGAAGTCCTCATGTGCTGCATGTAGCAGCTTCTCCTTGAGACTAGAAGATCTAGTCAAGAAGATCCTGCCATAGGAATAGATGACCACATCATCCACTATGTATCTATCATCTCCATCCGAGTCATCAAGAATCATGCATGCACGAAGATCCTTGGAGTACTCTACCAAAAGTTGAGACCTCCAATAAGGATCAATCCTCCTAAGAGACAACGCTGGTGATCTAGCATATGAAGCTCTCCTCATGCTGTTACCTACTACTTTAACATCCCTCATGCCAAAGTCATCCTCCAAACTCCTCACCTCCCTGGAATCCAAGAATGGTGATCCAAAAGGCAAGATGTCTCTCACCAATTCTAGATCTGGTGGCCTCACAGGTGGAATGCCTCCATGCAGTGAGACATCAAAATCTAAAGTGGACTGTGTATATGAGTGGATTGATTTTCCCCTCTCTTTGCTGCAGAGTGCAGTCCCCTCCTTATGTGTAGAAACCTCCCATAATAGATAAGGGTGAATGCTCATCATCCCTTGATGATGATCCTTCCCGTCTTCTTCCATGTGTGAGGATGCCTCATCCTCAATAAGAGACCCTTGATATCGGTCATCCCTTGAAGAAAAAGACTCCATGTCTTCAAAAATAGAAGAGGGATCTTCAAGAAATGGAGATCTTGTCCTTGGAAAAATACCATGCATGTTTTTATCCCCTTTAAAATTATGGAGTGGAGTTGGTTCAATAGGTCTCTCCAACTCATGCAAAGTGTTTGAAGTAGAATCATTAAACCACCAATCATGGGCCATACCTTTGAGGTCCAGCACTGTTACTCTGATGACCTCCTTCTCTGAAAATTGGTGTAGCTGAAAATAGGAATATAGCTCTTCTACCCAAGCTTTTGTTGTGTACTCTATTGATCCATCAAAGTGAGATAGGAAGATTATACCTCTCTTGCTTATTTTGTGGCTGCTGGATCTTTCCTCCTTGAGTTTTCAGAACCCTTGGAAGTATAAGTGCTCTTTGAATCTCCATGATTGAGATTCATACTCCTGAAGATAGTCACTCAAGGTCTCCTCCCTTGGTGCACCTTCTTCCTCCATCCTTATCACAGTCAATGTGGGAAATAGACTACGTTATGGATCTGCATCTATGGCTGAGTGCTCACACCCATCATGTGAATAGCTAGGGCTTGTTCCAAACCCTTCTAGAAATCTTCTACACTCCTCCCCTTCCATCTCCTTAAGATCTTCTTTAATATCTTCCAAGGTTTGGAAAAGAAGCAGGGAGACCTCCTCTTCCATCATTCTTCCTTCTCCTCTTTCTCTCAACAAGAAAGTAGGCATGTTACAACATTGTGGATCTGATTGCATGGCTGAGTGCTCACACACAGCATAAGAATTACTGGGGATTTCTTCATGAGAAGAACTCCTTAAGGGATTTTCATGTCTTCCCCTTCTCATCCCCCTGATTTCATCCTTCAATTCATGCATGGCTTGAGAGAGAATGTTAGAAAAACTCTTCTCGTTGTCCTCTGTATAATATTTCTTCATTATTCTTCTTTATTCTTCTGATATCTAGATCTCACAGGCTGAGCCAGAGATCTTGCTCCGATACCACTGTAATATCCCAAATCCGGAATAGCATAGCAAGCCTGCTGAAATAACACACTCCTGGGAGATTGATGTACAGAAATGAGTTTAAAGCCTTTGGATCCCTTACATCAGCAAATCTGGAGTCTATATCCAAAATGGGAGCAAAAACAAATCAAACTAGGTGTGGTAAACAGATCTCCCACCACCTAGTCTAGCTGAAAAACATCGTACAAGAGGGGCTACAACTATGCATAAAAAACTGCTTCAGAAATAACAAAGTCTTGGACAGTATGAGCAGGAGGCCATCAAATAAGATCAACTTATGATTATACACCAAAAAATCAGAATTACAATGAAGCTCTTTCAATATACAGTAGAATACAGGAGACAATAGAGCAAGAAATATTCAGAAAAGAAGGCTGCAACACAGGTATAAACTGTAAAATGGCTCAATAGCGTTATTTTACGGAGCTACAGTAGATGAATATTACAACTAAAATCTAGAATAGATCTATGTACAAAAATATAGATCTATATCAGATCTGTACACTAGATGAGTTCCTCTACAAATTCCCCTTGGGGTTTTGATCAAATCATGAATGTACAGGAGTAGATCTAAGATCTAGAATTACAATTCTGCAACAATATTTAGGAATTATGTAGTAAATAAATACATAATTAAATCAGATATGAAATAAACATGGATTGGTTTGCCAATCCATGGATCACCACTGTGAAAGGGAGAATCCTATCACTGGAGATCTCTCCTCCAAAAAGCAGTCAAAACACCCTGCAACTTCCCTCTTGCAGATAATGTAGTTATGGGGCATAAACTACACTGTTAGCTTTAGTACTGAGCAGGCCTAATTCCTTGATCTAAAATTGTAGCTCCAATGATCCAATACACTCTTCCAGGAGGTTAAAAGACACACTCACTGAGAAGAGGCACTAGATTTGCCTAGATCTGAATAGATCTAGCTTCCACTGCTGCAGCTTGAAAAAAAAATCAAACCCTCAACAGGATCTGAATTGTGGTTGAAAGATGAAGCTTGGCCCAAAGCCTGATAGTGGACAAGATAGAACAAGTCTCCTCCAAGAGCTCCTCAATAAAGGAGGTGGGATTCCGTACCAGGAACACCCAAGTGCTAAACAACACTATTCTCAGCTAAACAGCTAGAGAATGAGTAATGTCTAAATAGACAACACCTTTAGAAATATCAAATAATCAACCCTCTCCTTGGTGTCCTCCTCCTTCTTTTATAATTTGGAAATCTTGTCAAACCCTAAACCACCTTGATGATTAGCCTCATTCACATGAGTGAACTCCAACATGAACTGCGTTGTGCTGTGAGGAGATACATTGCATGTAGACAGCACTGTGGATTTGGTCATGTTGACCCAGTCAATTGGCCTAGCCTCGTTCACACTTAAGTGTGTTTATGAAAGTAGCTCAGATTTAGCTTGTTTCACATTGAGAATTGATTTATTTTGATTTTTAGGAGTTATTATTGGTCCTCCTTTACAATTTTATTCATAAGCATGAAAAAAAAAACAAAATTGAATATTCCTATTAGCTTGGGCTAGTTAGGAATATTACAGTGGAAGAATTATCATGCTTAAGTCGGTCCTCGAAAACCCCATTTATTGGATGAATATATTCATGCTGCAAACAAAAATACTACACCTAATACAAATGATCATGAGTAGGTTCCCGTGGTCTAGTGTGAATCTGGGTACTAGAGCTGAACATGAAATTCATCTAGTTTGGTGGTCCCTCATTGCTAGACCAATTGAGGATGGTGGATGGGGTATTATAGAACATAGTAACTTTAATAAATCCATCCTTATCGGAAACATGTGGAGAGCAGTTGTGGGCGAAGGCCTTTGGCCTTGCATCATCCAAGATAAATATCTCTATGGTCAATCTTTTACTAGCTAGATTATAAGTGGTGCTAAGAGGAAAACAAAAAGATCCTATATATGGAGAAGTATGTACAAGGTTATAAAATTGCTCATGAGAAATGTTAGATGGGAGGTAGGAGATGGAGCTAGGATATAGGTTGGATTGGATTCTATTTATTGAATGTGTGCCATACATACCTTATCAATATAGGTACTAGATCATTTACAAAACAAGCATATTTCATACTTAAAACAGGTCTCACATCCCGGAACACAAAATTTAGGCAGATAGGCATAGAGGTTAGTTGAGGAGTTTAGATTACCTATTGTCTTGCACAAGGAATGGGATGATTATACTTGTAGTATGAGACATGCTAGGATCTCCCTCACTTTCAGAGAGGATCATATGTGTTGGGTTGGAAAAATTAAGAAGGGGAACTCAATGGTGATAGACATTTATTTGCAATTATTTACAATTGATAGGGGGACAAAAGTAACAAAAAAGTTTAAAACAATCTGGAAATGGCAGGAACCAAAAAAATTAAATGTTTTGGATGGCTTTCATATCACAATCACATTGTAACAACCCTGGTAAAAACATTCATGTAAAAATATATAACACCATGGTGATGAGACAGATATTCTAAGCTGAATGGTGGGAAAAATAATCCTGGTGGGTTTTCATTCAATTTATTATGGCTAAGGAAATTGGAAAAGGAAAAGGAAAATGCATGAGGCATTAATTGGCATTTTATTTAAGAAAACAATGGAAAATAGGAGAAAAGGAAGGTGAAAGTTCACAGGTTGAATGTGAGGAGGAAAATAATGGAAAATGAAGAAAATAGAGGCCTCATTAATAAAAGGACTTTGAGGATCAATGGGAAAGGGTTGGTTAGTTCAGTTTTGGAGGTCTCATTATTCTCTCTCTCATACTCTTGAGCACTTAGAGTATTCTTGGAGAACTCTTGGAGAGTGTGGCATATTTGGAGATTTGGATCAAGAAAGCAAAAGAGGAGCAGGAAAGTGCAGAGAACATCGGGATAAACATCTACAACATGTTCTAAGTGTAGGTACTAAGTTGCATGTATGATTTCCTCACTAGTTTTGGCATGCATGGTATTGCATGTGGTTTCTTGATTATGATCTGTCATGGGCATGGATGATGGACGGGATTGAAAGTGGGTTTGCCTAGCCTTGCCATTTCCTAAATAGTCATGTTGATTATGAGTTTATTTCCATTGATTGTTTTCTAGTTGGTTCTCATGGTTCCTTTCGTTGTTGCGTTGAGTTAATAATTCCTGGAGCCTTGGTTAGACAAACTCTCTAGAGCAAGGCAGATAATTGTTGGGTTGAGTCACTAGTCCTAGAGCCTTTATTGGACAAACACTCTGGATCCCTAAGTGTGTTGAGTTACTAGTCTTTGAGCCTTGGTTGGACAAGCACTATGGAGCCTGGGAACAACTGGGGTTGATTTACTAGTACTGGAGCCTTGGTTGGAACAAACACTGTGGATCCTTGGAGCAGCTTGGATGGAGACCAACCCGTGACAGTTAGTGATGTATGACTGGGTTATGGAATCACTGTTTTGGGGTTGAGACGGTTTGGTCTCTGGAGCCCTGGTTTGGTGTTGATTGATGTTTTTGATAAATTCCCACATTCATGCTTGGAATATGGCATGGGGGTGACTAGTTGAAGTGAGATTTGGCTCCACCACGTCTATGGCTGGGTGGAATGTGGAAGTCCCATCTTCGGCTAGTTTTTACATTCATTAATGAAATGTCCATTTCCTTGAAATTTGATATGTATATGCACTAGTCTATATATGGATTCTATTGTTGATGTATCCATGGTAGTTTTGTTGGTATTATACTAGCTATAAGCATGTATTGTGACAATGATGAGGTATGGATCTCTCCATGTTTTTCCTTGTAAATGAATACTTAATGAATCTATGGTCAAATTGATTGTATGATAGCTTATGACATAGGGGAGAAATGCTTCTTTGCTATTCTCAGATAATAAAGGGACCCCTCTGTTTAAATATGTTGTTTATACATGTAGATGTTATGTTTGTGACATGTTTGACAAAATGTTTGTCATTGTTGGGTGTGATTGAATGAGTTTCGGTTTATGTGATTTCTTCCATATGTTTTTTTTAATGTTAATAAGCCTCTCCTGAAGTTGCAAGAAGTTCTCGGCAGTGACCTAGGATGATGGGATGAAAATGTGGCATAGATCTTGGAGCTACAAGCGGAAAATTAATTGTTTGGGCCTTAGCCGCTACCTTGACAAGGCTAGCTCGTGGCTGTAGGGTCTATAGCCGCTAACTTTCCCTTACAAGCACACGGATCAGCCTCAAAATGGCTAAAAATCAATTCCCCCTTAGGAAACATGGCCGTGAGAGGTTGGTTTACCTCTTGGGGATGTCAGTGATGATGTGTAAGGTGTGTTTTTGGTGTTTCCATTGGTTCCACTTCGTTAAGGTCATCTAGGAGGTTGAATCTCATATTATTAGCCTCTCGTCACATGTTTACCTTGGTTGGCCGGTTACTTGGGAAGATGTGGGAAGAGGGTGTTACAGGCGGTATCAGAGTGTGTTTGTGCTCTCCTTGGGTTTTGTGTGTTGATTGTGCATTCATGTCAATTGCATATATGTTCCTCATACTTATGTTCTATGTGATTGTTGTGTATGAATGATGGTGGTGTTTTGTTTTTGTTTCTCTTTGTGTGATATCTGATACCACGGAGTGGTATCAGAGCATGGTTCAACCCTTGGACTGGATGGGCAGTGTGTGGATCATGCACTTATGTTAGTTTCATGTGTGTGTAGTATGATTGTAGTCTATATGTGCTTGTTGTGTCGATGTTGTGCTGGCCACGATGGCAGTGGTGTCGCCATGGAATGGTTGATGGTGTTGTTGTCAACATGTTGTCATGAGTGTATGATTGGTTATGTGTTGCTCATTGTTATGTATTGATTGTGTATACTTGCTTACAGGTTGCTACATGTTGTGTATGCATTTTATGCTAGGTCACATATTGGTCATGCTTGTGTGTTGTTTGTGTATGCTTGCTTATGTGGGACATGCATTGGTCGTTCATGATTGATTATACATGTCAAGTGGATGCATGTGGTCAAGTTTGCATTGGTTTGCTTGAGGTTGTTGTTATTAAGGTCATTGTATGTAATTAGGTAATCCTGATGATATTGGTATGTTATGATGCTAATGTGTTGGTTGAGATAGAGTAGGAGATGAATATCGGTAAAGTGAAGTTGCAAAAATGGACTTTGGGGCAAGAGAAGATATTCATACAAGCATGCAAGTATGTGATTCATGATTGTTGTAAAAATTAGGGTTAATTATATGTTTTCCATTCTATTTTTATTTTGGTTACATGTGTGATAAATGCTAGTTGATTAGTGTAGTCATATACATTATGGTTATGTGCATGCCTTTCATTCTATTTATGTTATGGTTACATACATGATAGATGTTAGTTAACTAGTGTGATTATATGCACATGTGTTGGTTAGTTAGGCATGATATTAACTTTATAAATATGTTATATGTTGTTGATGATTATGTTACATGATTAACTTATTGTTTTTTATGACTGGTTAACTTGATGATTATGTTATGTGTCGTTGATGAGCATGTTATATGTTAACTTGTAGTTAGCTCGATGATTATGTTATATGTTGTTTATGAGTATGTGTTAGTTAACTTCATGATTAGTGTTACTGCATTAAGATTTTGATGTTATATGTATTATGCTAAAATTGGACTGACCCATGCAACTGTTTAGGGTTATGACATTTAGGTATGATTCGACCTAATTATGATATAGTGTTGCATTAATATAGACTAATTGTGCATATGTGATTTCTATGCATGAATGACATTTGTTTATGAGTCTATGATGCAAATTTGCTAGCTAGATATTATTGTGGATATCATGACCGTATTTAGGTTGAGTTGATGTTTCGCGAAGTTATATTGTGCTAATATATATTGATTGTGCAGATAAGATATCCTCCCCTAGGATACATCAAGGTATGAGTTTTCTTATGTCGTGCACTTGGTGCTTTAATGTTTAATTATGTCATATATTTGGTGTCTATTACACCATCTAGTTGATTTATTTAGCATGGTGTGTTTGCGAGTTGTTTGAATGTTTGATTAATTGAATGATATGAGTATATGTGTCTATAAAATTTAATGAAGAAATGGTATTTTCTTAAGATGGTTGTACTAACACATGTGTTGGGATGGATGATATGTACCTGAGTGTAAGTAGGTGATAGTTGTAGCATTAGGTATTATGAGTGATGAATGTGAGTTGACCGATGGATTATGACATGGTTGTTAGTATTGGTAAACATTGATTTTGAATTGATAGATATGTTGTATTGATGTCGATACATATGGCTAACATGTGTGTTCAGTTACAAGTTAGTGCGCTTGGCACAACAAGTCAAGATAACAAGTATATTGGTATATTTATTTATGCAATGAAAGTTGTGTGGTTATGGAAATATGATGCAAGGGATTGCATGGCAAGAGACTTCCATGAAATCTTGAAGAAGTCTCGGGTTGATATTTCCTTGTAATTATTGGGAACCATGGGGATTGAGTCATGGTGTTTGTTGTAAAGTCTCATGCTTTCGGTATTTTGATTTGTTAGCACTTGATTGGCAGTCTTTGATTGTTTCTAGTGCATAGATATGCCACTTTGTTGAAATTTCACATTTCTTTTGGTTCACATGTTATTATTATTTTTTGATTTTGTTCTTGCCCTTTGTTTGAGAGTCTTAGAAATTGGTTAGGAAAGAGGAAAG
Source organism: Pinus albicaulis (assembly GCA_034641835.2). Taxonomy (NCBI): domain Eukaryota; kingdom Viridiplantae; phylum Streptophyta; class Pinopsida; order Pinales; family Pinaceae; genus Pinus; species Pinus albicaulis. The sequence goes on from CM076579.1 coordinate 194,706,275, forward strand.
TTAATGGAGCTTGGAGAGAGCTCTGTGGTACCCAACATGTAATGTAAGACATGAACGAAGATTTTTGCATGAGTAAGCACAGTGAAAGGTAAGAATATGAGATTTGGTTAGATTGGTTGGGTCCATTGTGGTAAATGGACAATGGCAAGACAATCATGAGAAAGGTAAAGAAAATGGATCTAAGATATCAGATGCCTTGGCTATGTTGGGAACTATTGTTCTCAATATTGTGAATATTGTGCATGGATAAAGGAAGTTATCTTAACCTATACATTATGATATCTAGCCATTGCGTTGTGATCATTATTTTTTTGATGTTTACATATGTATAAATGTATGCATGTATGTATGTTGTTGATTGACAGGGTTTTCATGGATCTTGATGGTTTTATGTGGATGGTTTGTATGTATATATGTATTTATGTATGATGTTACCTAACAGGATCATGATTGTTTTATTCTAATGATTATATATGTATGTATGTATCTATGTACCTATGTCATGATATGACATGGTTTCAAGGATCATTCTTGTGGAGGAATGATTTCTTATGCAGGTGAATGGCATGAAGAGGTTCCTGGCTATGGGGAATCAAGTGGTAGTGTAACTTCGATAGATCTATGAGGTCAGTATCATGTGGATATGAATTAATGTTATATGCTTGTACTATGAATATGTTTATGGAAAGGTAACATTGAGAGGTACATCAACGATGTGAAAGTAGTGTGATTTGCAGCATGCTAGGATAAGCATGGATAGTGGAAAGACACTAGAAGCAAGGTTTCTTGTGGGTTTAGTGTTTGGTCTATGGATGTATAGTTATATTGTTGTGTATATGATGTGCATGTCGTATATTGAGTGATTTTACCTATGGTGATGTGTAATTTTTCATATGTAGTATTGTGTTCTGTTGAAGCCCCGAAAATCGGGTCTACAACAAGGGGGATACCCACCCGGTCCGGACCTTGGTTAGCAGCTCCTTTTCCGTTTGGTGTAGTGGGTCCAACTGGGGATAATGGGACCAGTTTCCCAATATGTGTGTGTGTGTTGAGATTTGATATTTCTTTTCTAAAATTCCTAAGTAAAATGCTTTTAATCTATTTCTAATCTATTCATATGCAAACTGTATTTTAAGAAATATCTAACTCTAAACTAACCCGGGATGTAATCTTTCAATATATGTGATCTAAAAGGATTTCAGATAACAATTGATACTAAATATCATTCAATTATTATGAGAAAAGAATTCAATAAAGATAAACTATTTCACATAAAAAGTTAGATGAAACAGTTGTGGAAAACATATCGCATATTAAGCTATTCATATATCAAGCACAAATAAATAATTATCACCGTACAAAAATGCCAAATGATAACTCAAATATTCAAACATTAACATATAAACAACTAAACATAAATATCACTTTTAACACAGAAACAGAAACAATTAAGAGATAAAAGTACCATTTATAACTGGTTCTACTCATGAGCTAGAAGCAATAATGATTTATCTCTTCCTAATCCAACATCCATTAAGAGTACAGAAATGCAACATCAGTAACAGATATTAGACACAGATATCAATAAATCTCATTCCATTCATTCATCAAAACCTCCTCTGAGGGTGCAGAAGTGCATGTTCTGAGGATAAGTTTTTGACAAATTTCAGGACCCTTCTCTAAATGCATGAGAAGGGTTTAAATACTACTAACTAAATCTAAAAATAGTTTATTACAAAAATTTAGGATTCGGTTTAAATGAACGTCCTTTTGCTAGGCAAAAATAAAGTAAAACTGAAACTAAATCTAAAATTGAAAACTATCAACTAACTACTTATGAATTTGATCTCTGAATTTGCAAGCATCCAGCATTGTTTTGAGAAGAGGTGGCTGGCCGACTTCAGATTTAGACTGCCCCGAAAAGACAAAATCGGCAAGTGTAGGCGCAATATTCTCAGAAGAATTAATGATGCAATTAAGAGTGCTGCATTGACTGTGTGGTTTTACTAGATATGTCCAGTAAGAATCCCAATTTAATCTTGTCAATCCTTGAATTTATTTTGCTTTTTCTTCCGCCTTTTGTTTCCATTCTGTTTGCAATTTCTGTGCCTGTGGAAGATATCCCAGAATAGTTTTTGAAATCAAATTAGCCTTGTGAAAATTATTATTTACACAATCAGTAATATTTCCTGCTGCTGTAGCTGACTCCTCTGCCACTTTCTCTGCTTCTCTGATCTGTGCATCCCAATTATTGAAAAGTATTTCTTTATGACTGTTATTGATAATTGGTGCACCAGCTCTTTTTCCTTCCTCTGTTTTTTGCCATGAAAAATAATTAGTAACTCTTTCATTAGTTAAATCATAATCATGTCGTAATTCTACGACATGATTAGTGATTTTATCACTTTGTAGACAAAAAGAGTTCCATTGCGAGATTTTCTGGCATAATACATCTTGTTGTTGCAGTAGTTGATTGTTTAAAGAAATAGATTCTGAAATAAACTCTGGAAGTTTGGGATCATCTTTGTGCTCTTCTCAGATAATCTATATTTGTTTCTCTTTATCGGCCAAAATTTTTTGATATCCGATTTGCATCTCTTGAAGCTCTTGCTGTAACTTTTCAAGTTTTATCTGTGCTTCACTGTTAGCATGGGCTTGTTGCAATTGCTGTTGCAAAACTTGTATCTGATCTTCTTTTTCATCTAATAATAGCCGTACCTCAGATGCTTTGTCAATAGTTGCGGAGGCATAAGCTCCTGTAATCTGAGATAACTTGGTAAGATTCTCAGTAGGATCCGTAGTAGGATCTTTCCATAAGACATATAATTGTTCTGCATTAGTAGAGATTGTGCTCTCTATCTTTCTCTTTTTCCTTTACTTCCTCACTACTGCTTTATACTGCGGGCTGTAGAATACATCCAGAGGAGGAATGTCCTCTATATTAAGTACAATTTCAGAGGAGGGAGTGATAGGTATATGCTAAGTTTCTATGACATTGCCACTTATTCCCGTGCTTAAAACTTTTGTTGTTTGTACAGGGGTTTGTTTATTCTGTCCTTCAACATTAAGTAATTCATTAAACATTTCCCATTATTTATCTAATTGAATGCTGGTTGCTGTACAGTGGGAGGTGGAAGATTCAACTGTGGAGTGGTTGAAGTCTGTAGTTGTGAAAGCTCTTTTGACTGAGCTGTATCTTTCACTGAGCCTTCATATTTATCAGAATTTTGAGAACGTTCAGAAGTTTCTTTGTCAGACTTTGAGTTAGACCTGTCAGTATCTGAGCTACCATTGAGACTGACACTAGGAGTTGGTTCCCTTACGGGCTCCAAGCGTAAATTATCCAAAGGGATAGTAGTCAATCTTCTTTCTCTGTAGATTTTAAATTCCTGAAATTCTTTTGGGGGAAGCTGTGTTTGAGCTAAATGTAAAACTTCTTTAAATGAACATTTTTCTTGAAACATATCATCAAAAAGATCTTCTTCTCCAAAAAATACTCTCAGTTTGATTGCAGTGGTGAAATTCTTGACAACACCATATGGATCGAATAGCCTTCTCGAAAAATTGAACAGTTGTAAGCATGTAATATTGTTTTCCTCTTTGAATGCATGACCAACATCAAACAATGAAAATGCTCCACAGGCTACAGGAAATTGTGGCCAGATGGCCTTCTTCTTATCCTTTAATTCCTTTGTCAAACCTCTTTCACCACAGGTTTGGTATGCAATTTCCCGAGCTATAAGTTTATCCGGAACATACAAGGGTAAAACATGAGGAGAAGCAGAGCTTCCAAAAACCCTCACATAGGTAAACCACTCTTCTCCAAAACATCGTGCGATAGGGAGAATGTCGACTTCTGCTTCTGGGGAAAACCTTGGAGCATCCTTATTATACAATATTCTGTACAGCGATGACATTATGCCATGGAAAATCTTGTAAAAATGAGGAACAAATTTTGATTCCCACAGTTCTTTGTGATACACATGAATAGGCAAAGGATCATGAATTGTCCATTGCTAACCCATTAAAGGGAATTTAGAAACAAAGCAGATAGAATCCATAACATAGGCAAACAGATAAAAAGGAGGATAAATCCTCTGAGAGATAGTCCGTTTAGACCGGTAATTTAAAATAACAGTGGATAAATTATCAGACAGTATTTTGGCCAAGTCTACAATGGTAGCGTTAACAACAGCATTTAATAATGGAAGCCATTCAGGAAAGACCTGATTTATGTCAGGCTTTCCAAAAAGCCTACATAACATAGCAGCAGCAAAAAAATAGGGAGAGGTGAGTGAACCAGTACTGTACATACCGTGTTTGTCTTTCTTCAATGGTTCATCTCTTTTGGTCCATTCCTTTGTGCATTCTGCCAAATTTGCATTTTCCCTGGAAAATTTCTCCATAAATTGTTTGTTGTGAGCCGCCTGAGGCTCCAACAAGTGATACATATGCCTCAAATATTCTGTAGTGAACGAACCGATGAGTTCTTGTCCTTGAGTTCTAAATTGCATGTCTGAAATATCAGTGCTATCCAGCACCCATTTTACCATATCTGTATACGGAAGAATTCTTGGTCTTGCTGCTATTCGGTGCAAAAATGAACAAGCCAATTCTGTAAGAGATGCTTCAGATGAATTACTTGAACCTGCAGTAGCCGTGACTTCCATTACCCTGGGATTTTCTTCTTCGAGTAGATTATGCATTCCCTCCCAGGCGGTGATACCGGCATCCTTGTTGCAAGCAGTATCTGCATACAGGGAAGCTGTCTCTTTGTTTTCAGAACTTGGATTTTTCTCTTTATTTCCCATAATACTCCGTCAATTCTTTGTATAGTCTTCTGCTCCTTCGCGCCTGTGGTTTTACGAATTAAGTGAGAGTAATGACATGAGAAATGTGGCGGGATAGTTTTAAATGTTGAAGGTGGATGAAATATATTATTTTAATATGAAACAACCTTTCAATCAAAACAAAATCCTTTTTATTGATAATTGACAATCCATTCATTAATTCAATCATTAAAGCGCATAACGGATATTGATTTATGAAAAGATTCTCTTTGGACAACGAGCTTTTAAGAATCTGCGACATTGCGATCTGCGATTTGCTGTGCAATATCGCAATATCGCAATATCGCATATCGCAGTCTTCTCAAATCGAAATCATCGCAAGATCGCAATTATCGCAAATCGCAATATTCACGTATCGCAGTCTCATAGAATTGCGAAATTGCAATATCGCAAATATTATATATGAAAAGTATTCGTTAAACATATTTTCTGCGATATGCGGTTTGTGATCAATATTTTAATGCATAGTTTTTTGGGATCGCGCTATCGCAATATCGCAAAATTGCAATTTAAAATATTCTGCCTTACAAAGGATGTCTACTTATTGCGATGGATGCGATATTTTCTTCAAAGAAAATATTTTATTCTAATTTATCATAAACTTAAGTGTATTTAATGATTTCCTAAGGAATTTCCATAAGTTATGATAGTAAGTTTTATTTGAGAAAGGAAACAAGCACTAATTAATTTTTTTTGGATTTTTTTTTGACTAAGGGTCCCCTTATATTTAGTATTATTACTAATACTTAAATAAAAAGGGGGGTTGTTGCTGGCCACAACAATTGGCGATTCACTTGGAAGAACCAGTTATCTCTGCTTTTCTTTTGAATTTTCTAAACTTTTCAAAACAAATTTTTTTCCAGAAAATCAAACATTATTATGAAAAGACAAAGTATATTATGCTTTAATCTATAAATGATATTTCATTTCTTCTATATTCAACTTTGATTATTCACTTCCTCAAGCTAGTCCTTGTATTTACATCAGTCATTACTTAGTTCATAAAGATAAAAACAGAGGCTTCTCTATAAATCAACTTAAAATATGCTCATTTGTCGTAGGTAGAGCTACTGCTGCTAGCAAGCGTTTATAGCCTCGACAGGGTTACCTGTTACCCAACAATGATCTTGTATCCTACTTAGAGAAATATACAATTTTCAAAGAGAAATCCATATTCACACTTATTGCTTTTATTTTTCTTTTTCTTTTTAAAGAACAATGTCTTGGTTTGGTAGCCAATTTATGACAGTGCCATTCACTTGATTTATAACTTTGCTGAACAAGCTGGCTCATGATGAGACCCCTTGTCTTTTGATTTATAACAATCTTGAGTCATTTCCCTATTGTGGTATGCAGTATTGGCAAAGTCAGCAAGCTATAATATCTATGATCATGATAAGTCGGCTCGTGATGAGACCTCTTACTCTTTAAGTTAAGTGTATCATTAGATAATTCCCTCAACGTTGTAATTTCCTAAGTGGGGAGGAAATCATTGTTTCCTTAAGATAGCTCTGGACGAAAATGGTAGAGTTTTTGGAAAGAATTTTTCTACAGAGAAAATTTGTTTTGTTATTGATACCTTTCATTGGACTGATATGAAACAATCTTTCACTAAAAGTTTCCTTTCATCAAAGTTTTCAAAGTTGAAAATAGTATCATTTATAGGCTAAAGTTTTTAATTGTATATTTGGATAACAATGATCAATATTCTAAAAATAATTCTATTTGTAAAAGTGAAGAAACAACATCTAAAAAAGAGAATTTGTATCTTTTTGGTGAATTCCAAATGTAACCATTAACAACTCGTTTTATTTATGACGATAAAGGAAACTAATATACAAAATAGAAGAATGATCTCCTATGGAAAATATTTTTTGAGAATTTTTCCATTAACAGGCAAAGACTCTCTTTTACCTGTTAAATCCTGTAACATAAAAGTGGATGGACCTATGATTTCTGCAATTTGGAAAGGACCAAGCCACATCCGTTGAAATTTCGTATGTTTTCCTTTTTCCTCATGAGCCTTGTCCCATTTTAAAACAAGATCTCCAACCTGAAAGTCTTTTCTGGTCTTCATATTTGAATCAAAAGAAGCTTTTACTAATTCTTGATGATGAGCATGAGTTATTTTGGCTTTTTCTCGTTGTTCTTCTAACTTAATTATTTCCATCTGTCTTAGTTGTATGGAAGAAGTTGGTGCTTCATCAATATATTGCACTAAGGCTAAAGAAGGAATTGTTAAATGAGTTGGAAGAACTATTTCTTTCCCATAAACTAAATTAAAGGGAGAAGTACCAATAAAAGCCTTTTGTGTTATTCGATCTGCCCATAAAGCATATGTTAAAGACTTATGCCAATTTTTATGATTTTGATCAATGATTCGCTTAATGATTCTAATTAAGTTTTTATTTGTGGATTTAGCTAATCCATTTCCCTGTGGATAATAATTGGCAGAGTATTTAAGTTTGAAACCTCTCTTGAGTGCAAATTCAGTCATAGCATTACCAGAAAAATACGATGCATTATCAAACATTAAAGCAGAAGGTGAACCAAACCTGGTAATTATGAACTGATCTATGAATTCAATGATATGTTCAGCATTAGTGGTCTTGAGAGGGACTGCTTCTACCCATTTCGTAAAATAATCAGTTGCTATGATAATATACCTATGTTGTTTAGAAGAGTGAGGAACGATCTCACCTAATATGTCCAATCCCCATTGATCAAAAGGTTGTTCAATGTTCACTGGTTGTAATGGAAATGATGGTTTCTTTTGTCTTCCAGCTGCAGTTTGACAAATTTGACATTTTCTTACATAGCTATGTGAATCTTTGAATAATGTAGGCCAGTAATAGCCTGCACGAAGAATTTTGTGTGCAGTAGCATCTCCAGCATAATGTCCACCTGCTGGCCCATCATGAAGTTCCTGCAAGATTTTTTCAGCTTCAAATTTCTCCAAACATCTAAGAAGAACAAAATCGTAATTCATTCTAAAAAGAACATCGTTTACAAGCTGATATTGTTTAGCCTTCAACCTTAGAGCTCTTTTCTTGGTGTGATCGAGATTTGGAGGATCATATCCATTCTTTAGATAAAAAATGATATCAGCATATAATGATTCAACATCGTTTAGGCTTACCTCATACGTTTGTATCTCTTCAGATGATTTTTTAGAAATCTGTGATGCTCCAGCTAGTATTTTGCGAAAGCCTTGACCTCTTACAATATTTGCTAGTTTGATCTCAACATCATATTCTTGTAAGGCAGTAATCCAATTAGCTCTTTTCTCACCCACATCTTTTTGGACTAAAAGATTTCTTACCGCTGGAAACGGTACTATGATTTTTGTATGGGTTTTAAGTAAAAAAGGTCTGAAATACTTGATTGCTTTGAAAACAGCATAAGCTTGTTTCTCCACATCTGAGTAATTCAACTCAGCTCCCTGTAAATTTGAACTGAAGAAAGAAATTGGGGCTTCTTCTTTGTCTTGATTTGCTTGAGTAAGTATTGCAGCGTAAGATTTATCAGAGGCAAATGTATACAAAATAAAAGGATCGGAAAAATTTGGAGTTGCTAAAGATGGAGCATTAATGATTGCTTGTTTGATCAGATTGAATGCCTCATATTCATTTTGGCTCCATTTGAAGTTTGAATTATTTTTTATCATCGCTTGTAAAGGAGATACTATTCTTGAAAAATCTGGTACAAATCTCTTTACAAAATTAATTTGGCCAAGGAAAGATTGCATAGCTTTCTTGTTGTGAGGTAAAGATATTTCAGAAATCTCCTTGATTCTATCAGGATCAATATGAATTCCAGATTTTGACACTATGAATCCAAGAAGTTTTCCTTCACTTAATGCAAAAAAGGATTTTTTCGGATTAATTGAAATTCCATACCTTTGACAACGTTGGAAGATCTGCTTCAAATCTTTAAGATGATTGCTTCATTTTTTGGAATATACAGTTATATCATCCAAATAGATTGCCACTGATTTGTTAACTAATCCCTTGAAAGCGATGTCCATGGCTCTTTGAAATGTGGCACCATCATTGATCAGACCAAAAGGCATCTTTTGATATGCATAAGTGCCCCATTTGGTTCTAAATGTAGTTTTCAATTGATCATCAGGATGGACTAACACTTGATTGTAGCCAGAGAAACCATCTAAGAAAGACATTAATTCTGATCCTGCAACTGCCTATAATATTTGCTCCATTGGAGGCAAAGGAAAATTATCTTTTTGGAAAGCTTTATTAAGATTTCAAAAGTCAATGCAAATTCTAATATCTTCGTTCTTCTTTCTAACAAGAACCATATTGGAAACCCATTTAGAATGTCGAACAGTAAAAATAATTTTGGCTTTCAATAACTTATTGAGTTAAGATTTGATCTGATTTTCTAGATTGGGATGGATTTTTCTCAGCTTTTGTTGTACAGGTTTTTCATCATTTATCATTGGAATGGTATGTTGGATAATAGAAGTGTCATAAGTTTTGAGTTCATCGTAGTTCCAAGCAAAGACACTTTTATATTGTTTCAAAAGACGAACATATGCTAATTTTTCTTTAAGAGCTAGACCAAGGCCTAAGTTGATATTCTGTGGTTTGGTATCAGTTCCTAGATTCACTAATTCATAATTCAAAGTTGAACTTTGTAATTTTGAATTGGTAGATCTTTTAAATCGGTCTTTCAAATCATAAAGGTCTTCTAGCTTGACTATTGACTTTGGAATAGCATTATTAGTGCTATCATGTTGTAATTGTTTGTCATGTTGGTCTTCATCAATTATCTGATTGGTATAAGATCCTTCAGATGTGAGGAAGCTTACAATATCAGGATCATCGTTGAAAATAATCCAATTGGTAACATTATCAGGAATCGAAGGTCTAAAGATTAATTCAATTTAAAATCGATCAGGACTAAAGTCTTCTGCAGGAATAAGCTTAGAGGCTACATTGGCTAAGAGGTCTGCACTAGCATTCTGGATTCTAGGAATTGGTGAAATATTAAATGCTATAAAATGTTCAGTCAGATCTTGAACTAAAGATTGATAATGCTTTAAATGACCTGATAAATAGTGTATAGTATTGCGTACCTATTTGATTACAATTTATGAATCTCCTAAAACTTGTAGATATTTGATATCTAATCCGATTGCTTTATATAATCCTTGGATTAAAGCCTCGTATTCTACGGTGTTATTAGTGCATTCAAACTCAAGTCTACAATTTACCATAATTTTTTTTCCCTCTGGACTAACCAACACACATCCTGCTCCTGCTCCTTCATTATACTTAGAACCATCAAAAAATAATTTCCAAAATAAAGATTTATTTACAGGAGTATCTACAACCTTAATACATTTAGAACTATCTGTCTGAGAAAAATTTTCTATTTGAGATAAAACAGAATGTTCTAAATAAGGTGAAGTATGAGCATTAAAATTTCCTAAGAAAGAATCAACTGAGTAATTGCCAATGATATTACTGTTGTATGCAACTGGTTCATTCTCTCCTTCCAATTCTATTACTATGTATTTTTGATGTTTTTCTCATTCAAACTTTATTTGATTTGGTTTACCATTGTAAGGAAGCCACATGTGCGACCAATCGGTTGCAAAGTATCCATGAAGTTTTTCTGACCAATCTCTGCTAAGAATTAAGCCATAAAATTCTGGAATATCTGCAACTAAAATATCAATGACTTGACATACCTTTAGATTTGATGACAGCCGTATGGTAACCTGGTTTAATTTCCCAATCACTTCAACCTGTGATCGATCTAATTGCACTATGCATACAACAAATCTTTGTGGTTGAATATTTAATTTTGCACATACTGATTTTGTTAAAATATTAGATGAAGCTCCAGAATCCACTAAACAGTTATGCAAATTTTTATTGAAAACTTCATAAGTAAGAAGAAATGGAGGAGTATGAGATCTCGATCTTCCTCCAATTAAAGCGATATTTTCAAGATCAACTTTACTAATCGAACTAGTTGGAGGTCTTCCCATCTCATTGGAAGCTTGAGAAATTATAGGATCGGGCAAAGGTTTTCTGGTATAGCATGTAATTCTTTCAAAAGTACCTTTTGCTGGTGCTTTAACTTGCTCAATTCATACAAAGTGATGTTAGCCCTAGTCTTCTTCATATCTTCTATAATGTTATATTCCATTTCATCCGGAACAATCAATGTTCTTGATGGAATTGATGAATCTGTTTGGACTGGGCTAGTTTGAATTGCTTTAGATGTCGTTTTCTTGGGTGCAACTTTATCCTTAGTCAATGAGCTTGCGCTCTTTGGCTTAGGAGTAGTTTGAGGAGGATCAAGCTGATTTCTACTTTGAGTGTTAACTGGGGATGCTTCTTGATCTTCCTCATCTGGGAGGATGAAATCCCACATACCTTGGACTTCTACAACTTCTTCTTCATCAGTTGTTTCTTCAGTAGCAGTTTCTTCTTCTTCTTCTTCTGATTCAGCATTTGTAATAGCATTTGGTGGCTTTGGATCATTTGAAGGGTTTCTTCTAAAAGGCTTGAAAGACTTTTTAGAAGATGTTTCTGCCACTTGTTTCTTAATGTCAATAATTTCGTTAGACATGGTTTTCAAAATTTTCTGCAATCCTTCTAAATCAAATGGATCTTTTGTTTTTTTTTTCTTGGGATCTTCTTTAAAAGTGACCTTCTTAGATTTTCATTCTTCTATTGCATTTTTATTTTCTAAAGCAATGATTCGTTTCTCTACTACTATTGCTTCCTTCATATTGTCTGCTAAAGTTGTTTTGTTTTCCCTATCAACAAAGATTGTTATGTTTGATGGTAACGCAGAAATGTACCATTCACTTCGCACTTCTTTGCTAGGCTTGGAAGCAGTAGGAATTTTGTTAAACAATTTTTTGAAACGTGAATTGAAATCCTTAACAAGTTCTTTTGAATCAGCTCTAAGATTAGATAAATCATTGATCAATGTTGTTGTAGACCTGTCGTCACCAAATTTAGTTAAAAATTGATCTTGAAAGATATCCCAAGTAGTGATAGATCCAGATGGTAACGAGAAATACCATGATCCAGCTGCTCCTTGTAGGGTATAAGGAAAAATTCGGACAATAACATCTTCATTAATAACTCCATTGAGGTTTATGGACAACATAAAGTTGTTGATATGTTCTTCTGCTATCATGCCTGCTTCAGGATTAAACTTAGGCAGCCATTTTTCAGGATGGGTTGGTAATTGACTCAAGGGTGCAGGCATTAAGACCGCCCCTGGATTATTCCATGGCATTTGGGCCATCGCTGAACTACTAACAGAGGAAAGTGTAGAAGATGATATTTGTGACTGAGAAGATGAATATATTATGATTTGAGAAGGAGATGTGGAAGATTGAGTGGACTGATGGACAGTAATCTAGAGTGGAGAAGTGGGTGGTTGATTTCATGATGAAGAGTTTGAGATGGATGATGATGATGAAAGAGTCTCACTATCAGACCCTTTAGGTGATTTCCTAGCTCTTTTTCTTGTAGGTAGAGGTAACTCAGATGGTTGAATGCCAAGCTTTTCACTCTGTAATCTAGTAAGAGGATGAGCAGGATTATATTGCGAAGTCACACTACCTTGAGATTTATCAGATCTTTGAGGTGATATTGAAAATCGCTGAAGCTTATGAATCAAAGATTCAACTTAAGGAGGTTCAATAGCAGATTCTTCTGAAAAGTCAGGGTTTGTAGCAGTGTCTGTTCTTCTTTCGACTTCTGGCTCTAGATTTGGAATTTCTAAGTGCGATGGAGAAGTCGGGGAAGATGGTGAGGGTGATTTACTCTTAGAATGGTATTTAGATTTAGATTCACTTGCCATTCATAGTTCATGGCCCTCATTCTAGTGCCAAATATGTTGAAGCCCTGAAAATTGGGTCTACAACAAGGGGGATACCCACCCGGTCCGGACCTTGGTTAGCAGCTCCTTTTTCGTTTGGTGTAGTGGGTCCGACTGGGGATAATAGGACCAGTTTCCCAATATGTGTGTGTGTGTGTTTGAGATTTGATATTTCTTTTCTAAAATTCCTAAGTAAAATGCTTTTAATCTATTTCTAATCTATTCATATGCAAACTGTATTTTAAGAAATATCTAACTCTAAAACTAACCCGGGATGTAAATATTTCTATTTATGCGATCTAAAATGATTTCAGATAAAAATCAATAATAAATATCATTCAATTATTATGAGAAAAGAATTTAATAAAGATAAACCATTTCATATAAAAAATTAGATGAAACAGTTGTGAAAAACATATCGCATAATAAGCTATTCATATATCAAGCACAAATAAATAGTTATCACCGTACAAAAATGCCAAATGATAACTCAAGTATTCAAACATCAATATACAAATAACTGAACATAAGTATCACTTTTAACACAGAAACAGAATAGTTAAGAGATAAAAGTACCATTTATAATTGGTTCTACTCATGAGCTAGAAGCAATAATGATTTATCTCTTCCTAATCCAACATCCATTAAGAGTACGGAAATGCAACATCAATAACAGATATTAGATACAGATATCAATAAATCTCGTTCCATTCATTCATCAAAACCTCCTCTGAGGGTGCAGAAGTGCATGTTCTGAGGATACGTTTTTGACAAATTTCAGGACCCTTCTCTAAATGCATGAGAAGGGTTTAAATACTACTAACTAAATCTAAAAATAGTTTATTACAAAAATTTAGGGTTCGGTTTAAATGACCGTCCTTTTTCTTGGAAAAAATAAAGTAAACCTGAAACTAAATCTAAAATTGAAAACTATCAACTAACTACTTATGAATTTGATCTCTGAATTTGCAAGCATCCAGCATTGTTTTGAGAAGAGGTGGCTGGCCGACTTCAGATTTCAACTACCCCGAAAAGACAGAATCGACAAGTGTAGGCACAATATTCTCAGCAGAATTAATGATGCAATTAAGAGTGCTGCATTGAATGTGTGGTTTTACTAGATATGTCCAGTAAGAATCCCAATTTAATCTTGTCAATACTTGAATTGATTTTTCTTTTTCTTCCGCCTTTTGTTTCCATTCTGTCTGCAATTGCTGTGCCTATGGAAGATATCCCGAAATAGTTTCTGAAATCAAATTAGCCTTGTGACAATTCTTATTTACACAATCAGTAATATTTCCTGCTGCTGTAGCTGACTCCTCTGCCGCTTTCTCTGCTTCTCTGATCTGTGCATCCCAATTATTGAAAAGTATTTCTTTATGACTGTTATTGATAATTGGTGCACCAGCTCTTTTTCCTTCCTCTGTCTTTTTCCATGCCAAATAATTAGTAACTCTTTCATTATTTAAATCATAATCATGTCGTAATTCTACGACATGATTAGTGATTTTATCACTTTCTAGAAAAAAAGAGTTCCATTGCGAGATTTTCTGGCATAATACATCTTATTGTTGTAGTAGTTGATTGTTTAAAGAAATAGATTCTGAAATAAACTCTGGAAGTTTGGGATCATCTTTGTGCTCTTCTCGGATAATCTGTATTTGTTTCTCTTTATTGGCCAAACTTTTTTGATATCCGATTTGCATCTCTTGAAGCTCTTACTGTAACTTTTCAAGTTTTATCTGTGCTTCACTGTTAGCATGGGCTTGTTGCAATTGGTGTTGTAGAACTTGTATGTGATCTTATTTTTCATTTAATAATAGCCGTACCTCAGATGATTTGTCAATAGTTGCGGAGGCATAAGCTCCTGTAATCTAAGATAACTTGGTAAGATTCTCAGTAGGATCCGTAGTAGGATCATTCCATAAGACATCTAATTGTTCTGCATTAGTAGAGATTGCACTCTCTAACTTTCTCTTTTTCCTTTGCTTCCTCACTACTGCTTTATACTGCGGGCTGTAGAATACATCCAGAGGAGGAATGTCATCTATATTAAGTACAATTTCAGAGGAGGGAGTGATAGGTATATGCTGAGTTTCTGTGACATTGCCACTTATTCCCGTGCTTAAAACTTTTGTTGTTTGTACAGGGGTTTCTGTATTTTGTCCTTCAACATTAAGAAATTCATTAAAGGTTTCCCATTCTTTATCTAATTGAATGCTGGTGGATGGTTGCTGTACAGTGGGAGGTGGAAGATTCAACTGTGGAGTGGTTGAAGTCTGTAGTTGTGAAAGCTCTTTTGACTGAGCTGTATCTTTCACCGAGCCTTCATCTTTATCAGACTTTTGAGAACGTTCAGAAGTTTCTTTGTCAGACTTTGATTTAGACCTATCAGTATCTGAGCTACCATTGAGACTGACACTAGGAGTTGGTTCCCTTGCGGGTTCCAAGCGTAAATTATCCAAAGGGATAGTAGTCAATCTTCTTTCTCTGTAGATTTTAAATTCCTGAAATTCTTTTGGGGGAAGCTGTGTTTGAGCTAAATGTAAAAATTCTTTAAATGAAAATTTCTCTTGAAACATATCATCAAAAAGATCTTCTTCTCCAAAAAATACTCTCAATTTGATTGCAGTGGTGAAATCCTTGACAACACCATATGGATCGAATAGCCTTCTCGAAAACTTGAACATTTGTAAGCATGTAATATTGCTTACCTCTTTGAATGCATGACCAACATCAAACAATGAAAATGCTCCATAGGCTACAGGAAATTGTGGCCAGATGGCCTTCTTCTTATCCTTTAATTCCTTTGTCAAACCTCCTTCACCACAGGTTTGGTATGCAATTTCCCGAGCTATAAGTTTATCCGGAACATACAAGGGTAAAACATGAGGAGAATCAGAGCTTCCAAAAACCCTCACATAGGTAAACCACTCTTCTCCAAACCATCGTGCGATAGGGAGAATGTCGACTTCTGCTTCTGGGGAAAACCTTGGAGCATCCTTATTATACAATATTCTGTACAGCTGCAACATTATGCCATGGCAAATCTTGTAAAAATGAGGAACAAATTTTGATTCCCACAATTCTTTGTGATACACATGAATAGGCAAAGGATCATGAATTGTCCATTGCCAACCCATTAAAGGGAATTTAGAAACAAAGCAGATAGAATCCATAACATAGGCAGACAGATAAAAAGGAGGATAAATCCTCTGAGAGATAGTCCGTTTAGACCGGTAATTGAAAATAGCAGTGGCTAAATTATCATATAGTATTTTGGCCCGGTCTACAATGGTAGTGTTAACAGTAGCATTTAATAACGGAAGCCATTCAGGCAAGACCTTATTTATGTAAGGCTTTCCAAAAAGCCTACATAACATAGCAGGAGCAAAACAATAGGGAGAGGTGAGTGAACCAGTACTGTACATACCGTGTTTGTCTTTATTCAATGGTTCATCTCTTTTGGTCCATTCCTTTGTGCATTCTGCCAAATTTGCATTTTCCCTGGCAAATTTCTCCATAAATTGTTTGTTGTAAGTCGCCTGAGGCTCCGGCAAGTGATACATAAGCCTCAAATCTTCTGTAGTGAATGACCCGATGAGTTCTTGTCCTTGAGTTCTAAATTTCCTGTCTGAAATATCAGTGCTATCCAACACCCATTTTACCATATTTGTATACGGAAGAATTCTCGATCTTGCTGCTATCCGGTGCAAAAATGAACAAGCCAATTCTGTAAGAGATGCTTCAGATGAATTACTTGAACTTGCAGTAGCCACGACTTCCATTAACCTGGGATTTTATTCTTCGAGTAGATTATGCATTCCCTCCTAGGTGGTGATATTGGCATCCTTGTTGCAAGCAGTATCTGCATACAGGGAAGCCATCTCTTTGTTTTCAAAACTTGGAGTTTTCTCTTTCTTTCCCATAATACTCTGTGAATGCTTTGTATAGTCTTCTGCTCCTTTGCGCCTGCGGTTTTATGAATTAAGTGAGAGTAATGACATGAGAAAGGTGGCGGGATAGTTTTAAATGCTGAAGGCGGATGAAATATATTATTTTAACATGAAACAACCTTTCAATAAAAACAAAATCCTTTTTATCGATAATTGACAATCCATTCATTAATTCAATCATTAAAGCGCATAACGGATATTGATTTATGAAAATATTTTCTTTGGACAACGAGCTTTTAAGAATCTGCGACATTGCGATCTGCGATTTGCTGTGCAATATCGCAATATCGAAATCATCGCAAGATCACAATTATCGCAAATTGCAATATTCACGTATCGCAGTCTCATAGCATCGCGAAATCGCAATATCGCAAAATATTATATATGAAAAGTATTCGTTAAACATCTTTTCTGCGATATGCGGTTTGTGATCAATATTTTAATGCATAGTTTTTTGGGATCGCGCTATCGCAATATCGTGAAATTGCAATTTAAAAGATTCTTCCTTACAAAGGATGTCTACTTATTGCAATGGATGCGATATTTTCTTCAAAGAAAATATTTTATTCTAATTTATCATAAACTTAAGTGTATTTAATGATTTCCTAAGGAATTTCCATAAGTTATGAAAGTAAGTTTTATTTGAGAAAGGAAACAAGCACTAATTAATTTTTTTTGGATTTTTTTTTTGACTAAGGGTCCCCTCATATTTAGTATTATTACTAATACTTAAATAAAAAGGGGGGTTGTTGCTGGCCACAACATGTTCATATGAAGTTGTATCCATGTTGTATATATGGTGCTGTGTGTATATTTCATATGCAGTTCTAGGTATAGATGGTGTTATGTACATGTTGGATATGCGGTGTAATGTACGTATCGCACTGTCTGCATATTGGATATGTGGTGTTGTGTGCA